>CM055960.1:96137819-96488860 GCA_029490685.1 Schizonepeta tenuifolia | reverse complement strand
AATATCGAAAGAGAATATGATGTGTGCGTGTGTTAGCCTAGTAGTAGTGAGGTTAATGCCCGGACTAAAAGTCATGGGTTCGAGTCCTCCATCACGCAGTATTTAAATTTTCTTGTAATGTTGTTCAAAAAAAATATGATATTGAATGACAAATATGATTTGTTTGGCTTCTCATTGCATTTTTGGCTTGTCGTCATGGGCGGTTCTATGGGGTGCGCCGGGTCCAAAAACACGATGGCCCAATTTTTTTAGACTCTTATAGTATGTATATGTATATATTATATATTCTAAATTCATATAATAAGAAAAATATCTCTTAGTGTAGTTGGTTAAGTGTCATTTGATCTATAAGGAGGTTATGGGTTCAATATCCCTCACCCAATTTTTGCATCATTTTCGAATTTTACCATTAATGGGCCCAAATTTATGAATTCATTTTTGCATCATTTTCGAATTTTCTCCATTAATAGGCCCAAATTTATGAATTCGCACCGGGCCTCCGATTTCTTAGCCCCGCCCCTACTCGTCGTATGTTTCAGGTTCTCATGGAGGATCACGAATGGCGATGTTACTGCAAGGGGAATAGGGGATGCCTCCTCTACCATGTTTACTCTATCATTTTTCATGTTTTTGTCAGGTGATATTTTGAGTAAAAGTATACTAAAAAGTATTAGACTTTTTTTTCCCGATACTGGCAGGTATTTGTGCTAGCATAATACATACATATATATTAAAAGTTTACTACTTTGCCAATTGCCAGCAACATCTACTTATTAATGTTGTTTACAATTTGGTCAGTTACAATCATACGAATATAAATATATAAACTTTACATAATTTTGTTGAAGAATAAATATATGCGGTTAATATAATCAAATGACTTGAGACCCAATTAATGTGTGATAGAAGCATAAGTATTACTAATCTAAATAAAAAAAAATGAAAAACAATAAGAAAAAAGAAAAAAATTAATTGTTTCTATTTTATATTTAATTTTCATGTTCTGATGCATGTAACCGGTCATACTGTGTTCATACAGAATTATTGTAAAAAGAAATCCAACTAAGAGTTGCGACATTGAGAAACTTAATGGGCTCTAAAAAGAGTTGTGGGCTGAAGAAATTGTTGGAGAAGGGTATTGGAATGGACAAGGTGTATAATTAAAATAATAAAATATTCTAAAGAAATGATAGTAATACAAAAAGAATGTACAATTTAAACAATAAAAAAATGCTGCTGAATGTAGTGAAATTTGAGCAGGAAAATAAATGAGCTTTTGGTTTTGTTTTAACATAGATAGATACCAATTTTAGGGGTAAATGTTCAATTTCTAGTAGTAGAACCATATTATTGAAGTATCGCCCTCAATTCTTCATAATGGGAAAAAAAATGAATCGTTTTTAAGTTCATTTTGTTCTTAACTATTTTTTCGTTTCTGATTCAATTAAATTTTGTCCCTTTGGGGATGGCTTAGTGGTAAAAATGAGTGCCTGAGACTGAGAGGTCTCAGGTTCGAACCTCATGAAGCGCCTCTATAGGTCAAGCCTGTCACAGTTGTACTTGAAAAGTGTGGTTTACTTGCCCTGTGTGGTTTGCAGGCTACTGCACAAGGGACGGGGGTTTACCCAGTGTGCACCGAAGGTAGCGGTTGCGGGTTCCCACGATAGCAAAAAAAAAAAGGAATCGAGATTGAGAGTTTAAGGGTGGAACTAGATTTTTTACTTTTTTTTTTTCAGGGGAGTCGTACCGTTATGTGACGGGATAATATTTCTCTTTTTTCATAAGCGTGTTAGTCATTTTTGAACTTCTTTTTATATATTTTTCTTAAGAGTCAAGGTTATTTTTTCATATAAATACTTTTCATATTCTAACTGCAACGAGGCCGATAGTATAAATTCAAGTGAAAAAGAAAAAAAGAAAAAAAGTTGGGGTTGCAGAGGCTACCTCTATGATGGCTGTAGTCGGACTCCATAAAGCTTTTAATGAGCCTCATTTTAACACAATGAATGCCAAGACCAATTTACACCCAAAATAAACCAAAACCTCCATCAAGAAATTGAACCAAATCAATCACATCCCACATTATTTACTAAAGAAACACATAGAAATTAAGAAAGAATGTCACAAATTCATAAATGAAGTCACAAATCTTTCCAATATTTCAACAACCTACATCCCAAATGGCCTAAAAACATCCATGCATTTCTTCTCCAAACCTTTCTAAAAATCTAAACACACACACACACACACACACACACACTCAGCTTGCCGGAGGAGGTATAGACCATCCGGGAGGCATTCTGGTGGAGGTGATCTGCGGCATTGCACGAACGTTGATGTCGAGAGGATACAGTCGATACTCGATATCGAGCTCTTTGAGAATCTTCACCAATTCCTCAACCAAAGAAGCTCTCCTCTTCCACCTATCCCCCATATTTTGATGGTTCATCTTGTGCCTCAACCATATCGACAACTTCAACATATGCAATTGCTCGATATTCATCAGCACGACCGATGGCTGAGGGTACCAGTAGTCGCTCTTGTTCTCGATATACCTGCAATGCAAAACACTTGTTAGAGTCGAGAATTTTTCCAAAAAATGGCCATGATTGATGAAGTGTTGGACTAATGAACACGAGTTTTCAAGGCGTACGCTATCATTCTTTGCTTGATCAACGCGATTTTCTCAGCCGGTGTAGCGATATGGACAACAAAATCAACAGAATCGCCCATATCCGGGCTCCGGTAGAAGTTGCCAATAGGCCTAGTGGCAAGCGTTACATTCGGGTATATGATCTTCAAATTGTCGTACCTCAAGAAAACCGTTGTTAGTATGTTCATTTCCTCGACAACCATCTGCAAAAACATGATCGAATCATGAAGTGATACACGGACAAACATTATACGAAATATGCTTCGTATTTGTACCTGGACTCCATCAATCTCACAACGGTCCCCCACATCGAAAGGGTGGATCACAAACACGAATATCACGGCCTCAAACACAGTTTTGCAGGTGTTTCCAAATATGAAGGCAACGACCACGATCTGCGAGCTGATGTAGAGCAAGAACTTGCTCGTTGCAATCTCGAGGATTACAAGGCACACGACCACGATGATCAAGCCTACTATCACATTCACCATATGGTGGAGCTTGTCGACTGCTGTCTTCGTGTCGTTTAGTGTCAAGGCGAGCGCCCTTCGCTCTATAAAAGCATTCACCTAATGAAAATTTACAACAAAGGTAGAATTGTCAGATTGTATTTACAACAAATCTACAATTTGTGATCTAAAACAGAGTTTGCAAGACAGAAAATTAGGACATACCACCCAACTTTTAAGGGAAGCTTTGCTGATCTTCTCAGCCTCATTCGAGCCCTCCACCGCGTTCAAGGTCTTCAAAGCCTCTTGCTCTGGCAAGAAACGCATCAGATCGTCGAGGTAGATGTACCTGCAGCCAGAGACGAAAACGAGCTAGCTAAAGACGCGAAAAGAGTGGCACAAGTATCCTAAACTTTAAAATATACAAAAATAGATAGAAAAAAAAGAAATTATTGTATAAAAATTCCAGCATTGGATTTCTGACTTGGCTCAACGCGTCTAATGTGCCTCCAATTTTCAAATTGGAGGCACATTACACAAGAAACTTCGGAATATGCCAAGTCAGAAATCCAATGCTAGATTTTGATACAGTGGCGTTTATTGGTAAAACGACTACCTACAAATTCAGACTCAAACTCAAATCGACAATAGTTAGTAGAGAAGACTAACTTGGCTTTAGGTTTAGCCACATTACGGAAGATCTTCCTGGCCGCACATTTTGCCTCGCACTCGCTCCTTATCTGAGTGGAGGCCTCGTCACCCTCCGAGCTCAGCTGCACGCGCTCGTCCAACGTCGTTAGCACCCCTTTCCTCACTACTTTCATCAATCTCTTCATATTCCAAGCAGACACATTCTTATGATTCATCTTATGCAAATTCTCAATTGATATTTCCTTATCACCTTTCTCCTTACTACCACCATTTTCCAAATTCTTAGATTCCTTAGCTTCTTGATTCTTAGATAGCTTGAAGCTCACTCCTTTAGTCGGCCTAGGCGGCAACCCTCCTCCTCCTCCGCCACCACCACCTCCCGCTCCTCCTCCACCACCACGCTCCTCCCCCCACACCAGCACCACCAAGCTTGCCACTCTTGGGGTGCTGGAGAGGAGGTCTCAGATCCGGGGGCAGAGTGGCCCCCGCGTTCTGAAGCCTCCACACCTCCGCCATAGTCCTCTCCTCCTCCTCCTGCTGCTTCTTGATCTCAATATGGGGAGGCCCCGACAACGCCTCAATCACCTTCTGATTAAACAGAGACTCTTGGATCCGATCAAAGAACGTGCTAACATGGAAAGACGAAGCAAGAACCTTAACCATGAGTGTCTTCACCAACCAAAGGAGTGTCCCCACAATCATACACAAACAACTTGTTCACATACCATAGAAACTTGTTGTTCCCTTCGACAGTTTGATCGAACATCGAATGCCACGCAATCAAAACTAATCCTAACCATATGCAGTTTTGAACTGGCCTCTTAACTCCATAGACAAAATATAGAACTCTTTTCCTCATGAAGAAGTTTCTCTCAATGAAGAAAACTACAATCCTAATCCCCCAACCAGAAACCAATCTCCCACAAATTAAAACCAGAATTAAAACCTCCCATTTCCATAAATGTAAGCCTCTAAATTTCTTAACCTTCCATTCTTTAAAAGAAGTTGTGCAAACTAAAGCTGTCACAATTAAAATAAGACTAATCCATTGTAAAAAAGTTAATGTATTGAATTTAGTCCTTTTATACTCTTCCGGCAAATCTTCATCAAAAAGAGGGTCCTCCTCCTCGTCCTCGCCGGGCCGGGTTACCATGCCCGAGGCCCGCCCGATGACCTCGGATCGGAGCTGGCCCGACTTGAGCAGCTCGGACCGGGTCGGGGGCAGGTCGGGCGGGTCGAGGAGGCGTGACTTTGTCTTCATTCGACCTAAATTGCTGTACCTTCTTTGGATGGAGGTGCATTTTAGCACCTGGCCGTCGTTGTTGCAGGCGGCGGCGGCGGCGGCGCCGCCGTCGTTCGGGATGTTCATGGATCGGCGGCGGTTGAGGGAGGTCTGATCGCCGTCGTGATCGTCGTCGGAGGAGGAGGGGGAGGAGACGGGGGATTCGTTGATCTCGCTGCGGTATTTCTCCTGCTGCTCGGCGGAGATGTTGCTGAAGCTGTGGTCGGCCGCCGCCGGAAAATGGCGGCTCTTGCTCCGGTCGTCGTAATTGGCGTTGAGCGGGGGGAGGCTGCGGGAGTTGTTGGCGTTGGCGGAGGTGGAGGCGGAGGCGGTGGCGGTGGCGCGATCCTGACGTAATTCTTCCATCTCCAAATCGACGTCGAGGCAGAAATCGGCGCCGGCGGCTTTCTGTTTGGTGAGGAACTGGCCGATGAGCTTCGACGGCGGATCTTCTAGAAGGTCGAAGCGCTGCTGCTGCATGGATTCATCTTTCCAGAAATCGAGGCTGGATTCGCGGCTGCGGGAGGGGGGGGTGGCGGTGTCGATCTTCACGATGATCTCGGAGGGGTGGGCGGCGGAGGAGCGGCGGTGGTCGGAGAGAATGGGGAGCTCTTCATGGTGGAAGTCGTCGTCGTCGGTGAGGGAGATTTTGCGGCCATGCATAAAGGAATTATGGGATTTGAAGGTCCTCCTGCGAGAAGGAGAGAGGTCCATTAATGATTCAAAATTAGGGAAGCATCAAATATTATTGCCATTTGATGTAATTGGAATTTTTTTTTTTTTTCCTTTCGAAAAAAAAATGTAATTTTCTTTTTTTTTTTTTGGATATGTTGGGAGTATGGCGTGACATTGAAGATGATGATGATGCATGAGAGTATGGTTGTAAATTAATGGTTTTCGTTTTTTTTACTAATTTTGAACAGATGAGTTTTTTTTTTTTTTTTTTTTTTTTTTTTTTTTTTTTTTTTAATCTTATCTTTGGCTGATGTATAATTTTTAGAGAGAATTATTTTTGATGTAGAGCCTGAAAAATGAAAATCTAAGGCTGAGAATCGATTATGAAATTTTCGTCTCAATATAATTACAGATTTATTAACAAAAATCAATAAGTAAACATTATTTTATAGTCACTATAGTAGTAAATAAATTGGGAAAATACGTAATTAATTAATCTTGAAAAGATAGTGTGTGTTGGAATTATCTGGAGATTGCGCTTCTCGAAATCTGAATTCGATTGACATTCCTTTTATGTTTGATTTTAATAAATAAAAAGATTTATTGGAATTTTATGGTAATCGGATCCTGTAATTTATCACTTTCCTTCACTTTTTAGGGTTAGGAAATATAAAGACGGTGATTAAATCACTTTTGCTAATTAATATCCCATAATAATAGGGTGTAATCGTTGAATTGAATCGCGAACTTAGTTAAGGTTGTTTCGCTACTTGAATTAGTCTAGCTCGGTTTAACGCTATTTGAATTTGATCCAGCTCAGGCTCACGCTATTTGCATGTCTCCTTCAAGGCTTTCAGCCCCAACTTAAAACGTTTACGATCGATTGTGTTTCATCCTTTATTTCATTGGTCGAATTATTAATATTTGACGATTTGAAAATAATTAGATTAAAACTTCCGTGCAGAATATGCACGGTACAGATTCCGACCCGACCTGCCCAGACCTGGCGCGTGAGGCTCACGCACAATTTTTTTCTCCACGTTTTCCCTCTTTTTTGTTGTTTGTCTCTTCATTTTTTTGCTTGCCGCTACCTCTTTGAAATATTCGAACGAGGAGAGCAGAAGGTTTCGGAACGAGCCGAAAAATCCAAATTATTCCGACAATTATCCTTATATTAGTAATCGGAGCCGGAAAAAAAAACTGAAAATAAAATAGTCAAAGGGCGTTGACCCAAATTTGACCGGGTCGGATCAACCCATCTCCATGGTGGAAATGTCTCCACCCAAGTCCATCTCAAATAATTATATATTCAATTTGAGTACAATAAATATTAATCAATGTCACGTGTTATTAAACCAAGGGAAGAAATAAGAAATTAATTACGAATTGGAGTAAAAGATCAGATAAATCTAATTTCATGTCTAATCATTAAAAACTAAACAATCCGCATTACTTAAAAAGGCAAAAAAAAAAAAAAAACGCAAAATTGGATGTGACGTCATCGTTTTAGAATTTCACAATAATACCACACTAGGTAAATAAACGAGTGAGAATTATTCATCTTGAACACACGAGTAAATCCAGTCATTTTTAAATGTTACTAACGAAATCTAGATGAATTTTGAAGTTGCAGAATTTAATAAAAGAAGAGTAACTCGAGTCGAGTCAAGCTTGAACTTCAAAAAATTTCACTCTTGAGTTTCTCATACTTGCACTATTCAGCAAAATTAAGCATCATATTTTACCCAATCACTTTTATACACTTGATATTCAAAAAAAGGAACTAGCATAAAAAGACTAGGGTGTTTAGCTAAGCTTTTAAGTTCCTTAAACAGCTTATAAGTTCTTCATTATTAAAGATTTAGGAGCTTATAAGCTATTTTAAGGAGCTTCTAAGCTCAACCAAACACCCACTAAATAATAAGCACTGCAAAAGTATTTACTAAGATAAGAAAAATCGGCAACGGCCAAACAAGATGAAAATGCAGGACAACTTTAAATAAAAGGGATTACTGTACAGTGCAAATAAAATTAAATGGACTAAGGGTGCAATTAACCCTATAATTGGAGGTGAGTATTATCCCTACAATAAAAAAATTCCTTCTTTTATTGAATAATCTGTTGTTCAGTGCCCGCGTCTCAGTGACGAGAAAAACCCTCCAGATTTCTCCTTCCGTTTATCGTCTCCATCGTCACCAACCTGTTTTAAGACATCATTAAAACGAGTGACCGAGTGAATTAATTCATAGTGCCTCCGTCCCGCCGAATACGGAGACTAAGAAAAAAAGTATTGGATATAAAGAAAGTGTTTAGTGTAGTGTGAATGCAATATTTTATAATGCTAATAAAGTTATAGAATGGGATTGTTGAGTATGTAGTGGGAGTAGGTTAGTGGAATTTAGAAAGGAAACAGGCGAAGTATAGTGGAACGTCTCAAAATGGAAAACAGGCCGTATTCGGTGGGACGGAGGGAGTACTATCTTTTATTAAAATGCGCTTACTTTGGGTGCAAAATTAGATCTATAATACATGTGAGTATTTGAAAGATTAGACGATAAACAAGCTCAAAAATATTACAATCCCTCAAAGTATATGTTGAATAAGCCTTATATAGTTTTTATTGATCTTAGGTATTATCTAAAGTAGACAATCCCTTAAAAGCTGGGATAACGCTAGAGATGTGAGGGTACAAAATTAACATCTTCAAAAATCGTACCAAGGAAGCAGGTAAATTTAGACTTTTTATCCGAATTATTGTTGGGACTACGAAGACTCTGAAAATCCATGGAAGAGGGAACAAGGGTAAAATGGGAAGTTTGACATCATTTTTCAACAGAATTCTGAAATATAACACTTACTAGCAGACAAATTTTATTCTCAAAAAGCACACTTATTTGTGGATGGAGGGAGTACAGTATACGATAATTTGGTGATATAGCAAAATGTAGGGAAGTTAGCGCTGAAGGATGCATATATGAACTAGAAGTAAACTAGAAAAACATAGTGGTTTACGAGAATGTATTGTGTGATCATTAAACAGAAATAAGTGAAACTTACCTCCTTCGCAATTTTCTGTGAGATCTCCATTACTTCAGAAAAGTCAGGCCTCGAAGCTGGATCTTGCTGCCAGCATTTCTCAAGCAGCTCGACAAGCTTTGGATGAGTATTCTTTGGGATAGTCGGCCTGAGACCCTGAAATGCCATTGAATAGAATTGGTTAAATGTTTATTACGAAATTCAACTTCTCGAGGGTATGTAAAGAGAACCAGCCTCTGCTTCAACCCATATTTGCATAAATGGTCGACGATTATAAGACCCAACTTCATAGCAGACTGGAAGGTTTACCTTTTGGACTACTCCAACTGCCGCTTGTAAAGGAGTCAAGTACTCGTAGGGGATCTGACATACAAAAAACAAAAACGTTATAACTAATTGCGATCTCGGATAATTATTTTGAAACTGAAGTTAGTACCTTTCCTGTCAGCAGTTCCCATAGTACGACCCCAAAGCTGAAGACGTCTGCCTTATGATCATAAGGTTTATGTTCAATTACCTTTAAGAGAATAGTACTTATGAGCAAATCAAATTAAGCTTATATTGCAATGTCAACGAGAAGAAAGAACAGCATCCCAAAAATAGCGGACCAGAATTGATGCTTAATTCGAACTACTATGAGGGCTTTTTTTCAAACAGGAATTACAGGGAGTAAAATCTTTTTGTTGAATTTAAGTTACAAATTGAATTCTAATCTAACAAAGCTGATCATGGGAATCTTGAAAACTGGCAATTTCAAAATAAAACATATAATGATGACAGGTCACGGTTATAACTCAAAGAAAATAATCTGCAGAAGGCATATTATGTCTCCTGAATTTTGATTTGGTTCAAAGAAGGCCTACCTCAGGTGCCATCCACCTGTAAGTCCCAGTTTCGGCCGTCATTACACCTGATTGTGATTTCACTCTGGCTACCCCAAAATCAGCTACCTTAACAACCTGCAGACAAAGACCATTGAGATCTTCCAAATTGTGAAAGCTACAATAGTTGGAGATGTTGGGATAACAGATAAGGTGGATGTTGGGATAACAGATAAGGTGGTTGGTAGATACGCTTGAGCTTAAAAGTAATAAAATTATTGTATATTCAGTTCTACCCAGCATATCAAGAACTCGTTACCATTTTCTACAACACTCATCTTTAAAACCAACGCCAAAATTAAAGATACAGGATGCATGTTTAATGGACTATAAAAATTTGATAGATTGGGAAAATAATGAAATTCGAGTCGATTCAATAGAAATAACTAAATTCAGGCAGAGGCACTTAATGCTTACTTCATTTTCGTCCATCAAAAGATTTGCGGCCTTCAAGTCCCTATGAATTATATTGTTCTGATGCAAATAGTTCATGCCCTTGGATACATCAATAGCTACTTTGAGTAAAGCTGGGAGCTTAAAAGTACCCTTTTGCTTGTGTAAATAATCATAAACGCCTCCCTCCAGACATGTATTCTGCAATCAAACAAAGAGAAAATTTGAAACCCCTAATTTGCTTTTACATCCTCTTAAAAGTTCAAAGAACACTACATATTTCAGATGGGTAGGTGGTCGACATATACCTGTCACGATGCACAAGTTGGGAGGTCCTAGTGCATGCTCCTATGAACTGCACAACATTTTTGTGCCGTACTTTTCTGCAAGTAGCATATACTAATCAGCAAAACGAGTTTGAATACTAAGATTAATATATGCCGTTCAGAATTTTTTTCAACAATAATGAGCTAATTTTAAACATTATGCAAGCATGAAGTTTAAAAGGTCGAAGTACTAGCAAACGCTTATGCTTTAACTTTAAAATGAATAGACTTGCATAACTATAAGATAACATCAGAGAGATGAACAGTTAACCATTGCAAAACCAGATGTTAAGAAATATTGAATTTAAAATATTGTTTAAGGATGTCCTATGTATAACATGGTCACCAATTTAATCATAAATATACTCTGACAAACCTTACCTCATTATATATACTTCCTGGGCAAACTCCTTCTGTAGTTCACTATTCAAGCGTTCTGTCTTGAGAATTTTGATTGCTACTTCCTGACTACAGTAAGTACCTTTATATCTGGAAAAAAAAAATTAAAAAAAATACTTAATAGAACACTCAACTGTACTCATAAGCTTTAAGAGTAACAGCCCCAGTACTTACAGATCACCATAAGATCCTGATGCTATCTTGGACTCAAATTTCAATTGTTGGGGATCAATTTCCCAGACATCAGTACCATCATTAGGGATTGTCAGATGATCAGATTCACTTTTAATCACCAAGGGCTCATTCTCGCTGAGAGAAGGCAAAGGATTTGTAGTTGGCCAAGAACTTTTCTGCATTACACACGAATCATCCATGACAATGCAACTCTATAATATTGATTGGTAAGGAACATCACAAGCATTAACAAATAACAACAGTAACTTCACCCAGCTTCATAAAAAAACCATACGCAGGAAACTTGATTATAGTTCCAAGGTTGCCCAAAACAAGGAGTAGTGTGTAGTACCTCAATCTTGAGAACTTCTTTTTCTAAAGTAGTCCGGAGTTGCTCAACCTCCTGAAAAGTTAAGTCAGGGGTAAACCAAACATGCATGGAAACACCAAATTACTATATGACAAAGCAATTTAAAGAAGATTCTTAACTCTTAAGATGAAACATATTAGACATGCACGAGGGTGAAAAGCCAAATAAAATGATAAAATTAAGATGTAGTTACCTCAAAGGGCCATCCATCAACAACAAAGACATCCAGTGAATAGCCATCCACAGTAGAAAAGGCATGTGCTTCTTGGATATTCAGTCCAATTTCAGCTAATAAGGAAGTCAACTGCAATGCCCATAATTGAAGAGTTTACTTAATGTTGTATATGTTTCTTTGGCAGGAATAAGCATTAGCCATTTACAAAAATAAACTTTACAAAGAAAAACACACTTTGAAACACTTCTAAGAGTATCCAATTCCAAAAATCAAAAAAACTTAGAACGGAATACCAACTACCAAGTTAGACCTATGAATCTTGTCTAAATCAAGTCGTATTGAAATTCATTACTAATTAAATTTCAAAAAAAAAAGGAAAAGGCTACAAAATATTTCTGCTTTCATCTACCAACTGAGAACCTTCAACAGAGGCTTTTGCATGATCAGACAAAAACAAAATGTATCCACTCCGTACATATAAGATCATATCATATGAAGAACCAGTAGAGCTACATGTTAGCTTCAATAATCCCCCAACTCAATCGAACTTAATATTACGGATAGTGTTAGCTTAATTTATTATACTTTTAGAGCCAAGGCTTCGTCAGATTCATCATAGCATGGTCTCTAACTTTCATTAATATAGCAAAATTAGGGCTCGTACTGCTAGCCAATTTCTACATATTAATTCAACCAAAGAAATGCAGATCCTATCTGATTTGACAATATGTAGCTTTGCTAGCAAACAGTAACATACCAAGTACACGTCTACCTCTAGGCTCTAATGTTTTGAAAAGGACAGCAAAACAAAAAGAAACCCCAAAGCATGGACCATTAGGACATCTGCATCAATTACCTGACTGAGAAGCTTTGGTTTGTCGTCTGCTGAAAAGGTAATCTCATGCATGGGCCTGCATTGATGTTAACAGAAAAGTAAGCTTCAAGACATGCAATTCCAATATGAACTTAAATATAATGGAGCAAAATGAAGTCGGCTCAAAAGTGTGGAATGGACAAGGCCCACCTCCCCCCCAACCCCCACCCAAATGGCTAACTACTATTTGTGGGCCCAGAATAAGTCAACCAAACTACATGATGTGTGGGAAACTGGGATATGAAATATTATCACTTGCATAGTTGCATTGACTACAAGCAATAGCAGCATAAATACTGAAAGCCACTAGTCATATAGAATGGCAACTAAGCATTAAAAAATGCCATGGCACAATCAAATAATCCATATAGTATACCTGGGAACCTTAGTATTAGCCCCTGTGACACTATCCCCATCTTGAACTTCGGATTTGCTTGTATCGAGTGCAAGAGCTTCAAGATTAGGAGAAGAACCAAAGGCAGGTGGTGGATGGATGCTGAATGAAAAATAGTGCAGTAAATATTCGAAGATTCAATAAAGCCACACAAGTTACATAAAACTGAACCCAAGAGAAGTCAATAAAAATATTTAAATGGACATATGACATATTGATACTGATAATACATGAGCAACCATGACAGTCAATTTTATGATTCAATGAGTTTCTGGCTATACCTTCCCCTTCTTGGTGAATGTGAATGTACTGAATCCCCAGAATTCCCTTCAAAGAGAGGTACAACCTGTGCACGATTAAATCATATTTAGCATAAGAGAGCATCAACCAAGCACATAAAATGTCATACAAACAGTGATAAAAAGGCAAAGACAAGATCAGTCAAGAAACATCCCATCATTTTAATAAGATCTTTCTTTGAGAATGAAAGCTAGCATGTGGGAGACATGAAGGTTTAGCATGCCCACAATATCGGTGAAGTATTTATGGTAATTATAGAATTGGATGCATGCCAAAAAAAATTGATATATATTCCAAAAGTCTCCATTGTAACAAAAAGAATGACAATTGAAGTGAGGTGCATGTTGGCTAGTTTGTTTGAACTTTGGCCAAACAAATAAGTGGACAACAACCATTCTCAAACTTTCTCTCAAGGTAAAGTGTGGCAAAGTATATTAGTATATGCTCTGATTATGTACCAACTTCAACATGTTTGCTAGTAAAATGTCGGGTTTCACCAAGATAGCAGCTAAGATTTATTCACGATTCCATTTCAAACCTAACAATATACCAACTGCTCAAATTTTAACAACATTAGGGTAGCTTCTAATATGCAACTTGAATCCTTCGAATAACCAATAAAGCTAGAATCCCTGGCACTTGCCCTCAATATAAGGCCACCTTAAGCTTCTTAGAATTAGAATATAAATTTATAAAGGAAAAAAAGCCTTGGCCTTCTTGTGAAATCAGTTAGTTTTCACTTTTCTCTTACTCTGAAGATTCAACTTGCTTGTCGTCTCCACCAATCAGCTCAAGATGACTATTATACCTTCATGAAGAAACAGTTCTCCCAGGGCCAACTACTTACACAAACTATCTTGCTCTCAAGTGGAACTTATAGTTAGTACTATTCGTCTAACGATCAGCAGACACCATATAATTAACACAGACCGCTGCGCTATACATACAAGGATCACGGTAGGCTCACCTGTACAAGCCGAACTTCGAAAGCTGGCCTATTAGCAGGATCACAAGCCAGGTGCAGCAAACGCTTGTGCGTGAGAACATCTTCTGCCCTCTCGACGTTCACATCCATTGCATACCTTCGATGCAGAGACATAAAAACTCAATCACAGAGTACTTACAAAACCAAATCGCTGCAGAACGCCACATCTGTAGAGAAAAATAACAAAAATTCCTGACATGCAGCACCACAATAGTCGATTTCAGCGTATTCTGATTCAAGTTCAGCAATATGCTTACACCGTAACAACACGTTCCAGCTACCAAAAGCAACAGACAAGGAGAAAACATTTTTCGAAATGGAAAACTAATCACCGCTCAATCCGTGAATCCAAACAAAACATCCAACAAATTGGAAGGAAAAAACAAACTATACCGACACAGAACCATAACAACGTGAATAGAGTAACAGTGTAAGTAAAAATCGCTTTACGAAGAGTAAAGGCAACCTGGATGGGAGGCGATTGAAATGCGCCCAAAGCTGATCATCGAAAGCCGGCTCCTGCGCCTCCGGAAGATCAGATTCCTTCAGCCGCCGCAAAACCTCATTGTAAACCTCCACTTTCTTCCGCTGCTGGCGGCTCTTCGCCGCCGACGATTCCACCACCCTACTTCCACAACTCTCGTTATCTTCCATCACCATTTGAGATTCTGAATTCGCGATAGATTCTGCAGAAATCACAACCACAAGAAGCTCGAATACCTCTAAATTTCGATCCAACGGCTTTTACGGTTCACGTAAAGTGAGATTTCCATCACGCACGTAGATTTGAGATGGCGAAATTGCTGCAAGCATATTACCGCGCCCAATGGTAATTAGAATAATCGCGAAAATGAGAGAGAAGTCTTCGGATGAATTTCACTAATGCGGATTTGAGATTGTTATTTTTTGTTTCTGAATTTGATCCATTCTTCCATCCATATCCTCTCTCTTTTCTCTCTCTCTAAAAACCTCTCTCTCTCTCTTCTCTCTCTCTCTGGGATTCTGAGCGAGTAAATAAAATAACTCTGGTTTTTGGATTTGCTTTGGGTTTTTCGATTTTTATTAGTGGGGGTATAAATAAATTGAGAAAGTGCATCTAGGGCAATTTTAGGTTGCTGGCTGCCACATTTTTTTGTCAGAAAAATATTACTAAAAAATATTTAGCATGTCAGAAAAATATTAAATAAATATTTAACATCTTAGAAAAATATTAAGCAAGTGTGATTTATGTAATGATTTATAATTTGTTAAAATTAAACTACTTTAGAGCAACCACGAGGTCCACGATGGTATGAGGTGGATGGATTAGTAAATAAATACCTATTGTATCAATCATCATTGTGGCCAAAATTAAATTTAAAGATAGGAAATCGGGACACGTACACATTTTTTACACATCAGCGAATGCGTTTCATTTTTCTGTGTACGTTTATAATTACAATTAGCGCGTGTAAGGCGCATCTCGGTGTTGCAAAATGTTGCCAGAACCGGATTATTTTTTTCATTTTCCTAACTTTTTTCAATTTTTTTGCTTTTTTCTTGTTTTTTATTTATTTGAAAATAAGACTTTTTATCCGTTTTGTAAAAGTGATTAGTGTTTTCTAGGTTTAATTGTGAGGATTTTGTTTGTTTTGCTATGTTTCTTAACATCTTTGATTCTTTTTTATGAGTTCGTTTATCTATTTGATTGATTTCCCTTTCGAATTATGAGATAGTTGGACTTATGACATAAGCATGTTTGCTAAGTAATTGAATTTCACATATTTGTTAAATTTATAAGAAACATTATAAGTAATGTACAAATAAAAACATGCAATTTTTATTGAAGATAAATAAGATTTAAATTGCACACACCACTGAGGTGTAACGCTTATCTACACCGTCATCACATGAAACTACACATACACACACACTCATAAATAAGTTAGTTCTCCATATAACACCAAAAAGAAATAAAGAAGAAAATCTATAAAGGAAAGATAACAAGACAACTAAAAAAGTAATAACTCAATGGATCATGACCCATATCCTCCTCACCCGTGTGATATATTGAATGAGATTGATTTTACAAAGAAAAAAATAAAATAAAAAATAAAAACAAAACAAATGCAATAAAAGCCCAAGGAAAATCACAAGTAAAAACTAATTGGATCGGGCCTCATCAACTTGTAAACGATACTTCCTCGGTTCGGATTTTAAAATTCTATTTCACCTATTTCAAATGTTCGAGTTTAAAAGTTCTACTCTTATTTTTGGACCATTATACTCTTCTTACTTTTTAGAATTACTATCTTTTATCATTTGAGACACCACCTCATATCAATTTTATTTCTATTTTTTTATCATCTCAACAACTTTATTCTTACTTTTTGGTCAATATCACATTTTTTTTATCATTACCACTATTTTTTTGTCATTATTCACTACCTCTACTTTCTAACTTTTACCCTATTCAAAAATACTTTATCAATTTTCTTAATCCCCGTGCCCATTTAAAATGGAACTTTAAAACTCGAATGGAGGGAGTAATTTGCAATATATGTAAATTGGGTAGTGCTATTTGGTCACACTGTGACCGACCACACAAGCTAAAAATGGTAATATAGGTTTTGAAAATAAAAATATACCCTAATTGGGAAGCATAAACCGTAAGGAGAAAAATGTGATTATTTCCATTTTACAGTCAACTTTCATTTTTTTATGCGTGTGACTAGCTACCGTGTGACCGAATATCATTACCCATGTAAATTTTGGTCGAATGCTCAAGTTAAAGAGTTGTATTTTAATACTAAATTAATATAAAGTAATGATATTCGAACACACTGTGACCGGCCACACGTGCTAAAAATGGTAATATAGGTTTTGAAATTAAAAATATACCCTAATTGGGAAGCATAAACCCTAGGGGAGAAATGTGATTATTTCCATTTTTACAGTCAACTTTCCTTTTTTTCACGTGTGTGGCTGACTACAGTGTGTCCGAAAATCATTACTCATTAATATATTGCATAAATATATGATGTACTCTCTTTGTTCCACTCGATTTGTCTACATTTTTTAAAGTAATGTTCCACTCAATTTTTTAACTTTCAAATAAGACACATTCGATCCTTTGTAAAACCGTCAAAAGTAGTGTGACATACCCACTTTCTATTGTTTTATCATATCCTTAATCTCTATACTGGGGTAAGTAGACAAATTGAGTGAAACCGATGGAATATTATGTGTACCACCATAAACACACGTATTTAAATTGTGGATACTCCACCATTGCTCTTCTTAAAAGCTTTGAGTATCGTAGCAAACAATATCATATCCTTATCGAGCATAACCAATAACTCATAGACGTGGTGGATAAATCTAAATTACACTAAATTAAGTAATTTTGAGTGTCATGAAATTAATGTGAAATTTGAAATAAGTGACGATGAAATCCAAAATATCATTCTTAATCTCAGATTACTTTAACAGATAAGGTATATAATATAAATATAATTATTATTCAAGATAGAACGTAACACACTCTTTTTAGAAAAGAAAAAGAAAAAGAAAGAACATAGTAATAGAAATATAAAACCTACACGAGTTTCATAGCCGTGTTTAATGGGCCTCCAAATTAATGTTAATTAAAAGGGAGGGCCCACAAGATATCGTCAGTGTAGGATTCGAGATCATTATCTGAAGTGATTATTTAAAATTGGTGTAATAAACGATTATTTAAATATAATTATTCAGGTGGTAGTGGTGGTAACTATATCTAATTATTCAATTAGAGAATAATGCTGTCGACAAATCGGAATTAGTGGGAGAATGCCAAGAAAATCAGTGGCATTCTCGAAATAATTTACTTGTTTTAAGGAATTATAATTTGTTTACTTCTTTCCCCTTCAACTATTTAGTAATCTAACTTAAAATTTAGAGTTAATTGCACCATACACTAAAACCTCTATAGATTAATACAAGCAGCACCGAAGAAAATTATAATCTTATAGAGGTTACTAATTTATTGAGTTAAAATTTAAATAATAATTTTATAAGTCGGGACCATAAAATAATTACTTTAGACAGATTATTAATTTATCGAATAGTAATTTAAGGAGGTTATACAGTATTTTTTGAATTAATTGCACCACCTTTCATTTCATTTCCAATTTCGACATGAATTTTTTTTTTTTTTTGAACCAAAGGATAATTTATTCATGACAAATGCATGGAAAATGAAGAAGACCCTCCACAAATCCGGAGGTTCATCCCAAACATGTGGAGCAACAAAATCTTTGGAAATACGAGCTAGTTCTTGTGCCACTACATTGACATCCCGTCGAACATGCTTGATATGAAATCCCCTACAAGAATTTAAAAGAGATCTGCAATTATCGATTATCGCCCTGAGTTCCGAAAGATCAATCGAAGGAGAGGAGATCGCATCTGTTACCACTTTGCAGTCTGTTTCAAACACAACAAACTCAATACCCCTCTCTTTATTCCAAGATAGAGCCTCATGAATTCCCATCGCCTCCCCCTCTTCGACATGAATTTTAAATAATACTACTATGAAGATATCACATTTGTATTGTCGTAAACGAACATCCTAAATTTTTATCGATCGCCAAAATTTGATGTGGCCATCATCGAAACATCATTGCCGTTGCAAAGTCAGAAATTGTCACGTCAAATTTTGTTTATAGTCTAATATTAATGAAGAATGTTTAAATACAAATATAAAAGTTTAATATAATAATTTATAAAAACTTGCAACTTTCTTTAAAATGATGAGTTAAATTGCAATTAACCCTTTTTTAGTTTCAAACAAGTAAGCCATTGTAGAATATACGACATATGTCGCTATTGATAATTTTGGCTGTTTTCCGCTTGTAAAATTGTGGTCCGCACGTTGAATGCGAGTGTCTTCACGTGGGAGCAATCCACATGGCACTTTTATTTCAATTCAATTAAATTTTTCATTTAAATATTCTTTAAAAAATTATATGCTTACGTGGGTTCACCAACGTGCTTAATTATTTATTATTATGAGGGTTTTACGAGATTAAAAAAAAATGCATGCGAAATAAACTATTTTACAGAAGCTTCTTCACAATTTTAAGAAAACGACTCTTTCGTAGGGGTGAGCACGGAACCGACCGAACCGACAAAACCGGCCGAACTGATAGGTTTTGATCGGTTCGGTCCGGTTTTTGTAAGTATCGGTTGTTGGTTCGGTTTTTAAAATCGCGAAAATCGGTTCTCGGTTCGATTTTGCCGAAATTTATTCGGTCGGGCCCCGAACTGACCGAATACATGATATAAAATAATACAAATATATATTTCATAGAAAATTAAAAACAAAACAACCATATTATCATTTCAGTTAATATGTTTCAACATCATAATTGGACAAAACAAAGCAAGTGATAAAGCATAAGCTAACGGAAACCATATCTACACATGATTTGTAGACATATTATTATAGCAGGGTTTTTTTTTTAATTCTTTTTATTTTTTACTCGGTTCAAATAAACCGACCGAATATTTTCGGTCCGGTGCAAAGTCGGTTTATGCTACCTTCTCGGTTCGGTTCGGTGCAAATTTTTTTTTACGGTTCGGCCCGCGGTTCATCAAAATTTGGTCGGTTGGTCGAACCGACCGAAAGTTGCTCACCCCTACTCTTTCGAATACTAAAAATAGTATTTCTTGATGTTTGTTATGAGGGGTGTTGTGACTCGAATTTAGGTGTAGTAAATGATCATTTAGAAAAAGGGTAATGATATTCGAATATATTGTGGCTAGCTACACGCGTAAAAAAAAAAAAGAAAATTGTCTGTAAAAATGAAAATAATCACATTTTTCCATCAGGGTTTATGCTTCCTAATTAGAGTTTATTTCCATTTTCAAAAACTATATAACCATTTTTAGCTTGTGTGGTCGACCACAACGTGTCCGAATATCATTACCCTTAAAAAAACACGAAATAAACGTGAATTACAGATGAAATGTGCTTTTCTTTTTGTTCTTTTGGTTACGATAACAAAACCTTCAACGGACTTAATTAAATTGTATTAAGAATATTTGGTGTGACAAACTTAAAAATATAAAATTTTGATAGAGTTTGAACTTGCAATGCAAAGTTGCCAACTTGATTATGGTGTCACAATAGAGATGACAAATTCAGATCTATTTTGAAATTTGGGATCTTCAAAAAATTAGACCGGACGTATCCAAATTGAATATGGACCATTTTCTTAAATTTGAGATATAAATCCAACCCGTGAATCGTATCTGAATTAACTCAAATATACAAAATCGGACCTAAATACGGACCTAGCAAGATGCAATTGAGATATGACACATTACCATTCCTAAGTACAAATTTTTGGAAGTGCCTTTTCCGTTGCATTTCTAAGTAGTGTGATTTATAAGAATAATGAGTTGTGCGATGTAACGTATAAGGTGGAGAAGTGAACCGTAGAGATAAGAAGGTGACATTTCCTACTTTGTTGGGCAAGTAAGAAAAGATGATAGCAACATTATTAATTTATGAAATCTAGCTACATATATATGCTACAATCTTCAATGCAGATATTTTTATTCTGTTCTTACTTTTTGCTTTTCTTTTAACTAATTGAAATAGTAGTATTTAAAGCATGAAATCGACAATTGAAAATTAATATCATATTAATGTTCAGTTGGGTTAGAAATATGTCATTGAGATTTGAGTTTGAATCCGGCCATGAAAACGTGTCACACAAATTATACGACGTAATGTCTCTTTTGGTTATAGAAAAAAAATGATGGGAAGTAGTGTATGAGCATATTTTCTACACTTGTTCGCGCCTAATTTTATAAGTTGAAAAATAAATACAGATAATAATTGAAGCGACTAGGAACCTCACGACCTAGTTTCCTCCTCAACTTTCAAATAACTAAGAAATTTACAATATATGTAGTTTGCTTATGCACAAGAGATAATTGAATTAGTTATTAAAATTCTTTTATATATAACCACCACGTTTACCTATTTTTTTTTTTTTATATATAAGTACAATTAATTCATCCACTCCACTATACCCAATGTTATGTATATACTCTCTCTCTCTCTCTCTCTCTCCCCGCACATTGAGGGAGAAAGGTGATTGGATATTAGCAATTAATTAGATGCTAATTAAATATGGGTCAACGTAATCTTGCATTATTATAAAGCTGTCCAGAACGTGTTAATTATAGTAATTAGTAAACATAATTAGTCACGTGTTATTTATTACTTATGCTGATTACATAATTGTAAATATTTATTAATTTTTTTGGCCGATCATTAACAATTTAAATATCCACGTGAAGCATGAAATAACGACTTAACTAATATCATAGAGATTAAATAAACCAACAATACCCAATCATTCGCCCCCTAAAAACGAATTCAAAGTGTAACAACATTAGTTTAAACGAGTCGTCTTGTTGAGATGGATTTATATAAAATGGCATTATTTATTTGGACAATGGATACCAAAAAATTGATCAAATGTTTGGATCGCAAGAAATTGAATTGTAAAATCAATTACGTACACTATAGTAAATCGAAAGGAAAAAAAAATCATACTCCATCCATCCCATTCAATAAGTCTCATTTGGGATTGACACGTTGATTAATAAAAAGAGAGTTAGATGATAAAAATTGTGATTAAGGTATTATTTTATTGTTGATGTTAAAGTGGGTTGAGTAGAAAAACACTGTACAATAAAGTAAACAACATTATTCACGTTTGAGTGTGACATAAAGTGAATTTTAGTGTATTAATTTTTGTCAAATAAGGAAATGAGACTTATTAAGTGAGACACCCAAAATGGCAAAACGAGACTTATTGAACGGGTCAGAGGGAGTAATTTTTAAGCAATTTATCCTAAAAAAAACCAACAACAATAACAATGATATATTAAATTCATTTGATTAATGTCCTATAAAAGAAAAAGAAAACAAAATGAATTTATTTTCTTATATTATCACGCTAATATTAAAAAAATAAAAAATAAATGAATTCATGCGGAAAGTTGACCTAATCTGGCATAGACTCGCACCAAAAAAGCATAAACCTTTGCTAGTTAGCACAGACTAATATAATACAATTATTGAAAGTGGTTCGATTCATGTAGATGTACTTAGAAATAATTGAATTTATTATACAGTTAATTACAGATATTTCGACCATGGATTTGATCAAGATAATCTAAATAAATCATTGTCGTTTCAAAAACAATCATTGTTAGGACAATTATGGTAATAGATGACAATTAGGATAAGTAACAGGAAGTCTAAAAAATTTAATAAATAAACTAAATAAGTATATAATTCTATAATATAACAAGTTTACTTTAATTTATACCAATATCCAAATTGCCACTTATTTTATTTTGTTTTTATATTTCGGAAATGTGTTTTTATTAGGAGTTAATTTTATGAATATGGTAAAAAAATTGGCTAACCGATGAATCATGACTCAATTTTGCATGTGGTTTTCAATCCTACCTACTAATTTATATTATCGTTGAATAAGATAAGGTTATGAATTTTATTGATAAAATTTGTTATTGTGATATATGAATTTTTTTTTTTAACAATATTACAAGTAAACTTAAATATTGTGTGATAATGGACTCAAATTTGTGACCTTTGGTGGTGAGAAAAATGTAGGAAAAGGAAGAGCTCGTCAATAAAGAGAAAGAAAAAAAGAAAGAGAAAAAAAAGGAATAAAAACAAATATATGGGAACCTTTTGCACTTCCAAGGTATAAACAATAACTCTAAAGCAAAGTCAAAATCCTTATACATTGGAGATTAGATTAGATTTAGGGCAGCCCAAAAAAGAGGATTAGGATCCTACGTGGATTGATGTCTAAATGCTGACGTGGCATACCCCTTGGGATTCTCCAAGGGCCATTTGATAAAGGTACTTATTTTTTTTATTGTACAAATAATATTTTCTTGATATGATTATACTAGTATTCATTTTTGTAATGAGCAACACCTAATTCTAGTCATGGAGAGGTGAAACTTGATATAGTAGTACCTCATCTCTAGCGTGCTTGAGAAGTGGCGACTAGATCCACTCTCCCTCTAAAATTGGGAAATTTTGGAATAGATTCTAGAATATGCCATTCCTAACCTTCTTTATAATTGGAGTTGGTATCCTGTGAAATTGTTCTCTAATTGATCCTGTCGAACCCGAGTCAAATTTGTTGACCCGCTTTCTTTTTCCCAGTTTTTCTTATCCGTCTTCGACTCCGATTTTACGGTTCTGCCTTCGCTCCGATTGTTAATATAAAGATAATTGTCGGACAATAATTTGAATTTTTTCGACTCGCTCCAAGGCTTTCGGCTCCCATCGCTCAAATCTTGACCAAAGAAAATAAAAAAAACGAAGAGGCAAAAAAAAAAGGAGAGGAAAAAAATTTAAAATAAAAAAAAATCAGAAAATTAAAAAAAAATCGAAAAAAAGGGATGCGCGTGTGCCTCATGCGCTGAGAGACTGGTCGCGGGGGGAATTGGTGTTACAATTAATCAAATAGAGAGACTTGTGTGAGAGAGAGTATATTACTTTGAGAAGAACGAAAAATCCAGATCTAAAGTCGGATCCAATGATCGAGTTTTTGTATTAACCTTATGTCGATTTCCAAAATGTATTAAATGACATAATGCGGAATAATTGGAACGCCTGCATTTTATTATTTCGTGTAATTCATATCAATCATAAATAGCGAACGAAAAATTATAATGTTTAAACCAAAGGTGAACTTAAATTAAAATTACTTCACCTTAACTATATACTCCCTCCGTCCATTAAATATGTACCCATTTGGTGCTGGCACGGAACTTAAGAAAAGCTGATAAAGTGGAGTTGGTGGGATAAAATTATTTTTGAGGGGTAGTGATAAAGTAGTAGTTAGTAGAATAAAGGTTGTTAGTGGTGGGCCCATAGTGAAAAAGGTAGTGATAAAGTGGTAGTTAGTGGAATAAAGGTGTGGGTCCAAGTGGCAAAGCGTAGAAAATAACATGAATTAGTAAGGGTAGATGGGTACTTTTATACAAATGGGTACATAATTAATGGACAGATAAAATGGAGCAAGTGGGTACAGAATTAATGGACGGAGGGAGTATATATATATATATATATATATATATATATATATATATATATATATATATATATATATATATATATATTTTTTTTTAATGTCGTGGGAACCCGCAGTTGCTATCTTCGGTGCGGACTAGGTAAACCCCCGTCCCTTGTGCAGTAGCATGCAAACCACACATGGTAAGTAAACCGCACTTTCCAAATACAATGAGACCTCTCAATTCCAGACGCTCACTTTTATCACTAAGTCATCTCCAAAAAAACAAGTATTTATTTTTCTGATCATAAATGTTTGTGATCGAGTAACTAGTTTTTTGCCGACGTAAATAGGAGTTTTATTTATAAGAAGATAGTGGGCTCCAAGGAGGGAGAGAGAGGAAAACCACTTACCAACTTTAGGAACATAAGTTGAGATTTTTTTTTTCTTTTTTTTTTGTGAAAACATAGTGGGGTCTAAATTAAACTATACTATATCAAGCTGGTGTAGCAAAGGAGAGAAATGATCATTATCAGCAGTAGTTTTCAAATATGGTGACTCCAAACAAAGCTAATCCAGTTGAGACCATTAATTTGGATAAAACCATATATGTCCAATTCCAACATGTGGGGAGCAATGCCCATTGCTCCTTTTTCACATTTTTCTTTATATATATAAAAAATCATTTATATTGTTATTTGTGGAGATAATTTCGTTTGCTCATTGACACAACAAAAACTATGTGAATTAATTTTTTTTTAAGAGAACTATGTGAATTATTTTAGTACGATAATAATTGGATTATTAGCTTAGTTTGGACCCACCAAATGGAGATTCCCTCTTATTAAATTTGCTCTAGGTTTATATTGTTTGATTGAGTTAGGTTTAGCCTTGACAAAAAAAATAAAAAAAAATAAGTGGCAAAGAGAGATTATTGGTTAACAAAATATTATGTGGGCTTTTCAAGGCCTAGTAAATAAAGCATGGGCCGGGGATGACCCCCTTTTTTTTTTTGTCCCACTTTTTGCAATAACTTTTTGATTCTAATACCTTTGTTGCATGAATTATCAAATTTTCAAAATTAAATAAAAATCATTTCTGAATTATTCCCTTTCCCTCAACTTCAAAAAGATGAATAAAAAGAATGGGCCGGGCATTATTATATAACTTGTAAATTTGATGATCACTTAACAACTTCTCATATAATAAGAAAAAAAAAAAAAAACAATTTAGAAAAAAAAAAATGCTTGCTTGAACTAAATGTCTTATTTTTAGAGTAACAAAATGTCATTGATGCTTAAAAAAATGTTCACAAATGATGAGAGGTATGCCGGTCTTTATATAATATAATGAACCTTAATTACTAAAAATTGAAGATTAAAATGATACATACAATTAGGGAATTGTCAATTTGTATTAACTAAAAATTGAATATCAAATGCAATATAACAATAGTAAAATCAAACAAAAACGTAGGAAACTGAAGCTGAAGAAAAAACTAGAAAAATGAAAAAAAAAGAAAAAAAAGAAGTACACAACCGGAACACCAAGATACATACATCAATGATTTAATACAAAGGGATGAAAATATTTACATACCAAAAATCCAAATGTAGTCAAACATCTCAGAGCCAAGTAGCACAAATTTTCCAACAAATCATCACAAAAATAAATATTTTACATAAGATATCTTAGAACACAAAGTTAAGCATAAGTTGATAAATAGCTTACATAAAAGGATAAATTTTTCACCTGATCATTCAAACAGATCTGCCATGTCCACAGCATCATCATCTTCTTCCATCTCAGCATCACTCATGTCTTCTTCTTCTTCTCCTCCTCCTCCAAGGAGCCACTCCTCAAACTCATCCACGTCGTCGTAGTCCTGCAAATGAGCATCCTCCATGTTGTCCCACTGCTCTGTCCCTAGCTCCTCGCCCTGAGTAGTAACGTGCAGATACGGCCTGCTTCTTGCCACAGCATCGACTATATCTCTGTTCATGGATCCCGTCACGCCCAACCATCTCAACCTTGGGAAATACGGCCTCTTCAACCACCGGAATGCAAGTTGAGTGATGCCCCCACAGTTGTAGATATCTAGCAACCTCAGGCTACTCCCGCACCACACGTTCTCATCAACCTGCATCGAGGCTAATGCCATGACAGATGTGTCACCGATGAGGGGGCACTGTCTCATACGAAGCTCGGATATCGGGATGCGACTTCTTGCTAGTAGAAGGATAGCAGCATCGGAAAGGTTGGGAAGATTCGAGAGGTCCAATTCTCTCAATTCAGGGTTGGAATTTTCATCGAAAAGGGAAGAAATGCATCGGTCTGTAAGCCTCTTGCATCCTCTCACAGACAATGAAACCAAGCTTTTACTGATCACACCTTGCTTAAGTGGGACAAACCTGCATCGGTTATGTCACAACCATCGAGAAGCAGAGTTTTTAACTTGGGAAGTGTACTGATAGCCCGAAGAGATTCATCTCCGAGGTTTCTGCAATCTCTCAAGTCAAGAGAGCAAAAAAAAAGAAAACTTTGATCGGGTCAACAGGTCAACCCGACTCAAATCCGGTTGCTTGGCATGCAACCTGCTGCATGCAAGTCTTCCTCTAAACAGTTTGGGTTTCAAAATACACGTCGATTCAAAGTAAACTAAATTAGAAGTCAGTACGAATTTAATAAAATGTTTAGCCTCCGAATTCCTTCGTTCAAACACAATACTGGAGAATGGAAAGTGAATTTCCTAGCCTGGAACGTGAGGGCAAACCAGACTAGACCAAGAACCAATACATGGATACAGATAGTTTGTGAGATGAACCAGTTTAAAAAAATACTATGTGTATAAATAAATAGATCTACGTAATTAGTAAACAAAAGAAGCAGCAGCCCAACGACTCCTCGCTTTAGCTTAGAGCCCTCCAAGGAGGCTACGGGTTCGAAACTCCCGAGGAGTAGTGCCTTTTTTTTTTTTTTTTTTTGCAGGTCAAACCCGACCCGGCTGACCCGAGTGTATACACCAAAACTCGCGAGGAGCAGTGCCTTTAATGTTTTTAAAAAAATTTAGCTCGGGTCAGCGGTGAAACCCGACCAGGCTGACCTGGATGTATACACTGGATTTACAGAAACACGCCTCTTGATGGAATAACGATCTCAAGAATTAAAAGTCACCGTTGCGAAGATAGGCGGAGCCGCGGAGACATCATGTACCTGAAGAGACGACGAAAGACCACAAGCCAATATAGTGGAACTTGAAAGAACCGCAAGTCAATCAACCAAGACAAACTAGTGGCTGAATCATAATTTGAAAATGATAGCTCAATATAAATGTATACGCAACAATTGAATTTATATCCCTCTCAATAAATTATAAACGATGTGAGTTTATATACCATATATATAAGGCAACAGAAATATTTTTGGCTTGGCCCGCTGTCCCCAAAGACCTACAAGTCATCTGAAAAAACAAACTTGTAACATGCATTCAACCATGAGCTATTGTAACATAAATACACCGTTAAGTATACCTCTATCGGAACTCAACCAGTTTCAAATTCAAATTTTATTTCGTTAAAATAATATTAAAATATATAAGCCCAACAATGAGAAGCCGACTTTATTTGATTGTATTCTCAAATACTTAAAAAAAAACAAAAAAAAAGAATGGTTGTGAGTTCCCACAACAAGAAAAGGGTAAAATTTTGAAAGAATGTGTGAATCAATTCATTTATGTACATTCTCAATACTCTTTCTTATTTGTGGGTTGAATTCTCAACTCTACCATGTGGGAAGGAGGTCCATCAAGTACACATTTTTCAAGTTAGGTGGAATTCCTTTTAGCGGAATTTGAATTCCGGGCTAGGCGTTAGCCGATAGGCTCTGATACCATATTAGAATAGGGCCCTTTTTCCCTTAAAAGGTCTTGTAAGGGAAATGCAATCCAACCTATATTTAGAAGCTAAAAAAATTTCAACCACAAGTTATACATCATTAGTGCTATCTATCACATAGTAGACTTGTCGTAGTTTCAAGTCTTTTAACTATGGATCAAGCTGAACAATTTTTTCATGGCCAGCTTACTTCTGAAACTAGAAATATTTTAACCACAAGTTATACATCATTTGCGCTATCTATCACATAGTAGACTTGTCATAGTTTCAAGTCTTTATAACTATAGATCAAGGTGAACAATTTTTCTCATGGCCAACTTACTTCTGAAACTAGAAAAATTTCAACCACAAGTTATACATCATTTGTGCTATCTATCACATAGTAGACTTGTCGTAGTTTTAAGTCTTTATAACTATGGCTCAAGCTGAACAATTATTTTCACGGCCAGCTCACTTATGAAACTAAGTAAAACTGCTACCAACTCAACAAAAATGTTTATTCATTGCAAACAAAATCGTACTTGCAAGTTAATTTTTCTTCTTGTTGTTTTAGTGGTCGTGAAATGGGATAGTCTTGGGTTTGTTTCAGCAGCTGCAGGAGAAACAAGGTGGTGCATAGATAGGGAGAGAGAAGCCCTTCTGAGGTTCAAGCAAGGCCTCATAGATGACCTTGGGTATCTCTCATCGTGGGGAAGCGAAGACAACAAAAAGGAATGCTGTGATTGGTATGGTGTCTATTGCAGCAACACTACTGGTCAGGTGACATACCTCGATTTTTATTATTGCAATCTTAGGGGTAATATTAGTTCTGACCTGCTAGAGTTGCATCATTTGAACTATCTGGACATGACTGGTAATCAATTTGGAGGAAGTATTCCAGCTTTTATTGGTTCCATGAAAAGTTTAACGGATCTACGTTTCATGGAGAACAATTTTACTGGGATTATTCCTCATCAGCTAGGGAATCTTACCAACCTGAGTGTACTTACTCTAAATTACAACTTCCTAGTGCATAAAATACCCAAATCCTTTGTGAATTTAACTAATCTGCAAATATTATACATAAATATAAACCATTTAGGAGAACCTCTTGCCGACTTCTTTGGAAAGCTTTCTTGCAAATCACTAGAGAGAATAGACATATCACGAAATAATTATACAGGGCCAATACCAGATTTGGGAGCATGTTCGGAATTGGTTATGTTGAAACTCCACCACAATAAGCTTACAGGATTACTGCCTGCAAGTCTAGGCCAACTTTCCAAGCTTGAAGACATAGATGCTTCTTACAATTCACTGCAAGGGACAGTTTCTGAAGCCCTCTTTTCTAAACTTCCCAACTTATACTTGTTGGATTTCTCCTTTAATCCCTTGACCTTTAATTTCACCCCTGATTGGGTTCCTCCCTTCCGTTTACAAAGGTTGACATTAGGAAGCTGCAAAATAGGCCCGTCATTCCCAAGATGGCTTCGAACTCAGACTAATATCTCTTCCCTTGATTTATCGAATGCTGGTATATCAGACCAACTGCCTAATTGGTTGTGGAGTTTGTCTTCTGATGTAAGATTTTTCAATATCTCCCATAACCAGATTAGTGGCACTATCCCTCCTCGTCTCTCATCCAATTTCTTCGGTATCATAGATGTTAGTTATAACAACTTTTCAGGCCCTTTACCATTGCTTCATCCCAATGTCACTTATGCTCAGTTTGGCCAAAACATGTTCACGGGATCAATTTCATTTATCTGCCAAGTTTTCAGCAGTCAGCTCAAGTTTCTTGACCTCTCCGACAACCAATTGGAAGGAGCGCTTCCCACCAACTGTTGGAACCATACCATAGGCTTGAAATCTCTCAATTTGAATAACAATAATTTCTATGGAGAAATCCCACATGGTTTTGGTTCTCTACGAAGCCTGGAAACCTTGCACTTGCGGAGTAATAACTTCTCGGGGCAGTTACCTCCAACTTTGAGGAATTGCAGAAATTTGATTCTGATAGATATTGGAGGTAACAAGCTTACGGGAGACATCCCACGATGGTTGGCTGAAGAACTCACAAATATGTCACATCTGAGTTTTCGTCAGAATCGATTTCACGGTGGGATTCCTACAGAGATATGTCATCTCACCCGCATCCAAATGTTGGATCTCTCTGGAAATGATATATCAGGGGAAATCCCCCCGTGTTTCGACAATTTCACTTCATTGGTTCACAAGGGTGGAGCGATCACCCCGATTGGTTATGATCACATTGTTTATGATGACATTTCATTGGTTCACAAGGGTGGAGCGATCACCCCGATTGGTTATGGTCACATGAAAGTTCGATGGAAGGGTGAGGACCAAGAGTTCCAACAATCTCTACAATTTCTTAAGCTCATCGATCTATCTAGCAATAGATTGACTGGAAGCATTCCCAAAGCCTTTTCCAGTTTGAAAGGGTTGATTTCTTTGAACCTGTCAACAAATAGACTAACTGGAAGGATAGATGTAGATATTGGTCAGATGGAGATGTTAGAAACTCTTGATCTCTCAAACAACCAATTCTCGGGCGAGATACCCATTGGCCTAGCAAAATTAAATTTTCTTGGTGTTCTTGATTTGGCATTCAACAACTTGACTGGCCAAATTCCACGTGGCACTCAACTGCAAGGTTTCAATGCATCTGCTTATTCTGGGAATGAAGGATTGTGGGGGCCACCTCTCCCGTTGTGTCCCAACACATCCGGGCAAGGGGAGAATGTCGAGAAGAAAAATGGTGGCCTTTTGGGAGAATTCATTCAGCAACAACTTTACATTCCAGTGGTGTTTGGTTTTATTGTTGGGTTCTGGGGAGTTGTTGGTTCTTTGGTGCTCAATAGATCATTGAGAAATGCTTATTTTGGGTTCATAGATGATGTTGCAGATTGGTTTTATGACAGTGTAACTATATTCTTTGCCAAATTGAGACAAGCCTTACCTAAGGTAACTCATGCTATTTCTTTATAGTAATATAAGTCTTTCTAAATCCTAAATTAAATGCAGGAAAATCTTACTCTCTCTCTCTTTCTGTTCATGTGTTGATGAGCAGCCTAAATCCTTAGCTTGGATGCAGCATGACGTTTCAGCTTCCATTTCACGGTAAATAACCATCCTCTTTTATTGTGAAGTTACTATATATATGCTGATCATAAAGGCTAGCTAGTAATTAATTGGAAAAACTATTTCTCATTAGTTTATGCAAACAAGATATATCATGTATGAACTTTGGGAGCCTGCTCAAAGCAAAAATGTATGAACTTGGGATTATAGAAAAAGTAAACTAGCTTCAAGATTAAACTATAAATTCCTAATAAAAAATGCTAGGATTCATTTATTCATAATTTGTATACTTCAAATATATCTTTGTTTGAGTCACCCTTATTATTATTATGAACTATATTCAACTAGAATATGAATTGCAAATAGGAGTATTGATTTCTATTTATTTGATCTTCAAATCCTTCATAGCATGCTAAGGGTGATCTGTACTATAATTATTTCGGCTTCTAGTACATTGATTGAATACAGAGAAATTTAATTTATCTGCATTTATCAATTATTACTTCATGTTTTCCAGTGTACATATATAATTTGAGAATATGAGCATATCACACTTACTGATGTGTTTTTTTTTTCCTGTTCGTATTATGTTCTTTTATAAAATAGCTAAAGATGGAGCAGGACAAGATCATTGAGGATGATTAATATGTACAAGTGGATTGAAGATAAAAATAAATTTTCGATATTTTCATAATAATTACAGTGAACATGTATGTTATGTTCTCTTTATTTACAATTATAATTGACTTTATCATGTCTAATAGCTATTATGAGTATTGTAAAATAATAGTTGTCAAAAACTTAATTTAAGTATAAATTATGCCAGATTTTAATCTGAGTAGACAATTATACCCTTAATTTTATGTTTTACATTATGATTTTCTTTTAATTTTTGTTTTTCCCCAAAAAAATCTATTCTCCCAATTTTCTTTCTCTCCCCCACGTTATCTCTCTATCTCTCTCTCTTTCTCTATTTCCGCCATCTTTACTGCACACCGTTGATTTTCTCCTCTAATTTCTGCCATCCCCACCACCTCGTTTCCACCATCGCTACCGCGCGCCTAAGCCATCAACATCTTCTCAGTCGTTCTTTCTCTATTTCCAGATTTGTTTTTTCGTTCACCTTCATCGTCGCCATCTTCATCGCCCCCTTTCCAACACCGCCTCCGGTTGACTTCTCCGGCGGAGTGTCATCTCCACAATGAGTTATTTTCGTCTCAGTCGTGGATGGTGTTCACCTTCGGTTAATCTTCTAGTTGCTCAGATATGTTTTTCGTTCAAATGTTTGTCAAATCAGCTCTCTGGTTGCCTCCGGTCATCTTCTCCAACGTGACTTTCATCTCTTTAGCGGTTGTGGTACGAACAGATTCGATTCGTACAAAGTGTACCACAGAACGAATATCCAAAATTGCCACTTAGTTTATTTTTGTTTTTATATTTCGGAAATGTGTGTTTATTAGGAGTTAATTTTATGAATATGGTAAAAAAATATAAAAAATGCTATTAAAGCGATGAATCATGACTCAATTTTGCATGTGGTTTTCAATCCTATCTACTAATTTATATGATAAGCTTATGAATTTTATCACTATATGAACGCAACTAGCTATTTTGATAAAATTTATTATTGTGATATAAGTGTGTTTATTTTGGTGGTGAGAAAAATGTAGGAAAAGGAAAACCTCGTCAATAAAGAGAAGGAAAGAAGAAAGAGAGAGAAAAGAAAAAAGGAATAAAAACAAATATATGGACCCTTTGCACTACCTAAGATATAAACAATAACTCTAAAGCAAAGTCGTAATCCTTATACATTGGAGATTGGATTAGATTTAGGGCAGCCCAAAAAAGAGGATTAGGATCCTACGTGGATAGATGTCTATATGCTGACGTGGCATACCCCTTGGGGTTCTCCAAGGGCCATTAATAAAGGTACTTATTTTTTTTTATTGTACAAATAATATTTTCTTGACGTGATTATAGTATTCAATTTTGTAATGAGCAACACCTAATTCTAATCATGGAGAGGTTAAACTTGATACTCTCCCCGTTCGCGAATAAGAGTCTTACTTACCCACTTTTAAATGTTCGCGAATAAGAGTTTTACTCTGCTTTTTGAACACCACTATCCTTTTTATTCTCCTAATATTACTACCCACTGTCATTGATGGATCCACCCCATTTCAATTAACCCAATTAATTACCCCATTAATAATATGTCTAATTAAACCCTAATTAAATCTCACCTACCCACATACTCAATATCGGTTCTCTCCCATTTTGTTTTTATCTCTTCCATTCTCACCCCAAACCCTACATCCGTCGTCTCCCCCAAATCACTCTCTCAAACCCTAGATCCATTCTCTCTCTCTCTGTGGCGATGACTGTCTCCTCTCATCTCCCTTCTTCTGATTTCTCCAATTTGTGTGTTGAATTAAGAAAAAATGTGTGATTCCTCTCATCTACATTTTTCTGATTTCCCCAATTATGTTCTTGAATCGATGATGAATGCATCTGACTCCTCTCATCTCTCTTATCTTTATTTCCCCAAATTTCTTCTCAAATTGATGGTGGTGCTTGTAACTGTGTTTGACTCGATGTCGCTCTCTGAATCTGTGAATTCATCGATCTCTCATCGTTGACCCCGCCTGAATCTGAAATTGAAGCGTTGTTGCCGGAAAATTCATTGAAGGCTGCCGAGGGGGGGGGGGGGTCGATCGAAGTGGTACCTGAAACCTTGTTTGACTCGATGCCCACATCTGAAATTGAAGTTTTCGTATTTCCGAATCCATTGCCGGCGGTGGATCCTTATCTGCCACCCTTTTGATCTGATACGATGGCACCAGAGGAACCTTACTCATTTCTCCAGTCTGAGATTGCAAAATATCGGGCCAAGAGGTAAGAAATCGAAGCATGGGCTGATGCCAACAAGTCCATCGTCGATGATGATCTCCGGCCACGAAAATCAGCTCGTATGAGCGAAGAAATGTTATTTTGTTTCCTAATTGAAATAACATGATGCTGCACTTGGTTTGATTAATTTCTGAAAATTTTTTGCCCAATTGAAAGAACATGATGCTGCACTTGGTTTGATTAATTTCTGAAATTTGTGTTGCCTTCGTGACACAACATGATGCTGCACTTCTTCTTTAAAAAGCATGTCTAAGTTAAATAAGGATTAACAATATAAACACCTTTATTAACAATACTCCTAAATCTTAACTTTTACACCTACAAAAACCACTTTTTCAACTTTATTAATCTCCGTGTCCAGTCCACAATAGGACTCTTATTGCTGAACGGAGGGAGTAGTAATTATCTCTAGAGTGCTTGAGAAGTGGCGACTAGATCCACTCTCCCTCTAAAATTGGGAAATTTTGGAATAGATACTATAATATGTCATTTCATAACTTTCTTTACTCTACAATTAATCATATAGAGAGACTTGTGTGAGACGGAATCACTTTGAGAAGAATGAAAACTCCAGATCTAAAGTCGGATCCAATGATTGAGTTTTTGTATTAACTTTGTGTTGATTTCCAAAATGTACTAAATGTCACATAATGCGGAATGAATGAGTAATTTAATTGGAACGTCTGCTTTTACTATATTCGTGTAATTACATATCAATCATAAATAGCGGACGAAAAATTATACTCCCTTCGAAATATTCATATTGTCATCCTTTTCTTATTTAGGTGTCTCACTCATATTGTCATCTTCCAAATAAAGAAAGTTTTAACTCTTCAAAATTCTCCAAAAGTAATGAGACCTATCCACTTTCTATTTTTTAATCCTTATTTTTAATTTTCGTACCGAACAGTGACATGACAATTTTGAAACCATTAATTTGAATAAAAACCATATCTGTCCAACTCCAACATGTGGGGAGCAATGCCCATTGCTCCTTTTTCACATTTTTCTATTTGGAAAAAAAAAAAGAAGAAGAAGAACAAATAATTTATATTGTGGAGATAATTTCGTGTTGTTTGACACAACAAAACTATGTGGGTAGATATCTATTTTAGTACGATAATAATTGGATTATTTGCTTAGTTTTGACCCACAAATGGAGATTCCTTCTTATTAAATTTGCTCTAGGTTTATATTGTCCGACTATAGTGCCCTTTGATCTTATTTTAATTGAGTTAGGTTAGCCTAAAAAAAAAAAGAAAAAAAAAAAAATATATATATATATATATATATATATCACCAAAGAGAGATTATTGGTTAACGAGCATTATGTGGGCTTTGTAAAACCTAGAAAATAAAGCATGGGCCGAGGATGACCCCTTTTTTTTATCCCACTATTTTGTACATCCAAGTAAGAATATCTTTTTGATTCTAATACCTTTGTTGCATGAATAATCAAATTTTCAAAATTAAATAAAAATAATTTCTCAATTATTCCCTTTCCCTCAACTTCAGAGAGATGAATAAAAAGAATGGGCCGAGCATTAATATATAACTTGTAAATTTGATGATCGCTTAACACCTTCTCCATATAATAAAATAGAAAAACAATTTAGAAAAAAATATGATTGTTTGAACTAAATGTCTTATTTTTAGAGTAACAAAATGTCATTGATGCTTAAACAAGATGTTCACAAATGATGAGAGGTATGCCGGTCTTTATATAATATAATGAACCTTAATTACTAAAAATTGAAGATTAAAATGATACATACTCTAATTAGGGAATTGCCAATTTGTAATTTTGTATTAACTAAAAATTGAATATCAAATGCAATATAACAATAGTAAAATCAAACAAAAATGTAGGAAACTGAAGCTGAAGAAAAAACTAGAAAAATGAAAATAAAAAAAGTACACAACCGGAACACCAGGATACATACATCAATGATTCAATACAAAGGGATGAAAATATTTACATACCAAAAGTCCAAATGTAGTCAAACATCTCAGAGCCAAGTAGCACAAATTTTCCAACAAATCATCACAAAAATAAATATTTTACATAAGATATCTTAGAACACAAAGTTAAGCATAAGTTGATAAATAGCTTACATAAAAGGATAGATTTTTCACCTGATCATTCAAACAGATCTGCCATGTCCACAGCATCATCATCTTCTTCCATCTCAGCATCACTCATATCTTCTTCTTCTCCTCCTCCTCCAAGAAGCCACTCCTCAAACTCATCCACGTCGTCGTAGTCCTGCAAATGAGCATCGTCCATGTTGTCCCACTGCTCAGTCCCTAGCTCCTCGCCCTGAGTAGTAACGTGCAGATACGGCCTGCTTCTTGCCACAGCATCGACAATATCTCTGTTCATGGATCCTGTCACGCCCAACCATCTCAACCTTGGGAAATACGGCCTCTTCAACCACCGGAATGCAAGTTGAGTGATGCCCCCGCAATTGTAGATATCTAGCAACCTCAAGCTACTCCCGCACCACACATTCTCATCAACCTGCATCGAGGCTAATGCCATGACAGATGTGTCACCGATGAGGGGGCACTGTCTCATACGAAGCTCGGATATCGGGATGCGACTTCTTGCTAGTAGAAGGATAGCAGCATCGGAAAGGTTGGGAAGATTCGAGAGGTCCAATTCTCTCAATTCAGGGTTGGAATTTTCATCGAAAAGGGAAGAAATGCATCGGTCTGTAAGCCTCTTGCATCCTCTCACAGACAATGAAACCAAGCTTTTACTGATCGCACCTTTGCTTAAGTGGCACAAACCTGCATCGGTTATGTCACAACCATCGAGAAGCAGAGTTTTTAACTTGGGAAGTGTACTGATAGCCCGAAGAGATTCATCTCCGAGGTTTCTGCAATCTCTCAAGTCAAGAGAGCAAAGATCTGCATTGGATGCCAAGCGTGTGACAGCCAAGTTTGTTAAGAGATTACACCACCGTAGGCTGACATGTGTCAGCGAACGGGAAGTTGCAGCTATATCGTGGAAAACAAGGTCAGTAAGATGAGTTCCATGAAACACCCGGAGAATATACAACTTGGAGCAGGAATGGAGAAGTGTTTTATAACCCGTATCTGTTACTTGGCAAAAACCACCAAGACAAATGCTTTCCATGGCTGAACATTTATCAGCCATAAGAAGGATACCGAGATCATTGACTCGCTTGAAGAATGTAGGAGCAATCTCTTGACTTCTTACCAAACAGAGGTGTTTCAGTTTACCATGTGCATTAATTTGTTGAAGGCCATTGTTAGTGAGATCAAATGCCGTTCTAGGTTCCATTATGGGTATATCTCGAAGATCTAGGTGCGTCAAGGAGACTAGACAGTTAGATATTGTGCTAATCATGGTGTCAGTTATATAGTCTACAGAAAGGCACAATTTCTGTAAATTAGGCAATATGGATGGCAAGGGATTTGATGATTGGTGGGGTCCCACAGCAGGGCTAAGCAGTTCTATCACCATCACCGAGGAAATATACTCAATCTCAAGAGAAATAAGTTTGGATGAGGCCAGAGCCCACACACGAGCAAAACTATGACGCAGAAATATGGAGACATCGAACATCAGAATCAATGTCTACAAAAACAATATATCAGGGTCAGGATACCAGCATACCGACCAATAGATTTATACAAAAAAAACAAAAAACAGAAAATGAAAAAGCAAGCCAATGGTGTCTGGATGAATAATTCACGTTAAGGAGGGCGATCAAATTAATATATCATATCTAGCAGCTGCAGAAATTCTTGAAGTATATTTAGGGACACTAGTGTTTTTTACTATAGTAAATGCAGATTATCACCCAAATAAAACGTAGATCATCTAAAAAGATTAACTTTACATAATGATAATAGCTGTAATAAATTCCCGGTCAACAAGAAAGCATTAAGAGCAAATTGTTGAAGATAGCATATTCACAACTTCAATAATAATATCTGCAGTTTTGAAAACTTGAACACGAAATACTCGATATTTGCAAGGCTGCCTAAAACCATTTGCATATCATGAGAAGTAAACTAGACATAACTGTTATTCTCGGAGACTGCTTTAAGTCACAGAAATGTTATCCTATTCTTCTTAAAGAGATAAACTTTATTTAATTTTGCAAGAGTACACTAAAACGAACCTTATCCCTAGAGAGATCTACCCAATTCAACTATTGTAACTGTAAGTTCCCTCCAAGAAAAATCTATGAAGATACACAGGCCAATTATATGCAATCTCAGATACGATCAACAAATCCAGTTCCATCAGCCAAAACAATTCTTTTATATCATTTTTCACCACAGTTATCCCGGTCCGATCAACAACGAGATAAACCCTTACTTCCAATTGAGTGCAACCACTGAGCATTTCCTCTAGATGCAATACATCAACTGATCTTCCCCTTTTCTCTGCTACGGAACTTAAATACAGAAACCTGAAATGGACATTACTTCAGACACAATGCAGCTTCCACACACACACACACACACACAAAGGTAAAAACCTGCTCGACCTTCAATAATAAAGCAATGTGTTCCAATCCAACAATGAATCACCAACAAAGATGAGAACTTCTCATACATGCATATCACTTACCAACAAACAATCAAAAGAGCAGCACAATTATCACAAAAAAACGCACTTTCATCGAGAAATGGCCGAAAATTACAAACCTAAGATCCTTGCAACTGCGTCCGAGCTCAGACAAAAGCCTGCCGCTAAAATCCGCGCAATTCCGGAGGCAGAGCTCCTGCAGCGAAGGGCGGAGGAGAAAATCAAGCGACGAATCGTCTAGGCGCGTGCAATCGACCTTCAAGCTCCGCAAGTAGGGGTTGCTAAGCGGCAGCAGCGGCCTCAATAAATCCGTCGAAGGCGCAATATCCTCAAAATTTTCCGGAATAAGAAAAAGTCAACAAAATTTAATGCTGAATTAAAACCAAAAATCTAGCAACAACTCGATATTATATCTCACCGGGAGATGGAAATTGGGGATGAAAGACAGAATTTCCGCGGCGCAGGAGCGGCAAGCCTTACACGTGGAAGACAGTGATAAGATGGAAGGAACGTCGAGCTTCGTCATTATCGTCGCGATTAGGGCTGCCGGAAGATGATCCAGGCCCTGAATTCCCGTGCTTGGATTGCGGGCCGAACCAGATGGAGCTGCCATTTTCTCTCTCTCTCTCCGTCCCCCCCTCTCTCTCTCTCTCTAGAAACTGAATGTAAGATAAGGTGTTCCCGTTTTGTCAGTTTGATGCATTTCGGAGTTTGTACTTTGTTTAATTGAAATCGCTGCGATTTCTTAGCGACTTTACTAAGATAAACCGTGGACTTCAATTAGTTAAAATTTTATGAGTAAGACTCCGTACAAATGCATGCACCGTGGAAATAGGTACCGCCCCACCCCGAACCACCCACGCATCCTGTTTGACCTGCGCGTGAGGTCCACGCACTGTGTGTGGGCCTCACGCGCCACTTCTTTTTTTCTTTAGATTTTTTTATCCGACGAAGCTGTCAGCTCTGATTTTACGGTTCCGTTCTCGCTTTGATTACGGTTCGGTTCAGCTCCCCTCGCTCGAATCTTGACCAAAGAAAAAGCGGTAAACAATAAAAAAAAAGCGGCAAAAAAACTGAAATTAAAAAAAAAAACATCGGTCAAACGGCATTGACCCGAGTCAAACCCGGGTCGGATCGGACGGATCAGGCAGATCGGCACCGTGCAAAATCTGCACGAGAGATTTTGCCAAATTTTATGTTTTTCTTTTGAATTTTCATTAATGATTTTATCAATAAATATTAACGTTCTTATCAATCTCCAACACACCATATTTTCAATCACGTATCAATTTTTTTTCTTCTAGTCTTAGTTTACGTTCTATATTTTGAAGAATTTCGAATTAAGTCCATTTGGGGTGGTCCAGTGATAAAAAGTGAGCTTGAAATTGAGAGATTTTAGGTTCGAACCTCATGAAGCGCCTTTATAGGTCGAGTCTGTCCACATGTACTTGGAAGTGTAGTTTACTTGCCCTATGTAGTTTGCAGGCTACTGCACAAGGGACGGGAGTTTACCTAGTACAGTGCGCACCGAAGGAAGCGGCTGCGGGTTCCCACGGTATAAAAAAAAAAGGGAATTTCGAATTAAAAAGAAAAGCAATTGAATTGAATTGGCTCAAAGAAGGAATAAAAAATTGTAAATTGAGGACTCAATAAGAAATGAAGTGGCAACAAATTAAATCTATAAAAACAGTATCTCATAATATAATCTATCCACACCACATATATTGGTGTATAATCTAAGTATAGTTTATCACAATTATTACAATTTTCATGTTATATCTCACATCTTATTTATTCGATATAGACCTAACATGAAGTGATAATGATAATAAAGTGTGGAACGTAATACCAAAAAAAAAAAAAAAATCTCATACCCTTTCTGCGGCATAATCAATAAAACTATATAATGGCAAAACCTTATCACCATATTTCTCAAATGCATTTAATTCTTTCTTAGCTCGACACACGAGCTCCTCAGCCATCTCAATAGCCTTTTCCACCCCATACAGAGACACATAACTTTCACCTTTCTTCGCATATGTTTTCGCTTCTAAGATATCTTCCACCACTCGATACAAAACGCCTACAATCCGACCATATTCTCTCAATCGTTCGATCTCATCATCCGATGCGCCGCCGAGCAAGCCACCGCACACGGCCGAACACTGGCCGAGTTCGCCAAACTTCTTTTCGTGCACAAACTCGACAGTGCTCGGCTCGCCTTTAATTTCAAGAAATTGACCGGCCGCCATCCCGGTCGAGCCAACGGCTCGAGCGATCTCTCGGATGACTCGGAGGATGTGAGTCTGTGGGACAAGTTGAGTTGGTGTGTTCAAAACAATGTGTTGGAAAGCAAGAGGGAGCAATGCATCTCCAGCTAAAATTGCCATGTCCGGACCATATATTGTGTGGTTCGATGGTTGGCCTCGACGGGAGGGGGCATCGTCTATGTAGGGCAAGTCGTCATGAATCAACGAGGCAGCGTGTACCTATCGAAAATCAAAACACGGATAAATGAATTGGTCTGATGGACTCGAAACACTGTGGTCAGCCACACGCGCTAAAAATGGTAATATAGGTTTTGAAAATGGAAATATACCCTAATTGGAAAACATAAACCCTACTAGAGAAATACGATTATTTCTATTTTTACAGTCAACTTTTTTTTTTTTTTTCACGCGTGTGACTGACCACAGTGTGTCCGAATATGATTACCCATAAATGAATTAGTTGACTTGAGCAATTTGACGCCTCTAATTATCCAATCAAGTAAATGTTAAATAAATTATCTCTTATTAACAAAATTGCTTACCTCCGAGGCAACTAGACTATAGCTCAATTGGCAATTATTTATTAATGAAAATAGCACTTAAAACAAGAATTATTTATGAATCTTGACGGGCAAATTACGAAATACTAGGATTATAGAGTAGTACTTCGGTGTAACATTAATTATTCAATAATGATCTAATATAAAATATATGTTTCTCGTTCCTCTAAAAAAATAAAAAAAATAAAAAAATAGTACGAAGTCCAACTAACATATATTAATCAATTATTAGTAAAATTTTAATAAAGTAAGTCCACAACTAAATCCAAAATAGGAAAGTTGATGTCTTCACAATAAGTTCCAATGACCCAAAAAATATACTACCATTTTTACTCAAATTATTGGTGACATCGAGTTTGTCCCCGAATATACCAGTTTTCTTAAATTTATGTTGCCGTCCTTTTTTGTTTAAATTGAAAAAAAAAAAGAATTAAAAAAAAGAAAAAAAATCTCATTAATTAACTCAGGCCAGAATCAATCAAGTTGGAAAGTTACAAACCCACAGGACTAAGAATCTAAAAAAAAATGTGCTAGCATATTGTCGTCCCTTTATCATTGAGAAATTATAAATTATGGATTATTTTAGGTGATCTTGGGATATTATATATTACTTCCTCCGGTTTCAAATATAAGATATTTTGATTCTTTTTGTTTTTTCTATAAGATGTTTTCAGTTATTAAGAGTGTTTTCTCTCTTCCATCAATTTTATTTACTTTTCAACTAATTATTAATGATGTGCTCATTTTTCAATGTATGTTAAATTTCTTTCATTAACTTCGATAATATATTACCCTATCACATTATCATGAATTGCAAAAATAAACCTAAAAGATAATAATACAATTGACTAAATAAATTTCTTGCATTAAAGTTTAGAGGTAATTAATATTTCTTAATCGTAGTGCAAAATGTCAAAAATCTTATATTTTAAACCGGAGGGAGTATTATATTTTTAGAAGGAAATAACAAACACTTATTTACCTATTTAATATAAATCACAATGATGTTCAAATCATGATTTTTTGCTATCTTCCACATATTATAATTATATATTAGTAGTATCTTTTTAAATATATATATATATATATAAGATTATAATTATGAGTAATAATATTCGGACACACAGTGGTCAATCACACACGTGAAAAAAATGAAAGTTGACTGTAAAAATAGAAATAATCACATTACCCCCTTAAGGTTTTTGCTTTCTAATTAAAGTATATTTCCATTTTCAAAACCTATATTACCATATTTAACACGTATGGTTCGCCACAGTGTGTCCGAATATCATACTCTAAAATTATATCATAAGTTTTAACTGTGTTTTACAATGTATTGGTAAGTGGAAAACGAAAAAGAATAGTCTATATATATAGAAAGATAACTTTTATTAAATCGAAGAAATCTTACTATATATAGATTTTATAAATATATTTATCGATCTAATATTAAGTTTACTATTATTATGGAGATCGATTAAAAAAAAAAGACAAAACAACGAACCATTTCAAGTGCGCAGGCGGTGGGGAAGGCGGCGGCGCGGTCGCCGCCAAAGAGCTCGCAGGCGGCGATGCACATCACCGGCGGCGCTCTCTTGGCGGTTTTGGCGAGAAGCGAGTAGCGCATGGCTTGGTGAATCAGCTCCGGATACTTCAACGTCACCGCATCGTTCAGTTTCTCATCCACTTCGCTAATCAGAGACGTCCAATAATTCCGGAGGTCGAATCGAGACGACGAGACGGAGGCGGCGGAGCAGCACCGCACCGTGCGGCGGTGGAGCGGAGCCGCGGCGGTCTTCGGCATGTAAGCATGGGAAGAAGGCGTTAATGCAACTGAGAAAGCCATAGCTAATTAATTAATAGTATAATATTAATTTTTAGTGTATGTGAAAATATGAGATGATGAGTAACACACACACACTTATATATAGAATTATATATGAACCTATATTATAATTAATTGCAAAAATTAATGCATATTACCAGATTTGTACTAATTTTCTATGGATAGAGTCAACAATTTAAACTTGACTAAAGATGACTTGTTAAAAAAATTGTTTTACTTTAGTGATAATACTTATAAAATTTTGACTCGAAGTTGATAAAATAGTGGAAGAAATAATTAATTACTGACTAAGTACACAAATATTTTTAAAATATGCTAATTATTCACACAAGTTAAAGAGTAGTATCGTGTTGTTTAGTGTTTAGTACTACTAATTATCCATTAAAAAAAATTGTTTATAAGTGACAATTATTGAATTGCCAATTTACAAATATTTTTCAAATTTTAGAATTTTTTTTTTCTTTTTTTTGTTCGATTATGTGACAACAATTTGTAGCATGGGAATCACGAGAATAGAAAAAACACATGAATTATTTGGTGAGAAGTAACGACCACTGACGAACTATTTACTTTTTAGTCAATTTGTTGAATTAAAATATAAAAAAGTCATTTTGTCAACATAGAAAAGCTATGTTTCTACGTCACTGGAAAAAAAGGATTGTCATATTTCTTAATTTCTATAAGCGTTGAATTCAAATTATAAAAAATATTTTGATTTATGTAATTAGTATTTAGGCGGCAGATAAGACTATTAGACTATTTAAAGCAACGTTACGTAAATTCCATTGCAAAAAATGGTTGACTTACTTGACTAATAATTTATTCTTTCGAATTTGATCATTTGTAATTGGTATAAACATATGTGAGTGTGTTTAAATTTCTCCTAGATAATTGAATAAAAATCATGGATGACGACGCCCGAATTTTAAATCTAAAATTATTTTCTAAATTAGCTTACTTAAAATGTTTTTTATGACTTGGGTAACTTAATAAAATCACTTACAACTTTGTTTTTTTATAGAAACTTACGTAGATTGATAGATTAAGAACAAATGCATGGAACAAAAAGATGACCCTACATAATACTCGGAGGTCATCCCAAATATGCACAAACGGAAAATCTTTAGACAACTGTAAGAATTGTGGATAGCTTGATTATAAAACTAGCTTTTTTTATTAATTACAGCTCCTAACCGAATAAGAGGGTGTTTGGCTAAGTTTTTAAACTCCTTAAAGCAGCTTATAAATTATTCATTACTAAGGATTAAGGAGCTTATAAGCTCTTTTAATGAGTTTTTAAGCTTAGTCAAATACCCTCTAAACATGCTACCTTCCCTATCTAGTTCCTATAAAACTAAGGTTTAAAAATATAGTAACAACTCCACTCCCTACTTCTTTAAAAAAACGACGGAAGAGTATAGAGCCATTTATTTTCATTTTTTTTATGTCTATTGTGATTAAATTTTGCTTTTGAGTGTATTCTTCTGCAGCTAAAAGTCGCTATTGGAGCTTGTTGCCTCGATGAGGAAAGAAGCTACCATGGACGTCAAAGAAATTATTCCCTCTGTTTCATTCATCATGATACATTACCGTCGGCACGATAATTATGAATAATGATAAAAAGATGAAAATTGAATAGGTCCTACCACTCTTTAATTTTTTTTGGAAATTGGTCAAGATGAATGGAAAAAAATCAATTAAAAAAGTGTGTTAAAATAGATGGGACGGAGGAGTATATTTAAGTCATTACATTTTATTATTTATTTCTAGTCGCAATGATTTATTTTTCTTATAAGTTATCTATTGTGGGTTTGAACCACTGACCCGAGCCTCTGAGTCTCTGACTCTCACTTTATGTAATCATATTTTCGGATTCAAAAGAACAAATTGAATATTATTGAGGAGCTTTAATTTGGTTTTCAAGATTTAATGTTCGTTTTTAATTTTTCTTATTTTTTTTTTATATAATCCTTGACTAGGAATTGATTATCTTCGTAAAACACATTTTTATATTTTCTAGATAAATGTTCCCTTACAACCACATTTAGTTAATAAATAAATACTGAAAAGTACATGGGACAATAAATAGAAAAGTAAATAAAACTCAGCATTAAAACTTCAGACCAAAATTATTGGTATTTTCCCCAAAAAGTAAGTACCCCCAATAAAATGGTGTATCCAGCGTGATTACTTTTTTTCTTGTTAATTTTCATCAATTTGTACACCTCAAAGACCTTTTAACTCCAAATCGGATTTTCTACTCCTTGTTTGTATTTCATTCTCTACTTTGGCCATTGGTTGAACGACATGTGGCATTGACTAGGATTTATTCTACCTAAATAGGGTATATAATTAGACAAACACTCCCGTGAAGATTCTGCACGGTGCAGAACCCGCCCGACCCAACCATGATGACCCGGGTCAACCCTCCCCCTTTGACCAGGCTTCGGAGCGAGCCGAAAAAGTCCAAATTTCCACTCGGGTCGGGACGAGGCTCCATTTCCACTGTGCAGATGTCTCCACCAGAGACCTGCTCATATAATTATATCCAAATCACCAAATGTCAAAAATCCGACGAATAAAATAGAGGATGAAACATCATAGGGAGTAGAAGATCCGAACTGTTTTAACTCTTACAAACTCTTTAATTTTATGTTTTATTTGAAATTCTTAATAATTCGCCTTGTTTAATTTTTTTTAGATTTTGATCTTAACATTAATCACTCCATCCTATTGGCAAACTACACGAGCTAGAATTATTTTATCACAAACTCAACGTCAATACACAACCCAAAATCACAATTTTCTATTATATTTAATTCTAGTCATCGAGGCAACAAGAACACGTTCCCGTAGAGAATTTCAAGCTGCAGAAAAATACACTCAAAAGCAAATATTAATCGCAATAGACATTTTAAAAAAATTGAAAATAAATTGGTCTATACTCTTCCGTCGTTTTTTTAAATGAGCTAGAGCGTAGAGTTATTACTACTCCCTCCGTCCCGTTGAACTTGTCTCATTTGAGATCGGTACGGAGATTAAGAACAAGAGTATTGAATGATAAATAATATGTTTAGTATAGTGAATAAAGTGTATAAAATATTTTTTAATTGATAAAGATATAAAGTGTTTTTGAAGTGACATAAAGTGATATATAGTGGTTTTGAAATGATATAAAGTGAATAAAGTGATTTCTTAATTATTTCCTTAACAGGAAATGAGACAAGTTGAACGGGATGGAGCGAGTATTATTTTTAAACCTTAATTTCGTAGGAACTAGCTAGGGATGGGAGCATTTTTTTTCGGTTAGGAGCCGTAATTAATAAAAAAAAGCTAGCTAGTTTAGTTTTATAATAAAGCTATCCATAATTCTTACTTTTTTAAAGCGACTCGAGGAGTTTTAGTTATGGGAATATTCTCATTCTTATCGATCTGTTTTGAAAGCGGCTCATTTTTAATGCAATATGTAGCACATAATTCTAGTCCGTTTGTTTGGACTCAAGATTCCCAGCTTAGCTGAGGGAGATTTCTTTTATGATATTTCGTAACTTTTTCAAATAATTTCTTTTCAATAAAAAATTCTTACTTTTAAAAAAAGAGCTGCAAGTAATTTTATTAAGTTACCCAGGTCATCAAACAACATTTTATCTAAAGCTAATTTCGAAAATAATTTTAGATTTAAAATTCGGGCGTCGTCATCCATGATTTTTATTCAATCATCTAGGAGAAATTTAAACACACACACATATGTTTATACCAATTACAAATGATCAAATTCGAAAGAATAAATTATTAGTCAAGTAAGTCAACCATTTTTTGCAATGGAATTTACGTAACGTTTGCTTTATAGTCTAAATAGTCTCATGTGCCGCCTAAATACTAATTACATAAATCAAAATATTTTTTATAATTTGAATTCAACGCTTTTAGAAATTAAGAAATACGATAATCCTTTTTCTTCAGTGACGTAAAAACATACTCCCTCCGACCTTCAAAATAATGCATAGTTTTCTTTTTTCGTATGTCCCCTAAGATTATGCATAGTCAATTTTAGGAAATAACTCTTCACTTTATTACCCTTATAATGTGGGACTCCATCTCCATTTACACTTACTTTTTCTCCATTTACATCTATTTTTTCTCTATTTTCCAGAATTTTCTTAAAATCCGTGTCCCAAAACTATGCATAATTTTGAGGGTCGGAGGAAGTACTAGCTTTCTAGGTCGACGAAATGATCTTTTTTAATTCAACAAATAGACTAAATAAGTAGTAAATAGTTCTTTAGTCGTCGTTACTTCTCAACAAGAAATTCATGTGTATTTTCTATTCTCGTGATTCCCATATTGTTGTCAAATAATCGAACAAGAAAAAGAAAAACTTTTTCCTAAAATTGTAGTGTAAATTAAATTTTAATTTGATTGGTTGGCAATTCAATAATTGGCACTTATAAATTTTTATTTTTTTTGAATGGATAATTAGTAGTACTAAACATTAAACAACACGATACCACTCTTTTAACTTGTGTGAATAATTAGCATATTTGAAAAATATTTGTCAGTAATTAATTATTTCTTCCACTATTTTATCAACTTCGAGTCAAAATTTTATAAGTATTATAAAGCTGATTATCTCTGTTTCCATTTCTCTCTCTTGTTTGTCAAATTAGCTTTTTATTTATTATCTGGCTCCAAGTGTGATGGAGGAGATATTGTTGGCTAGTAATAATAGTGCAAACACATTTTGATGCTTGAACAAACATAACTACTTAACAAGAGAATAATAATTGTGTAATTTTAACTTCTGCATGCTTAACAACCCTCTCTCTCTCTCTCTCTCTCTCTCTCTCTCTCTCTCTCTCTCTCTCTCATGCTAGAAATGAGCTTCTCAACACCCAAAGACACTGATCATATGTGTCTGTTGACCATAATTGCTAACAACTTCAACAAGAAGATTCCACTTACACTTGTTTTCCTTCTTTAAATGTTAAACTTGTGAAAAACACCTATATATAGGAATTCCCTGCCATCATTTTGCACTGCTTCCTGATATTATTAGCCTTTATTTCTTCCAAAAAATTTCACAATGTTCACAAGCTCTCCATTTTTTCTTCTAACATATATTCTTGTGTGTCATATAGTGCAGGTGCTCTTTTAAAATTAGGTAGCGTACTTAACGATGGGGAGCAGAAATGATGAGGGCGACGACTCAAAGTACAAATCGAAGAACCTCAAAGCCGAGAGGAAAAGGCGCAAGAAACTCAGTGACAGACAACTAGAGCTACGCTCATTAGTCCCAATCATCACAAATGCAAGAAACTGAAACCTCTCAATATTAATTATTACTTGTACTTTAGTTTCTGCACTAGAGGAATATTAATAATGTGTTCTTAGCTAACACTGAGTTTATTATTGCAGATGACTAAAGCCAACATAATAACTGATGCAATCACTTACATTGAACAGCTAAAAAAGTCTGTGGAAGAACTAAGCAACCAACTCATGCAAATGGAGGCAGATGATAGTTTTGATCTGAAAGAGATCAATGATGAACTGAAAGATATTGGTGATAAACAAGAGGATGAGAAATGCGGGATAAAAGTAACACCATATATACAGTATTGATCTTTCTCGAGTTGGTTTTTTGTCAGCATTTTAATTAATTTTCATCATTCTTAACAGGTGGAGGTGGAGGTTGAGGTAAACTATATTTCTGGGACTAAGTTATGGATGCGAATCGTGTTCCAGAAGAAGAGAGGTGCACTTACTAAACTGATGGAAGCCATTAGCTTTCTTGGGATTGATCTCAATGATACCGCCGTTACTACTTCCAAAGGAGCAGTTCTTTTCACCTCATTTGGCGAGGTACAATTTGTCTCCGAACATCAACTCGAAATAGATAGATATACTATATGTTATCATAAACCAATTTCTTTATCAAAAGTAGTAAAGTTGGGGAACATTCTTCACAAAATCAATTTCAAATGAACTGCTTTAATCATTTCATGGAAAATATTCAGAGAAGCCGTGGTGGATTGCCGGAGGCTGACCAGATGAAGAAGTACTTGTTGGAGATCATAAAGAGCTTCTAGAGGAATTATTTGAAGGGACTTACTCATTCCAAGTTAAAACTATTAATTAAGCTTTTCACACCAAGAAAAAAAAAATTTAAAATAAATGGAAAACTAACAGAGATAATCCCATTTAGGTTCAAAAACTTATAGCCACAACTCGATATTAGTCTAATAGATTGGGATTCTTTTCTTTGCCTCATTAGCAAATTATTATTTTGTCTCATTGTCTCGTATACGTACATGTACTGTATCCACTCTATTAACAACAGTGATGTTATTTGATCATAATGTGGCTAATATTAATATAAGATAAAATATAAATCATAAAACTTGTACACACTCCGTCATTCTCAATTTGTATACTTATCATTTGAGACAGATATTAAGAATAAAAGTAAAAAAAAAAAAATGGTAGGTCCATCACTTTTGAATGGTTAATTGAAATGGGTAAGTTCCACCCCTCATTATTGTTTTAAGAATTTTGATATAATCAGACAATAAAACATTAAATTTTTAAAATATAGATTATAGGTTATTTCATTATGTTCGTGGAAACAATAATGTAAAAATAACAAAAACTACAAATATTGTAATTTTTTTAGTCAAATTCTAATCCTCCAACCCCAAACTCAAAAAACAAAAAATTGTTTTTTTTTTTTTTAACAACATATTACAATGAAATAAAAAATAATGGGTTGTGTATATCTCAATATAAACTGGATAGTAAAAAGGTAGCTTAAGCTAATTAATCCACAAAAAAAGGCATGATGTTAAAAATTGGGCCTTTCAAATAAAGAAGGCCCAAATTTTATTTAAGTTATAAACTATTGGGGGGTGGGGGTGTTCCTGATAAATTATTCTTGGCATAGCGCACAATTATTTATTCAAAGAAAACACAAATTCAATAAAATATTTTAGTAAATGCGCAAATTCAAAAGAAAAAAAGAAGAATATTTTTAATCACTTCAATTCCAAATGTTTGAGGACACGAGTGCAAGTTGTACAAACAATGGCCGAGTTCGTCAAGTTCAACAGCATTTAGAATATTATAAAAAAATTCAATTTTAATCTCGATAAATCAAAAAACATTAATTAAAATAATCCTCAAAAAATATTTAGAACTATAGAATTGTTAGGACTTCCCAAATCAGAAAATACCCTCCAAAAAGAGGCGTATGATGTTTGAATTGTGTGCTCGTTGCAATTTCGGAGGTATGGGCTTGTCTCAACTCTCTTCACTTTGTCTTCGATTTGGGACTAATTCTCATGCTTATTTTTCGTTGTTAATCAACTTCTTAAGGACTTTCAAATCAATTCGGATTTCTTACTCTCAAATTGTGTTTCATTATCTATTCATTCTATTGGTTGAACAATATGTAATATTAAATAGGGTTTATTCCTCCCAAATAGGGCATGTAATTATCTTCAAATTGTCAAATATAAAAAATCCGACGAATGAAATAGAGATGAAACACTATAGGGAGTAGAGGATCAGAGTTGCTTTGAAATCCAAGTTCCATGAGTTGGAAGATTAATAAACAAAATGTGATATTAGGGTGTGTTCACTTAGGACTATAAATTTATACCTCTAAATGGAGAGATAATATTATGAGGTATAAATTTATACTTCATTGTGGGGACCACAAGTTTATATCTTGTTTGGTTGGAGCCTTAGAGGGATAATATACTTATTTATACTCTCAAGAGGGGGACCACAATGTTATATCTTGTTCACTTAGAATGAAATTGATAGATAAATGAGATTATATCTAAAACACATGGGTGGTATAATATTATACCTCCATTTTGGGACAAGGTAAAAGGAGATGTCCGAAAATTTATACCTCATATCCGAATTTTTCTTAAATTGCAACCAAACAAAATATAAGGGAGTAAAATAATATTATACCTCCTTTTAACTTCAAGTGAACGCATCCTTAGAGTAAAAGCTAGTGAAGATATGTTTGTTGGTTTTGTTAGCCTCAAGAAAGCCTTTATTGGGGTCTTCTTCATTTTAGTATGATCATATTTTTAATGTTTGTTTGCTTTTTATCAAAATTAGGAAGAAAAAGAAACGATGTTTTCATATCTTTCTGTTGTTTCTTAATTTTGAACACAATCAAAATATCTTCGTATTTTGTATCTTAACCATTATTACTCTTTTCATCCCATTCAATATGGTCTTAGTTCATTGTAGCGCAAAAACTAAGAATAATGGTATTAAGCTCTAGTTGTTTTTTAATCAATAAATTGATAAGAAAACGTATTTTTTTTGCTATTAAACTCTTATTCTTGTCATAAAAAGAAACTAACCATATTGAATTGGACAACTCAAAAAGAAAAACAAGTCATATTAAAAAGAAAAATGGACTAAATTTGATAGTGGCCGCGCAAACGCAGGCCCACACTATCACAAATTATGACGTAGGCTCGACCACTTGAGTCGACCTTAGGCGAGCACCCCTCCAAAGTGCAATGGAGGTCACCAACCTAGGCCATGGACCTTATGGATCGCCCATTGACCCAGTCCAGGTAAGTATGGAGCTCGAGCTTATTTCTTCTCCTTATGTATGTCATAGTCCCATACTTCATCTCCTACCATTCCGATGTGGGATACGTAGCTTATTCAACCATATTTTTTTTTTCTTATTTTCTTTTGGTTTTCTTTTTAACCATATTTTGAAGCAAATTTTATTTTGGTCTTTAAGTTCTTCATAAATGTTTTCTTTGGTAGGACTAGAGGTGCTAAGTGCTCGGACATTGATGCGTTCAGTATAAAAGGCCATTATAATTTTACGAATGAAGTCGGGTCGGGTCGGGTCGGGTCAAATTTCGAATGTTCGACATACATTCTAATCTAAACTCATTTAAATATGGAATGGATCCCTGTAAAAAAACAAAAAAAAAAATTTGATTTGGACACTAGTCTATAACCTTAATGTGTTTAAAGTTGATCGAGACTTTTCCATTTTTATGGAGCATAACCAAACTTGGCTCACCGCACCTTATTCACCAATTGATATGCTGGAATGGAAAAAAATTATCGATAAAAAAATATATTTATGTTACTAGAATAAGATATATGGTCCTAACTTTATCTTATACTAGTAAAACCAATACGTATGTGTGTGAAGCAAGCACTATATATGATATCTGGTCCTAACTTTATCAAATTTTTGTTCTTTCGAGCTGACAATGTAAATTACAAAAATTGGTAGTATTATTTGGACACTTTTGACCATTCATATTAAATAAAATTAATAAATATTATTTTCTACTTCTTCCAATTCACACATTATAAATCATTTAGGTGTCTGCTTATATTATCATCCCACAAGTAACAAAATTTTAAATCTTCAAAAGCCTTAAAAAGATACTCCCCCGTCCCACTCAACAAATCCCATTTGAAATATGCACGTAGATTAAGAAAAAAAGAGTTAGAGTGTGATTAAGGTAGTACTTTATTGTTGATGTTAAAGTCGGTTGAGTGGAAAAACATTGTACAATAAAGTAAACAACACTGTTCACGTTTGAGTGTGACATAAAGTGGATTTTAGTGTGTTAATCTTTGCCAAAAAAATGAGACTTATTGAGTGGGACACCCAAAATAATATTATCGCATTGATCCTCATAGAAAAAAGAAATAAAAAGGAATAAGGTGAGGTGATCAGGAGCTTAGAGATATTGCAATAGCTAAAGTGGTTTTCAATTTCTCTTTATTTCTTTAAAAAAAATCAACTTAAATCGTTGACTGTATTTTCTTATTATATCTTACAACCAATTAATTAATTTGTATGTTTAAAATATATTTATGGAGTCTAAGTAGAGCTATTTAGTGGATCGGGCCAATCCAAATTGAGCCAATTGTGACCCGGATTAGGCCCAGCCCAGTTCAAAATGCGGGCCTGGACTATTCCACGTTCAAGACAAGATCCAATTGCCCCCTATTTTCTAGTCTGGAATTGGGTTCAGCCTGTAAGTTTTTTTTTTTAAATTAATATTTTTTATACAATATTAAATTCCCATAGCAAACAAATATTTTTTTAGATAATGACATAAATTAACAAAGTATTGATAATAAATATCAAATTAGTCAAGTGCTTCATAAACGAGCCAACTTGTAAAGTAGTGTCAAATTCGAATATATCTCGTTCACTGCACCAACGCCTTCCACTCGTATTTTATCAACTATGGCGGTTTTTTTTTTTAGAATATTACAAGTAAATTTAAATATTGCGTGATGGTAGACTCGAACCTGTAACTTTTGGCCTAAACATTAACCACACTAATACTAGTCTAACACGAATTATGATGGTTTCAATCACACGCACACGCACACACTCATAATCGGAAAAAATACGTTCACCATGAAAGGAAGAATCACGCTCGGAAGATCACCATGTGTTAGATGAAAGGTCAAATTTTGCAAAATTAAAAGAAAATTAATAGAATCAAAGATTCTAAACATGAAGAGAGCAAAATCCCAAATATTAATCCACACTAGCTAAGAAAAAAATGTTTAAGTAAATTTTATTAAACCCTACCATCATCGCAAATCACAATGCAGAGTTGTTGGTTGGTTTTTCTACATGACACTTCTACTCAATAAGTTGAGAAATTCATTTTTATTTGAATTTCGATATTCTTAATTATTGTAGCCAATATAAAAGACAACAACTAGCCTTCTCTAGTCTCTACACCCTTGTGAGACTTTTTATTGCATTAATTTGAAGTATTATTTTTTCACAATTTTTTTTATTGCAACAAAACAATTCAAATTTCAATTGAATAATTTCCACCATCACCATACAAATCAAATGTATCGGTCATTTGTGCACAATATTTAAGCAATAAATAATAAGCTAATTCAGTACTTATGTTAGTTAAGTTTTAGCCATGCAATATTTGTATAGAAAGTAAGCAACTTTGAAGAAAAATAAAAGCAGACTAGCACAAAATTGAATCAAATTAAGGTTCCAATACATGAAGAAAAGCAAAGAAAAAATCAATCCACACTAGCTAGCTAATACATGATGATGGGGTTGTAAATCTTCTCCAGCTCCTCCTTCTTTTGGAAATTATGAACATTTGTAGATCTCCAGCTCCCATTTTCAAATCTAAAATAGCTTACTTAAAATGTTTGTTTTTAATGACCTGAGTAACTTAATAAAATTACTTACAACTTTTTTTTTTGATAGAACCGCATGTAAATTGATAGATTAAGAACAAACACATGGAACAAAAGGATGGTCCTCCACAATACTCAGAAGCTCATTTCAAACATGCGCAAATGGAAAACCTTTAGAGAACAGTAAGAATTGTGGATAGCTTAATTATAAAACTAGCTTTTTTATTAATTACGGCTCCTAACCGAATAAAAATGCTACCTTACCTAGCTAGTTCCTATGAAACTAAGGTTTCAAAATTTTAAGTAACACTCTACTCCCTACTTCTTTAAAAAAAAAACGACAGAGGACTATAGAGCCATTTATTTTCATTTTTTCTTTAATGTCTATTGTGATTAATTTTTGCTTTTGAGTGTATTCAATGTCTCTATGGGAGCTTGTTGCCTCGAAGAGGGAAGAAGCTACCGTGGATGTCAAAGAAATTTCTCTCCGTTTCATTCATCTTGATACATTACTAATCGACACGATAATTAATTATGAATAATGGTGAAAAGATGACAAATGAATTGAATAGGTCCGACCACTCTTTAAGTTCATTTTTGGAAATTGCTCAAGATGAATAAGATTATCCAATTAATTAGAAAAGTGTGTCAAGATGGTCATTACATTTTATTATTTATTTCTAGTCGCAATGATTTATTTCTCTTAAGAGTTATCTATTGTGGGTTTGAGCCACTGGCCCCGAGTCTCTTGACTCTCACTTTATGTATGTACTCCTAACATAATTCCTACGAATTCTGTACAAGGATGGGAGTTTGCCCAGTGCGCATCAGAAGTAACAAGTAACAGCTGTGTTAATTCCTTCAACAGGTCTAGCATTTTCGATGCCAAGGTTGGAATTGCACTTAATGGCAACTTCGTTAAGGTTGTCTCCTTGGTACGACAACGAATGGGGCTACAGGTAAACCTTTTAACACATCAAAACTACATTGTCTAGTTCAGAAATGCTTGTGTTGGAATTGATTAATGCTTGTGTTGGAATTGGTGTTGATAATTTGTCCAATGAAATCGTATAAATTTCCTAGTGGTATTCTATAATAATGATATTTGAAGATTGTTTTTGTGCATTAATTTATGATCTGTGCTTCAATATGACCCGGATAACGAAATATTGTAAGGTTAAAATCTGAAAGAAGTAAAACAACAATTAGCAAAATAATGTTATGTACCAAGATGAATAAAACCTAGCTTATTTCAATTTACTATAATTTCAGAATATATATATATATATATATATATATATATATACATACATACCAATCCTAGTGTGAGAACGTGAGAATAAGCTTGAATTACTTTGTAATTATGCTTAAATTAATATATTATCATGCTTAATTATGTTCATGTCTTTTTATATAAACATTATATTTCTATGATCATTTGAAGCATGAATATATATCTTCTATTCAAGCATGGTCTTATATAAGCACTAACGTTTATATAAAAAGCATGAATCTTATTAAGCATGATAATCTATAAATTTAAGCATGACTACATATTAATTTTAAACACGTTCTTATGTTCTCACACCAGAAAATGTTTTTTATATGAATCAATCTCTATATATATATATAACTGTACAAAATATTTTCATTGGAAAATGTCACCTTTAATTTCAAAATGTTGATAAATCTTCACGGTTTTATATTTTTTGCGTGGATCCTTTATAGATATATCTCTATCCATAAAATTAAAATAAATCATATATTCACTTCACCAACACCAATATCCAACATTTTCATCACTATATACTCATTCCAAGACTTGTTTGATTTTATTACTAAGCTAACTTAAACTTTGCGGGAAAATAAAATAAAAGAATATAAACTAAAGCATCCGAATATTCGGTTTCTAGTGAATGAAACTTCCATAATCGAGACCATTTAAAACTGGCAGAATATTTTTCGCCTAAGTTTGAGAAGTATTCCATTTTCTCGAATCCAACTATATATAGCACATTACAATTCCTCTAGAAGCTCTTTATGATCTCCAACAAGTACTTCTTCATCTAATCAGCCTCCGGTAATCCACGACGGATTCCCTGAATATTTTCCATGAAATGAATAAAGCACTTCATTTGAAATTGATTTTGTGAAGAATGTTCCCTGACTTTACTACTTTAAATAAGAAAAAAAAATCAATTCAACAGAACTTGTTTATGATAGCATATAGTATATATGTTTCGAGTTGATGTTCGGAGACAAATTGTACCTCGCCAAATGAGGTACAATTATGACAGCATATAATATACTGACCCTGGGTCTCTTGCCAGAGACTTCCCAATTTATATTTTGTACAAATAAATAGATCGGTAGATCGATAGATCGATCGATATATGATGAAGAATAAAATAATAATCAATGTACACGGACTTACTTGGGAAACATCTTGGCAATGGTTTCACAGTCAATCTCATGGAGAATGGAGGTTGATGAACCCAAATCGAGTCGATGACTCTGCAACCAGCTCTAGCAAATCTGGTTGGATTCATGACATAATTATCAATATTCGTCTTTGAATCATGAGTATCTTATCCGTCTATCTTCTCCTCATACAAGTTCTGAGAAATTGGGAGTTCCCGGAGTCTAGGAATCCACAAAGCAAGTGGTATGTCCATCATTCATGAAATGACGATCAACAAGCGCTTCCTGCCTATATACTGTTGAGAAGGAAAATGATATTGGGATGAATCCATCATTTATATAAGTTGTCCGGTATATCAGTTGTTCCCCTTTTCTACAAATAATGAATCGACCTATCAGGTTCTACTCAAGCATGATAATTTACGAAACGTGAGTCATCGTCTCCAACCTTCATTTATGCGTTGAGTGGTTGAGTCGAGTAGAGGTGTCAAAGTGTCTAGTCGACGGACCATTGTAATCTTGCAAATAAGGTTGGGTTGTTTCGAGTTTATGAATCTTAAATCAAATATGGACTCGTGTAGGCTACTTCATCAAGGGTAATTTATTCGCTCGGTGTACTAGGTTTACGTATTAGTTTGGTTATAGAATTGTGCAACTATACTTTATCAAACATCTTATTATTATTCAAGCTTACGATATATAGTAATGTTGCATCATATTATCACATATAACTAAGAAGTTCCATATGTTGAATCCAATCTTTCCAAACCTCACAAACTATAATATTAATATAAGATAAAACATAAATCATAAAACTTGTACGCACTCCGTCATTCTCAATTTGTATTTTTATTATTTGAGACGGATATTAAAAATAAAAGTAAAAAATAAAAAAGTAGTAGGTCCATCACTTTTGAATGGTTAATTAAAATGGGTTAGTTCCACCCCTCAATATAGTTTTAAGAATTTTGATATAATCAGAGACAATATAACATTAAATTTTTAAAATATATAATTTAATTGTAAAATGGGCATAATCCAGCTTTTTTATATTACCTGGGCCGTTATGTAAACGGGCTAAAGTAGTGTAAATGAAAAAAAAATGATGACTTTTTTAATCCACAAAAATAGCTAAAGAAACTGACACCTCTCAATATTAATTATTACTTGTACTCTAGTTTCTGCACTAGAGGAATATTAATAATGTGTTCTTAGCTAACAGTGAGTTTATTATTGCAGATGACTAAAGCCAATATAATAACTGATGCAATCACTTACATTGAACAGCTAAAAAAGTCTGTGGAAGAATTAAGCAACCAACTCCTGCAAATGGAGGCAGATGATAGTTTTGATATGAAAGAGATCAATGATGAACTGAAAAAGAATGATGATAAACAGGAGGATAAAAAATGCGGGATAAAAGTAACACCATACATACACAGTATTGATCTTTCTCGAGTTATTTTTTTGTCAGCATTTTAATTAATTTTTATCATTCTTAACAGGTGGAGGTGGTAGCTGATCAATTGTTTCATCTGTCTTCAGACAAAAGTTGTCGAAGTCTTGGCAAGCATGTGAGAACTTGTTCTCCTTCGTCTCATCGCTTCCTTCACTCAGCGATGCCAAGATATCCCACATTTCTTTGGCAGTCTCACACTCTTCAATCCAAGGAAGATAATCTTGTCCAACAGCGGACATAATCGTGCTTTGAGCCCAGATATCTAACTGGCTCACCTTGGCTTCCTCTGGAGTGTAGTCTTCCGGCTGCTTCTCCACAAACTCCACAACTGTATCCCCATCGTTGGGATTTGTAGGAGTGTGAGCTATTCTTTCTTTGATGATGATCGGTCCGGAAGAGAGTACTTGTTGCATCCTATGATGCTTCGACAGTAAGATCTTCTTCATCCGTGTCCTCCAGGATGTATAATTTACTACCGAGAACATGACAACTATCTTGTCTTTGACGTCCATCTGCACACAACAACAGAACAAATATGCAAGCAAATATGCACTAGCGTGAAAAATAGACCTGTTCAGTTGACCACTGAAGAAACTTTCTCGAATTCACACCTTGTGAAACAGATCAGTAGTCTTTTGAACCACTGCTCTGATACCACTTGATGGTCCCGATACGAGTTACTGGTGTATGGGGGGAGGGAATATACCAGTTATGATTTTCAAACTTAACCCCCAAAAATAACTTCAACTGAGTAGAGCAACTCAGTTGGAATCGCAACTGAGTAAAGAACACTCAGTTGGAAGTGTAGTGCTGTGCGGAATGTGGTGGAAATTAAACTCGTAAAACAACTCACGCTTTTATGCACGGTTGGTCAAAAACCAAAACAGTTGAGAATGCACAGATGCGATTTGTATGCTGGTTAGTCAGTCAGTTGAGAATGCAAGAAATAACTGAATAAAGAAAAACACAAGCACATAGAGAATTAACGTGGTTCGGAGATAACACTCCTACGTCCACGGGGAGTTGTGAGTCCACACAACTCTGTCCAAGTTCTTCTGGACAAACCACTCAGCTTACGCGGGCTGAGCAACCGTTAAGGATAAGTTTGTGGGTACTTATCAACCTTACAGTTTAGTTTCCGGGTACTAAACAACCTATCTACTCAATTGCGGGAAGAGTAGGATCCTAAACCTTTTCAGGTGAAAGTAAATGAGGTTCCAACTAAAAGCTCGAACGTGAAGTGAGTTATGATCTAACTCTCTACGAACTCTCACTAAGTGATGTTCTCAAGGTTCGATCTAAAGACACAAAAACTAACTAACTCTAGAACTCTCAACAAGTGATGTTCTAAGAGATTAAATTCATTTCAGCTCGTGAAGAATATTGCTCTTTCTTTCGCTCTCTGGTTTCTTCTCGCGTGTGTGCCTTGTCTATCTTTCGAATGAATGAATGCCTCTATTTATAGGCGGAGAGTATCAACTAGCCGTTGGAGGAGCTGTTGATCTCTGATCTTTGAAAGCGATGGCTTGTCTCTCATATCTGTAAACTTTCCCGATATGGCATCTGTGCTCATCTGCTTTCCATCTGAGATAGCCTTGTGTTGGGCCAAATGGGGTAATGACTGAACGGTCAAACCCTCACGTGACTTCCTTTTTGAAATTCAAATCTTAACAACAGACTTCCAACAAGGAGTGGTCGGTTAAGACTTTCGATCTTCAACTAACTTGTTCTTTAGCCGATGTTCTATCTGACAACTAACAGTTGAACTCTCAGCTGACTTCATCTTCAAGCTGTTGATCTTCTTGGTTGAGTCCTACAACTGATGTTCTGAAACTGAACACTCAGTTGTCTTCCTTGTATTCAATCAGTTGGGTTCGAACGCTCAAATGGCTTCCTTTCATCTGATGTTCTCTTCCCCTTTACTGTTTCTCATCTGATGAACGCTCAGTTGTTTTCCTTACAACTGATGTTTCGTCTCATGAATGCGACTCCCCCCTTTCTGATTTGGATACTTGACCATTGATCTGAACCTTGAACGTAGCTTCCTTCTTCTTGATTCTCATCTGATGAATGCTCAGGTGATGTTCTTATGTCTTCCCTCTTTTTGCATTCTGATGAAATGAACGCTCAGTTGTCTTTCTTCACAACTGATGTTCTGTCCGAGTGAAGCCTTGTTGCCATCTTCAGCTGGAGACTTGTAAAGATAAAATCTTAACAATGCTCAAACAACGAGCCTAATAGCTAACAATAGGTTCTGGCAACATCTACTCGGTTGGGGTCAGTTGGTTTTGGAATTCATCAAAACTCTTACTAATAAATTTCCCAACAGAGGTGGAGGTAAACTATATTTCTGGGACTAAGTTATGGATGCGAATCGTGTTCCAGAAGAAGAGAGGCGCACTTACTAAACTGATGGGAGCCATTAGCTTTCTTGGGATTGATCTCAATGATACCGCCATTACTACTTCCAAAGGAGCAGTTCTTTTCACCTCATTTGGCGAGGTACAATTTATCTCCGAACATCAACTCGAAACACATAGATATACTATATGCTATTATAAACCAATTTCTTTATCAAAAGTAGTAAAGTTGGGGAACATTCTTCACAAAATCAATTTCAAATGAACTGCTTTAATTATTTCATGGAAAATATTCAGGGAAGCCGTGGTGGATTGCCGAAGTCTGACCAGATGAAGAAGTACTTGTTGGAGATCATAAAAAGCTTCTAGAGGAATTATTTGAAGGGACTTACACATTCCAAGTTAAAACTATTAATTTAGCTTTTTACACCAAGAAAAAAAAAATTTAAAATAAATGGAAAACTAACAGAGATATTCCCATTTAGGTTCAGAAAACTTATAGCCATAGGTCGATATTAGTCTAATAGATTGGGATTCTTTTCTTTGCCTTATTAGCAAATAATTATTTTGTCTGATTGTCTCGTATACGTACATGTACTGCATCCACCCTATTAATAACAGTGATGTTATTTGATCATAACGTGACTAATATTAATATAAGATAAAATATAAATCATAAAACTTGTACACACTCCGTCATTCTCAATTTGTATACTTATTATTTGAGATAGATATTAAGAATAAAAGTAAAAATTAAAAAATGGTAGGTGCATCACTTTTAAATGGTTAATTAAATGGGTAAGTTCCACCCCTCATTATTATTTTAAGAATTTTGATATAATCAGACAATATAACATTAAATTTTTAAAATATAGATTATAGGTTATTTCATTGTGTTCGTGAAAACAATAATTTAAAAATAACAAAAACTACAAATATTGTAATTTTTTAGTCAAATTCTAATCCTTCAACCCCAAACTCAAAAAACAAAAAAATTGTTCAATATTTTTTTTAACAACATATTACAATGAAATAAAAAATGATGGGTCGTGTGTATCTCAATATAAACTGGATAGTAAAAAGTTAGGTTAAACAGTTAAACTAATTAATCCACAAAAAAGGCATGACGTTAAAAATTGGGCCTTTCAAACAAAGAAGGCCCAAATTTTATTTAAGTTACTCTTGTGGGGGTTCCTAATAACTAGCAAACGCTGATAAAATCATAGCATTAAATAAGAAATAAAATCATTATTTTATTTTAATATTTTAAACTAAATTATTCTTGGTATAGCGCACACAATTAATTATTCAAAGAAAACACAAATTCAATAAAATATTTTAGTAAATTCGTAAATTCAAAAGAAAAAAAGTATTTTTAATCACTTCAATTCCAAATGTTTGAGGACACGAGTGGAAGTTGTACAAACAATGGCCGAGTTCGTCAAATTCAACAATACTTAGAATATTATAAAAAAATTCAATTTTAATCTCAATAAATCAAAAAACATAAATTAAAATAATCCACAAAAATATTTAGAACTAAAGAATTGTTGGGATTTCCCAAATCGGAAAATACCCTCCAAAAAGAGGCGTATGATGTTTGAATTGTGACTGTTTGAATTGCGACAAGCACACAACCTTTTTTTTTAGTAAAAGGCGAAAGAATAGTTCAATTTTGCTCAACGCGCAGATGCATAATCAAACGAAATGCATACCTCCACAATTTATATGGGCTTGTCTCAACTCTCTTCACTTTGTCTCCAATTTGGGACTAATTCTCATGCTTTATTTTTCGATGTTAATCAACTTTTTAAGGACTTTGAAATCAATTCGGATTTCCTACTCTGAAATTGTGTTTCATTATCTATTTTCTCCATTGGTTGAACAACACGTAACATTGACTAGGATTTATTCTTCCAAATAAGGCATGTAATTATCTTCAAATTGTCAAGTATAATAAATTCGACGAATGAAATAGGGATGAAATCGGAGCGAAGGCGGAGTTGTAAAATCGGAGCCGAAGGCTCCTACGGGAAAAAATATCTGGAAATTTTAAAAAAAAATAAAGAAAAAACTAGGGCGCGTGAGACCCACACGCAGCGCGTGGATCTCACGCGCCGGTAGGGGCTGGCGTGTGGGCGGGTCGGGTTCCGTGCAGATAGGGTGCATAGGTCAGCATCCAAGTCCTACTCCTATATAAATTTCATTGTTCTTTTTTATTTTAATTAAGTATTTTTGCTAGGTACATACGATCTAACGATCTCACGCAAAATTAAGTTTGTTGAAATTGTTTACAGAATTATTAGTGATTCTTTTAGTACTTGGACGTATGTTAGTTATCTAAGATCCAAGCCATAACTATTCACTTTGTAAGAATTAATCAAGCAAAAATGAATCCATGTTCACAATGAATGATTCCATTTTTTAGAGCATACAAAATAAATCAACTACATTATTAGAGAAAATTCAAATTGTATACGGATTCTAAATAAAAGTTAATTTGCCGAGTGTGAACATTTGTGTATTTACTCAAGATTGATTGTCACAATGATTAATTCTCCCGACTTTACAGCAACATTAATTCTCCCGACTTTCCATTCATATCACTAAAGCCAATAAGCCATTTCCTATCAAACATAGAGTAGAAAAGCTAAAGTAGTTTATGTATGATTATGATATCACTAAATTATAGGAAGTGATATATTGGACCAGGTTTTTTTTTTTTTTTTTTTTTTTTTTTTTTTTTTACTGTATTGAAGCATGAAGCAGGTCTTTTTTTTACTGTATTAAACCAGTTTTTTTGTTTTTTTTTTTTTTTTAATGAAGCATGCAGCAGGTTTTTTTCTTTTTCTTTTTTTTTTAAATCGGTTCAAATAACCGACCGAACCGACCGAATATTTTCGGTCTGGTTCAAAGTCGGTTGAAGCAACCTTATCGGTGCGGTTCGGTTCAAAATTTTTTGATCGGTTCGGTCTACGGTTCAACATAATTTGGTCAGTTGGTCGGACCGACCGACTGATGCTCACCCGTGGGGTAGAGTAGGGGCCGTAGGAGATGACTTGATATATTTTTAATTTTTTACATGCATTATGGTATTATAGCATGTTGATTACTTTTTGAATTGAATTCATGTATTTTAAATTTGTTTCATTCTAACAATTTGAATGGTATCGCGCATGCAATGTTTTTGTTGCTCTGTTTCATAGCATAGCTTCTTAATTTGCTGCTTTAGGACTGAGGTGGTTAAGCATATTTCCTTCCTGATTCACTTCACCAACACCAATATCCAACATTTTCATCATTGATTCACTATATACTCATTCCTATACTTGTTTGTTTTTATTACTAAGCTAACTTAACATTTGCGGGAAAATAAAATAAAAGAATCTAAACTAAAGCATCCGAATATTCGGTTTCCAATGAATGAAACTTCCATAATCGAGACCATTTAAAATTGGCAGAATATTTTTCGCCTAAGTTTGAGAAGTATTACATTTTCTCGATTTTGGAAACAAAATACAACTCTATATATAGCACGTTACAAAACCCTAGCTATCTATATATATTATCCCTTTACACGCCTATTTTGATTTGCATCTCTTCTTTTGAATTATTTCATGTCCATCACTTGATTCGTCATTTTCATATTGGATTAGTTCGACAAAATTTGCAGTAAGTCTCCAACAAGAATTTCTCCCTCGATCGATCATGGATAATGGATATGCAACTTTGGTAGTCCAAATTTCTTCTACTATATCAATTCCGAATTTCTTTTTTTTTTTGTTTTCTTAATTAATTTAATTTTTCTTGGAATTTTTTGTTATTGCAGCGCTGTACTCTGAAAGTGTACCCCCGTTGCCATGCATGCAAGTGGCACACCATGGAAATACTAAGTTCTATCGTCGGTATAATTACATTACATTTTGACATTTGTTTCTATACAACCGTTGTATTTTTTACTCCCTCCGTCCCGTTGAGGAAGTCTCATTTGAAAATCGCACGTAGATTAAGAAAAAAAGAGTTAGAGTATGATTAAAGTAATATTTTATTTTTAATGATAATGTGTGCTGAGTGGAAAAACACTGTACAATAAAGTAAACAACACTATTCACGTTTGAGTGTGACATAAAGTGGATTTTAGTGTGTTAATTTTTGCCTAAAAAGGAAATGAGACTTCTTGAACGCGACACCCGAAATAGCAAAATGAGACTTCTTGAACGGGACGGAGGGAGTAAATTTCATTGTTCATTTTTTTAATTTATAAATATTTTTGCAAGGTACGTACGATCTAACGATCGATGCGGAGAGAGGGACGGCCACGATCGTCGGACAAGTTGATCCAAACTTTTGTATCAAAGCTATAGCGAGATGCAACGGACACGCTGATCTTGTGTGGGCAAATCTCAGCCATCCAAGGATGCCGGAGAGATGGTACGCCTACGATTATGGTTCATCGTCGTATTTCGATGGCGTATCCTACGGCCCACGTCGATCGTTGCCGGGGATGTACCACGAGTTTCCGACACGGAGTTTTCCAGAATATTCTTACACTGGAAACTATGAGCCTATTTATAGACGTGACCCTAATTATCCTCTTATCGACTACACCATCCCTTATCAAGGTGAAGAATCTATGAGTTTGTGTAGCATTATGTAATCGGGTTTGATTTCTCTAGTATATTATTTGTGTATCGCTATCAATATTTGTGATAGTGATATCATCATCGTGTTTCTATCTATTTCTATTACTATTATAAAGGGTAAGAGAGCTTCACATATCAAAGTAGTAGAACTAAGAATCTAAGAAGAAAATTGTGCGAGCATATTGCCGTCCTTTTATCATTGAGAAATTATAAATTATGGATTATTTTAGGTGATCTTGGGATATTGTATATTATGATATCTTTAGAAGGAAATAGCAAACACTTATTTACCTTAATGTAAATCACAAGGATCGATGTTCAAATCTGAATTTTTTTGCTATCTTCCACATGTTATAATTATATATTAGTAGTATCCTTTTTTTTAATACACAAGATTATAATTATATATCAATAAGTTTTAAGTGTGTTTTACAATGTATATTGGTAAGTATGTGAGAATTTCTCAAATAGTTAAATTACGGCCATTTCATTTTTTAGGGTAAATATGTGAGAATTGCATTCTAGAATTGTATGTTTTCAAATATTAATTTTTATTGTTTCAAGATAATTTGTAATTGTAATACCCCTGTTCCCGATAATTGAATAATTAATGACTAATTTATAATTGTAATCCCTTCGTTTTCACCTTTTCATATTCACATTTCTTAGTTATTCCCCAATAAGTCGTCATTCTAAAAGTGAGGTATGACAGAGTGGTATCAGAGCGGAGTTCTTTTCCGTTTCTGAAGATAGTAATTATTGATTTCGAGTCTAGAATAGTATCTCTAGACTCCTAAGTACTTCAGCAATCCTCAGTTCATCGTCGCACTACCCTCGACAAAAGTTTTGTAAGGTATTTTACAAGTTTTATTCAAGTGATTTTAAAGTGGCTCTATTGCTTATGCTCTATTGCTAAAGAACTTAGAGAATGCGTATTGGTCAATGTATGAGCTTTGTTATTGAGATATGATTTACTTGAGATTTGAGACTTTTGTAACTCAGCTTGTTGTCATAATTTGCGACGAGCACACGGTATTCTTTAGTAAAAGGCGAAAGAATAGTTGGCTATTGCTCAACGTGCAGCTGCATAATCAAACGAAATGCATACCTCCTCAATTTATATGGCTAATTCTCATGCTTATTTTTCGTTGTTAATCATCTTTTCAAGGACTTTCAAATCCAAGCTTCCATGGGTTGGATGATTAATAAACAAAATGTGATGTTAGAATAAAAGCTAGTGAATATATATGTTTATTGTTTGCTTTTTTATCAAAATTAGGAAGAAAAAGAAACGATTTTTTATCTTTCTGTTGTTTCTTACTTTTGAATACAATCAAAATATCTTCGTATTTATTTTATGATTTCGATGGTTGAAACTGGATTTGAGGGATGAAATCCGTATATGAAATGCACTATCCAAACACTGTCCATTCAAACCCAAAGATAATTAATAAACTTCACTATTATCTTAGCCATTATTACTCTCTTCGTCCCGTTCAGTATAAGTCTAGTTCATTCGGGCATGGTGACTAAGAAAATAGTATTAAATATAAACAAGTATAAATAAAATATTTTTTAGTCAATAAAGTTATAATAAAATATTTTTTTTGCTAATAAACTCAATTCTTTTTATAAAAAGAAACAAGTTATATTAAACTGGACAACAAAAAAAAAAACCATATTAAACAAGACAATAAAAATACATAAATAAAAGGTTAATTGGACTAGATTTGGGAGTGGGCCGCGCGATCACAAACCCACACTATCACAAATAATGACGTAGGCTCGACCACTTGGGTCGACCTTAGTAGGCGGGCACCCCTCCAAAGTCCAAATTTAACCCTTCAAAAATAAAAAATAAAAAATAAAATAAAAAAAACTTTCCTTTGTCGAGTGGGGCCGAGTAACTTTACGAGGATATACTTACCATAATAATATCACACGTAAACTAACAAGTTACATAGTATATTATTCCCAACTCAATATCCAAATCAATAATTCTATTTGGACATATTATATCTAGACATACGTGCTTGAAATAGGAAAAAAAATTGTCCAAATGCCTTTAAAATGTCTTTTCTACTCAGACTTCCTTTCGAAATATCGATCTCACGCACATCCACTCCCAAATTCTAGTCTCATCCACACTCAACTCTTAAACTTTTGAATTTAAATTGGGATGAAATTTTATAATTAAAATTTAAAAAGTGTATGTTTATTAATAATCAAAGTGTCGAAACTATGAAATTAAATTATTAGTTAAAAAAATCCATCAAATCTATATTTTTACCATCGTATGTCTGGACAGTATGTCCAAATAGCACTACCCTATTTAAATATGCATTCGAAGACGATGACTTAATTCGATGAGGAAGCTGATGAAGATTGGGTTAATTTGAAGAGGACAATTGCCCTAATCTGCGCAATCTCTTGATCAAGTTATTCCGACAAGTCTGTGAGAGTAAGGCAGTGGCGGAGCCACACATAACTTTGGTGGGGCAATTGCCCCCCTCAAATTTTTGCAATTACCCTTAATTAGTTAAATAATTATATAAAATTACGCACAAATTTATCAAATTACTTATGTTTTGCCCCACCAAAAATTCAAAAAAGTCGGGGCAAAGAAATTTGCCCCTCCGATCGTTAGGGGCCTGGCTCCGCCACTGGAGTAAGGTATTACTATTACTACTAATAAATTTTGATTCAATTGCACATATACATAGGTTTGAGTTGTTGATTTGTTAAAATTGATTTGGGGATTTTGGGTGTTAATTAGGGTTACGGTGTGGAATTATTCATCTTCCTTTCGTGCCCATGGATAATCCTTTTTTACTCCGGAAAAATACAAGGAATCACACGTCGATGGGGCCCACTTTGCAATTCGTGAAATCAACATTGAGATGGTATTCATCTTTTATCCCTAAACCCTAATTTCAATCTACCTTTGATCCTAATTAATTCATTCTTTAGTATTTTTTTTACTTAGATTTGATATTTTGTGATTTGCTATCTCTTTTAATAATAATAATAATAATAATAATAATAATAATAATAATAATAATAATAATAATAATAATAATTTGTAATTATAGTTTGGCTTGTTTGGAAATATGATGTGATGATACACGTGTTTTCTAAAATACTCATTTTCTGCCTGTGATAATCTAATGTGTGATGATATTAACCTTTTAACTAAATTTTGACATGCTCTACATTTCTGTGTGATTAAACTCATTTTCTATGTAAACCAATAATTATAACCTTTTTGTCGAATTTATACGATACAACAAGATGTATTAATTTGACGATTACTGCAAAGGAAATCGATTTCAACAGAATGGTTGTTGATGATGATGAGAACGACGACATCTTGAAAACTATTCAAGCGATGGTGTTCGAACCATACGGAATGGAGCCTTGTGATTTTATGTTTTGAGTGGAGGTTCAAAACATATTTTGATTGTAGAAGTTGTTTAGAAGAACTCGTTCTAACCGAGTTGCATTGGTTGACCTTGTAGAGTGCTAGTGCTAGAATAGAATGAAGAAGGCCATTTTACGTAGGGGCACGTTGACGGATTGAAGAAATTTTAGTTGACTCTTGCTTAGAAATTTAAAAGTCTTGGGTACTAAATTGCTATTTGAAAAAGATTACGATATGTTTTAGTTTAAGTGTTTCAAATATTTGTATCTAATGGTCGATAATTCGTAGTGGATGTCTGTAAAAACGTACATTCAAGCAAGACAAGTTAACGTGAGTCATAGGCTCCTACCAACCTTTTAAAATGTGTATCTAATGGTCGAGAATTCGTAGTGGATGTCTGTAAAAACGTACATTCAAGCAAGACAAGTTAACGTGAGTCATAGGCTCCTACCAACCTTTTAAAATGTGTATCTAATGGTCGAAAATTCGTAGTGGATGTCTGTAAAAACGTACATTCAAGCAAGACAAGTTAACGCGAGTCATAGGCTCCAACCAACACTTTATGATGAGTTAAGTTTGTCGTACAAATATCACTTAGCCTTTCGTTTTCTTTTCCTGATCATGGTCTATCTGAAATTAGGGGTGTAATCGAGTCGAGTCGAGTCGAATAGTGTCTTGCTCAAGATTGACTCGTTTAGCTAATCGAGCTTTTCATTTAATTATCGAACGAGCTTAAATCGAGTCGAGTGCAGATCCGAGCCTAATTGAGCTTTTTAAATTTAGACTTTCATTTAAAATTCTAGTTATTTTTCAAAAATATAAGTAATTTTATTCCACAATAATGTAGAGTTAGTGACTTTATCAGGACAATATCTTATTACAGAGTTCGAATTGAGGATAATTTCCTCGCGGGCTTCGATTTAAGGACACTAACTTGTTAATTGTTACTCCGCAGGACAAAATTTGGCCCGGATTAACAAAATTGCTAATTTGGGCATCTAATACACGTGTTTGAATTGCTAATTCGGGCCAAACTTTGTCCTATGGAGTGTCAATTAAAAAGTTAGTGTCCTTAAATCGAAGCCCGCGCAGAAATGTTCTCAATTCGAACTCTGTAATAAGATATTGTCCTGAAAAAGTCTCTAACTCCAATAATGTAATATATTTATTATTTTCTTGTAAATGAATGAAGTTAACTAGATACTTAATCCAAATATTACTAATTAATAAGTACTATAAAATATAAGACATTTAATTAATAATCTTATGTTTTAAAGAGAAATCGCTTAACGAGCTTGCGTACGAGCTAACGAGTCGAGTATCGTCATTCTGAAGCTTGAGTCGTTTAGCTAAATGAGTTGCTAATTTAATTATTGATCGAGCTTCTATCGAGTCGAACGCCGATTAGCTCATGAGTAGCTTGACTCGTTTATAGCCCGATCTGAAATACAACGATATTCATCCTCATAGAAAAAAGGGAAAAAAAAAGAAGAAGAAAACTTAATGAAATGATATGGTTTGATAAAAATATTTTGACTATCCATGGAAGCTGTTCGAAGACGACGACTTTGATGAGGATGAAGATGAAGATTGGCTTTATTCAAAGAGAAATAAATCATCACCAATGCCCCAATTAAATTCATCAATACAATATTATCGGAAGAGAAAATAATAAATTGATGAAATGAGAAATATGAATTTACAATTTTACTTTATTTTTATTTATTACAATAAAACTTCTTAAAGCATTGACTTTAAATATGATGTTTTTTTTTTTGGTAAATAGAATAATTTTTTTAGATACATTCGAATTAATGAATTAATTTAAGTACATCTATATAGATTAGAATTGTTTGGTGGGTCGAATCGGCCCAATCCAAACCCATTGTGGCCCAAACCCGACCCGACTGATAACGATGCGGGCTGGGCTTAGCAGACCTTCAGGTGGATTCTAATTTGATTTAATTTGTTGCACACAATTGGGTCTGCCTACAACGGGCTTTTTACACTATTTGGGCCTTTTTTTTTTTGTAAAAGCATCATCATTTCATCGATGATCATATGATTTTGTGAATTATTTTAAGAGTATTTGATGATTTAATATTATTGGATTCATCCTCATCAAATAAATAAATAAATAAATAAATAAAATAAAATGATTAAGTGAGGAGCTTAATATATATTGCAATGGCTAAAGAGAACTATTGTTTACAAATTACAATGGGTATTGGTTTTCAATTTTTCTTTATTTCATTTTAACCAAAAAAAAAAAATCTTAAATCGTTGACTATTCTTTTTTTATTATTATATATAAGAATCAGTGAATTAACTTGTATGCTTAGACTACATTTATGGATCCAGAGCTTCTTAATTTTTGTTGTTCGCAACAATGGCGGGGAATGTCGAAGGAGCAATGGCTATCCGTAATCGATTCGGTGACAAGTTATATGTTCGTTCTCGTACCAAACTACTAATAGCGTATATATATACTCGTTTAATCTCGTTTTTCACTTCACCAGCACGTGCATCACAAGTGACGGTAATAAGAGAAATAAATCAAAGATATGATTTGAAAAAAAACACATAAATTTATGCCACTTAGCTTTCAAATTCATCAAAGTTCAAAACTAATTGATCCCTCAAAACCATCAAATACATAAATATCATCAACTTATAGTTGACAATGTGACAATGTGATCATGCATGCATGGTTAAAATTTTCTTAAAGTTGCCTAAGCTATTCTGCACCCTCTCTACCTCTCTCTCTCTCTTTTCACTTTGGATTGAAGTATGACAACTCTATTGATGACAACTCAACAGTGTTAGGTTTAGTTCCATCCCCCTACATTTCTTAATTTATTTATTCACAAAATGATAAAATTTCTATAATCTATACAATAAAGTGGCATCTACAATTCTCTCTCTCTCTCTCCTCTCTCTCTCTCTCTCTTTGAATGATTATATCTCAAACCCCTTGCAGACATTTTCTCTTTCTTACACGTTTTCAGAATTTTTTTCCCCATCCAATTCCCTAAAAAAAAAAAAGTCATCCAATTCCGATCAACATCGGAGCGTTTCCGGCAGCTCCAGCTCCTCAGTTAGGGCATGCATAAGACTACCTGCAGTGGTAGTGTCTCTAAGGGGTGTCTCTAAAGATTTTTTGGAGATAGAGACAGTGAGCTGCAGTGGGGCTGTCTCTAAGGACTGTCTTTAAGGATTTTTTGAATTTCTATTTTGTATTAATTTTAATAAGATAAATAGAAAATTTGAAAATTTCATTAATTTAAATTAAAATACATTACCACAAATTAAGAAAAATACATTACTAGAAATTAAATATTACATTACTAAAAATTAAATATTACATTACTAGAAATGATAAAAAAAAACAGTACTACAATATTTAAAAAACATAGCCGTTGGAAAAAAAAATAATAACTAAGCCCATCCGAGACGCTGTTTGACGTCGTTGAGCAACATCATATGGAACTGCAGCTGCTCCGGCGTGTAGTTTGACGTGTCCGTGTTGATGATCTTCAAATCGGCGAGGTCTTGTTTCGCCCGAGCACGCTCCCTCATTGCCTCGGCGAGGTTGTTCTTCGCCGCGGCGAGGACAGTTATCCGATCATTTGTTGAGGAAACCATCGACCCGAACTCCTCCTCCTTGCTTTGCTTCTTCTTTCCCTTTCCTTTCGCCGCTCTCGCCGCCGCCTTTGCCGCGTCTCGTCCCTGTGGGCGGGGGGGAGCCGAGCTTTCCTCTTCTTCTGTTGGCTCGCTCGATCCGTGCGGCATTCCGGATGAGGTGTAGGCGCCTTCTGCCGTATTCTTCGTCCGCTTCATCGACGGAACGTCGGGAAATTCTTGGTGGAGGAATTTGGGGTAGTCCGCCAAAATTTCCCAGGCACCAAAGTGCTTGAAGTAGGTCCCTTCATGGGCGTGATATAACTCCTGGGCTTGCTCCTTGACCATATCGTCGGAGGTGCCGCTCTGTCTTTTCCTGTCTGCCTTGTCGTAAGCTATCATCCACTCCTTCACCCAGTGGGAGATCCGGCCGAAGAAGCTCTTCACCGTCTTTGTGTTGAGGTCGTCGTTGAACATGGCGTTGTATCTGTCCGCCACACGCCCCCAGTACTTGTCGTCGCTCTGATCTCGTCCGATGATGGAATTGCACGTCTCCTCTTTCCACATTTGGGCGACGGCGATGCCTTGTTCCACCGTGTAAGCGCGCCTCTTTGGTTTGGCGTCGGCGTCCGGACGAGAAGGTGGAGGGACGTTTGCGAGGGCCTTTCCCTTATTTTTGCCGCGTTGCTTCCCCTTGGCTTTTGCCGGTGCCGGCTCCGATGAGGGACTATCCTCGTCGCCGCCCATCACGTTTTGGAAGGACTCGCCGACGGACGAGTTGAGGTTGATGGAATCGAGCCCCGAGCCGGTGTATTCGCCGTATTGCCCGTCGTCCGCCATTTCAGGGGGACACCACGACGACGAGAAAGGATTGTTGGGATCCATTTCCGAGATGTAGCGAAATTGATTCGAAAAAAAAATTGAATTGTAAGAGGAGAATTGGAAATTGTATGTGTGAGGATGGTGTGAGGATGGTGTGAGTGGTGTGAGTATTTATAGAAGAAAATATGAGAAAAAAAAAAATTAAAATCGGCATTTAGCCGTTTGAAAACAACCGTTGCAAATTAATTTTTCTTTTTTTTTTATGTTTGGCGCGTGCAATGCACGCGCCTATTAAAAAAAAAAAAAAAGTCGCGCGCGTGTAATACACGCGCTGTCTCGAGACTGTCTCGTCGGCTCGGGACAGTCTCGAGACGATGGCTTCTGCATCGGCGTGTCTCGTCGCCGGCGCTGTCTCGAGACACCGCTCGAGACACCCGGTGCAGATCGCCTAAGAAACGAGATGTTAATATTGACACAGCATGTGTAAGCAATTGAGCATCAACTTTGTGCGGTGAATTTTTCTTTGCTATGATAGAGACTATATTAGCGAAGAAAAATTCAGTGTACAAAGTTGGATGCTCGATGGCAAACACAGAAGTTTCGGAAACGAAATTTCTATTATCCTTCACGATTTCTGCCTGCAGCACGTCGGGTTGTATTCGACGACCCGACATGCCGTTGATTTTAAACTAATGTATATTATGATATTTCATTTTTATGAGTAAATTCCTTCCGGTTATCATTAGACTTCTCACTAATAGTTAGTGAGAGAGAGAATTGAGTGATTGATTTTTTCTTATGTAACAGCTTATATTAGATTTATTATTTATGTTATGATACTTGTGTCTATGCATCGAAAATTCTGCACATATATTAATTCCATTGTAGGTGATTCAAAATATATGAGATGGATGGTTTTGTTATTGGAGTGTGCATGAATGGCAGAACTGTTATTTTATATGAAAAATATAATCGAGCCAGTTACTTTTAATATTTTTAGTGGATCATCAATTTTTTTGTTACATTATCAACCATACAAACTCATAATATTAGAAATAATTTCATATAGCTACAATACTATATATCACAAATTTAGCATAAACACAAGATAGAACTCATATAAATAGACTAAATAAATAGGTTTATAGTCAAGGTGTGTGGTATCTATTGGACATGGCTGGCTGCAAGCTAAAAAAAGTAATACTTCCTCCGTCCAAAAATCATCTTCCTACTTAACCCTTTATTTTTGTCCACAAATCATTTTCCTACTTACCTTTTCATACAACCATACCCTCCAACTTTTCTTTTATTTACTACTCTTTGCCATTGGTGGCCCCACCTTACAACAACTTTATTCCTACTTTTTAGTCAACACAACAACTTTATTCCTACTTTTTAGTCAATACCACCATCTTTTTGCTATTACCACTATTTTTTTGTCATTATCTCACTATCCCTACATTATAATTTTTACCCACTCAAAATAAATTTTTCAGTTTTTCTTAATCCGCGTGCCAGAACCCAAATGAGAACATTATTTTTGGACGGAGGGAGTATAGGTTTTGAAAGTGGTAGGTTGTAACTCAATAGGTTTATCATAAACTTTATTACTGATTCTAGACATAATTAATATCTCGATATTTAGAAATTAATATAGTTTCTAAGTATGATAAGTTCACCTTTTAAGTCATGATCAGTGTAATTTTAGAAATCCATTTATATATAATGTAGTAAGTGAAATGGAAAACACATGAGAAAACATTATTTTGATTCGATAATAGTAATTACTCCCCTAATTTTTCGTTAAAACTCGTATATTAAGAAGTGAGTAAATCTACTATGTGTGTACTTGTATTTATAATACTTGCCCCGTCACGTTCGATAATGACTAATTCATTTCGACAGGGAGAATAAGAAAAAAATGTACTTTTATATAATAAAGTGCTAATAAAGTACCGTATTTTTGTAGTTAATAAAGTGTATTTTAATAGAAAAATGCTAATAAATACATTTTTAGCTTAAATTAAATTCTGATTCTTACATAAAATAAACGGAAAAATATCAATTCTCTAATACAAATTTACATTTGTACGGGTGTGGATAAAAAAATAAAAAATAAAAAATAAAAAATAAAGTTAAAGATTTCTTTCAATTTCAACGAGAGAGTTTTATAATGATTGATTGACTAGGAAAAAATATAAATTATCTTGTATACAATTTGACAATATGGGCTGCCAATTTGGTTGATTTTTCTACTTTTTTTTTATGTTGGACAGATGTGAAAAATGTTGTCCAAATATTACCTCTTGGTCCATCAACATGCCCACATATTACTTCATCACCTAGTCTGAACACTAGTACCCTGAAATTTTGAAAATTTTATACGTATACTGTATAAGATTTTGCTTTAGCTTTTGCTTTTGATTTTCTATTTTTATTTCTTTTTTTCCTTTCATGGGACAAAGGGCTTTCAATACAGATTTTACCAAAACCAAAATTTTGAACCAAATCAATAGCTGCTGCACACCACTTGTACTTAAAAATTGTAATTTATTTATTTTGTATGATTTGCAGCATAAGAACGAGATTTATCCCTGCACACTACAAATATAGGCTGTGAGTTGCTTGAAATTAAAGAAATAAAATAATACTACTATATACTACTCCCTCCGTCCATGAAAAAATACTCATTTGGGTGCTTGCACAGAGATTAAGAAAGCTGGTAAAGTTATTGTGAGTGAAATTGAGGTCCCACTTGTTGAGAATGGTAAAAGTGGATTGGAATTAAAATTATTGTGAGTGGAATGAGGGTCCCATTTATTGTGAGGGAAAAAGTTAAAGTTAATGTGAGTGGAATAACGGGTCCACTTATAGTGAGTGGAAAAAGTAAAATGAAAGTGGAAGTAGTTGTTAATAGAGTAAGGTACCACTTGATTTGATTATATAAAGTGTTGATTTGATTGTAAAAAGTAAAGTAGATTTTTTCTTTGTAGACAAATTTTTGGTGGTAAGTATGTATTTTTTTCGTAGACGGAGGGGGTATGTTTTATATGTATATAAGTGCCAATGTTTCCACATGTCTGTAAAACATATACTTACATTCTTATTCTTATTAGATTAAAATTTAGAATAGTATAAATGTAATGTACAATGTGACCTCACTTATAATTAGTCGGCAAAGACTGGAAAGAGGGAGAAAGTTTTCCATGCTAATTCAATAAAAATAATTATATCTCAATAAAAAGACAAGCAACTTAACAATTCAATCGAATTCATTTTCAGATGGATACTATTAAACAAGCCGATGAGCTGTTACACAATGCATTTTGCGTTTAAAAAATAATTTAATCGTCATGTGCGGGCTCGATTATGAGTGGAGAATGAGATTCACAATGGTAGAGAATTAACCGACTTTAAGATTATTTGGTAAATAAATAGACTTTTAAAGATAAATGAGCAAAAATGTCATGTCATTTTTGGTTCAATCATACTTATTGTGGATGGCCAAAAAAATAAATCGGACCAGACTTAACGTACACGAATAGAGTACTATTTGATTTTTGGTTTGCTCATTATTGTGAAAGAATAGAATTGTATGTCCCCTAAATTTATGGTATATCTGTTTTAAGAAATAATTGTCCCCAAAATATATGCATAATTTATGCATTATCTGTTTTAAGAAATAATTGTCCCCTAAATTTATGCATAATCTATTTATACTTTGAGTATTGATATTTGGACAACAGTTATCCGGACAACGGTGACATATTCGTAATTAAGTACTCTTTAAATTTGTTCCAATAATTAATATGATTAGTGTTTTGTCTATAACACTCTTTTCCACTTAATTGTATGCTAATTTCTAATATTAATTAAATAAATTAATATCATGGACAAATTTTTGAAAATTCAAAATATTAATTAAATTTAAAGATTAACATATAATTAGATGGGAAAGAGTAATATAGACAAAACACTAATTATATTAATTATTAAAAAAAATAACTATTTAATTATGAATATTACACTGTTGTTGTCCGGACAACTGTTGTCCAAATATCTTCATTCTTATACTTTCTCATACCCTTAAAATCATGCATAATTTTTTTTTTCGCTTGTCTCATAATTTATGCATAATCTATTTTAAGAAATAATTGTCTCACTTATTACCTTTATAACTTCACTTTTCAAAATTTATTTAAAACCCATATCGGTTCAAAATATATATAATTTTGGGAGTCGTAGGGAGTATATTTATTTAAGTACACACGAAATTTTGTTAAATTTAAAATGTTGGGTTGAACGATTAATAAGCTCGTCTACAATACTACTTTTTTTATTTTTTTATTATTTTTTATTTTTTACGATGAAGGTAACTGTTCGTGGGTAATGAATTGGTGCGGGGGTGCCGTGCTTATATTATTTGACAGTATATGAATAAAATATAATTGAGCCAGTTACTTTTAATATTATCATCATTTTTTTAGTTACATTATCAACAATACAAACTCATAATATTACAAATAATTTCATATAACCACAATATACTAGCACAAATTTCAACAAATTAGTATAACACAAGACAAAACTCATACTCTTTAGGGATAGTGGTATTGACAAAAAGGTAGTAGTATTGATAAAAGATAGTGATAAAGTTATTGTGAGGTGGAGCCATTAATGACAAATAGGTGTAAATAAGAGAAATTCTTTAGGGGTATAAATGTACAAAAAGTGAAACATGCAATTATTTCACGTACGAAAAAAAAGGGATAAGTAGGGCATTATTTCACGTACGGAGGGAGTAGTAAATATAGGTTTATAGTTTTACTTTAAACGTGTAGTGTTTATTGGACACCTTGTAAAGTCATACAATATGTATTTGAAGATTAAATAAATACTCCCTCCGTCCCGCCGCCGAATACGGCCTAATTCATACGGACACGGGGATTAAGAAAAAAGATATTGGGTATAAAAAAAATGTTTAGTGTAGTATGAATGCAATGATTTATAATGCTAATAAAGTTATAGATGAGATGGTTGAGTGTGTAGTGGGAGTAGGTTAGTGGAGTTTAGAGTGGATGGTGAGTCATGTATAAAAACAAATTCTTTCCTTTAAAGGAAACATGCCAAGTATAGTGAGACGTCCCAAAATGGAAAATAGGCCGTATTCGGTGAAACGAAGGTAATATTATAATTGGGGAATTATAAATATTAGGGAGAAGTGTAATTATTTTCATTTTTATAATTAATGTTCATTTTTTACGGATGTGGTTGACCACATTGTGACCGTATTGATTTATTGTAAACTTCATTACTCACTCTAAACATACTCCCTTCGTCCACGAAAAAAATACTTACTTACCACCAAAAAGAAAATACCTACTTAGCTTTTTACAATCAAATCAACACTTTATACAATCAAATCAAGTGTAATCTTACTCTATTCACAACTACGTCCACTTTCATTTTACTTTTTCCACTCACTATAAGTGGATTATTTATTCCACTCACAAAAACTTTAACTTTTTCCCTCACAATAAATGAGACCCTCATTCCACTCACAATAATTTTAATTTCAATCCACTTTTACCACTCTCAACAACTCAATTTCACTCACAACAACTTTACCAGCTTTCTTAATCTCCGTACTAGCACCCAAATGAGTATTTTTTTCATGGACGGAGAAAGTAATTAATATCTAGATATTTAAAAATATATTTCTCTAAATATGATGAGTTCACCTTTTGAGTCATGATCAGTGTAATTTTAGAAATCCATTTACATATAATGTACTACAGTACTAGTAAATGAAATGGAAAATACATGAGAAAACGTATGTTGATTCGATGATAAGTTACTCCCTTAATTTTCAGTTAAAACTCGTATATTAAGGAGTAAATCTACAATGTGTACTTCTATATAAAATACTTCCCCATTGTGTTCAATATGAACTAATTCATTTCGATACAGAAAATAAGATAAAATACTTAGAAAATTCATTTTTAACTTAAATTAAGTTTTAATTTTCATATAAAAGAAAACATGCCCTGTTGAACAAATAATCAATTCCCTAGTACGAAATTACATTTGTTGGGTGTGGATTAAAATAAAAAAATAATAAAAAATAAAGATTTCTTTCAATTTCAATAAGAGTTTTATGATGATTGATTGATTAGGAAAAATATACTGCCTCCGTCCCATTAATAATGCAACATATTTTTTTTGGGGTGTCCCATTTATCTTGCGACGTTTTATTTTATATAAATAATTAGAAAATTATTTTATCTACTTTATTCACTTTAAAATCACTTTATATCACTTTAAAATCACTTTCTTCAATTTAAAATCACTTTATATCACATCAATAACACTTTATTTACTTTAAAAATATTTTATATCACTTTATTAATACATTAATCACCATTTTTACTCTTAATACTCTTTTTTTTAATACCCGTACCGAAAAAAACGTTGCATTATGAACGGAACGCAGGGAGTATGAAATGTACTGAAAATAAATACTATCTTGTACTCCCACTGTGAAAAAGTGTTCCATTATGTGGTGGACATCGAGATTAAAAAATCTAGTAAAGTTGTTGTAAGTGGAATAAGGGTCACCTTATTGAGAGTGGTTAAAGTGAATTGGAAATAAAATTATTATGGGTGGAATAAGAGTCTCACTTGATGTGAATGAAAAAAGTAAAATATAATTAAAGTTGTTTTAAGTAAAATAAGAGTCCCACTTATTTTAAGTGGAAAATATAAAATGAGAATGGATATTGTAAATGGAATAAAGTCATACTTGATGTGATTGAAAAAAGCAGAGACTAACACTTTGTCGCAAACAAAAATAATGTGGTAAATAAGATGTACTAGTACTCCCTCCACTCACGAAATGATGCCTCATTTCGTGTTCGACACGGGGATTATGAAAGCTGATAAAGTTATTTTGAGTGGATAAAAGTTAAAAAGTAGGGGTAGTAAGATAATGATAAAAAAAACAGTTGTAATGACAAAAAAAGAGGTGGTATTGAACAAAGAGTATGAATAAAGTTATTGGGATAATAAAAAGGTAGAAATAAAGTTGATGTGATGTGAGGTCATCAATGACAAGGGGTAGTGATTTTAATAAAGTAACGAGGGTATGTTGGTAAAAATAATGAAACAAGACATCATTTGGTGAACATAAATAATGGATGAAACATGACATTATTTCGTGAACGGACTACTATTTTTTTACAAATAAAGGGAGTAATTTATATCACTGGTCTATTATCACTGATTTGATAATACGGGGCTGACAATAAGATGTACTAGTACTATTTTTTTTATATATTTTTTTGAACAACATTGTAAGGAAATTTAAATACCGCGTGACGGAGGACTCGAACCTGTGACATTTGGCCGAACATTAACCTCACTACCATTAGGCTAACACACGCACAACCTTTTTTTTTTTTTTTATGTTGGACACGTGAAAATTTTTGTCCAAAAGTTAATCAATTTTTACTTTTTTTTTTAACACCAAAATTTTGAACCAAACCTCTCTCTATATATTGTTGTGCCAAATCAAACAGCGTTCTTTATACTTACATTTCTTACCTTAGTTCATTTTATTGTTGTATCCCATATTTTAACTATTATTATATGACATTTACAAACTATTATTCCTATATAAACCATCATTCCTCCGGCTTTGAAGACATTTTTTCCTTTTGCCTGATTTTTAATTTCCTTAAAAAAAAATGTCTTCACCTCAAACCGGAGAGCCTCCCCACCTTCTCCGGCTCCACATCAGCCCGGAGGGCCTCCCCAACTTCCCACATCTCCGGCTGCTGCAGAAGTTTGGCACACGAAACTTATGTCCTAGCCAACGAGAATCCAACTTTGTACACTGAATTCAAATTTGAAGATTATTAAAAAAATCACCGAGTCTCGGGTATTTAATTTTATAAATTAATTAATTAATTTTAGTTAATTAGTTATGATTACTATCATATAATACTAATATTTTTGTTTGGTTTGTGCATGTATTTTCTAGCTCTAGTTCGAGTGCCATGAAGCAGTGTACAACGAGTGATGTAACCTCCAATACTACAATCGACATGAACCCGTGTACGATGTATGACGAGTGGTATGAGGTCTTCTCCTACGAAAAACATTTGTCGACATTATTTGTTGCATCAGTCATGCCACGAACATTTCCATTTTATCATTATTATAACTGGGATTATTTAGTGTAATTTGATGCAAGTAATCCTTAAATATAGGTTTTTCTTCTTCTTCTTCTGTATTAAAAATAAAAGGTAAGAGTGCGTTGTTAGTACATGAACACAATATTTATATAAATTTATAATTTTCAAATGATTTCTAGCTCGTTGAGATTATGACACTATAAACATTATTTTATCAATTCAACATTCTCAACATTATTAGTATATACATCATCTATAGGGTAGAACATTCACAATATTGTAATTGCAAATTAATAGTATATCATTTTTTGATTGCAATGTTTTAAAAGTCGTGTTAAATTATTGCATTATATCATCACTGCTTATCAAGTAAAAACCAAATAGTATAAGAGACATATCTAGATAACTAGCTACCTTTGTTTGTGTTTAGATTTATTAATAATACTTCTATTCTACATTTGTTGATCTTTTAATAAATTAACGTTTTGATATGACGACTGTTGTAGCGCTATTTTTTGGTTTCAAGTTATTAATTATGTGGGTTGATATAATTCTTGTAAATTGTGGGCATCCGATCTTGGAATATAAAGAGTCGGACTCCAGTGCAGACTTATGCACCGTGGAACAGCTGCTCGACCCGACCCGACCCGACCAGCCCCACGCGCCTGTTCAACTCGCACGTGAGATCTACGCACCGCGCGTGGTTCTCACGCGCCTACAATAATTTTTTTTTTTAGATTTTGTTTTATATTTCCAATTTTTTTTTTCCGACCTTCGCTCCGATTACTAAAATAAGGATAATCGGCGGGCAATAATTTGGATTATTTTGGCTCGGTCCGAGGCTTTCGACTCCTCTCACTCGAATTTTGACCAAAGAAGAAGCGGCAAACAAAAAAACAAGGGTAAAAAAATTGAAAAAAAAAAAAAACTGAAATCAAATGGATCGGGTCGGTCGGATCATGAATTGTCTGTTTTTACTTCTTTGCATGTTGAAAACCAAGTACTCCACAAAATTGGAGCCCATTATCGAGAATTCATAATACAAGTCTAATAATATCTCAACAAGCCTCATCTCCAAATCCACCAAACCTTATTAATCATAGCCTAATAAAAACTGGACACACAAAATAAAAAAATTAAAAATTAAAAATGAAAAAACTTTACAGTTTCGAGTGTGGTAATGTTTACTAAGGCCCATCCACCAAAATAGAAAAACTGCTAATTTTAGCTTCACAAAAAAAATTGACTAGTATCTTATGCCTACCGTCAGAGAGAGTCGATATGCAAGTCGCCTTCTGGAACACTGTTCGTCTCTTTGACCAACGGCGTCTAGAATCGAACAAACTTCGCGAAGCAAGCGCTACAATGTGTTTAAACAAGTGCTACTATTTCCATGGCCTCGACTAACTCGAACAAAAAATTATCGCAACTTTGGTACCTCTATTCGACCCAACCAATGTTGAAGCTTGTAAACCATACTTCTCTATAGCCATTAAAAGAATGTTGAAGCTCCTATTAATCGGTTTGTTAAATTATCTTGCTTGAACGTACGTGTTTAGACATCAAATGCAAATTCTACACCATTAGATATAACATTTGAAAAACCATGAACAAGTTGTATATTGGATATTCATCTTACATTTATTTGAAAGAATACATTTGCTAGCAAACATTTTAGACATGATAACAAGATGCAACTTCGTTTCCGATTTCTAAGCAACAAATGCGCCTACATAAAATTGCCTTCATTCAAGTCGAACTAGCTCAACATGGTCAACCAGTGCAATTCGGATAGAACTAGCTCCTTTAAACAAGTTATAGCATCGAAATTTGTTTTGAACTTCCACTCGAAAATAGAATGTTCATCAAAAGAATACCCTCCGAATGGTTCGAACACCATGGCTTGAATAGTTTTCATGTCATCCCCGTCCTCATTATCCTCAATTTCCATTCTGTTGAAATCGATCTCCTTTGCAGTAATCGTCAAATATGTACATCTTGTTGAAGGGGGCCCGAACAAAATGTCCCAACTTATGAACTCGTACATCTTGCCGCTTGCCATCTAATCACAATCAAGATATATAAACATTTGTCAAATACAAAATACACTCAAAATAGTTCATTCATGATAAATTTGGAATTCAATCAAAACACAAGAATAATAGGAGACATTTTAAGAGAGTCAACACGATATCATACATAAGATCAACAAATCCTGCAATATATAACTCTTAAAAAAAATGAACATAACTCATAGCACTTCAAACATCATCATATCTAGTAGCACAGCATGAAAAGAACTCATGTGGATCATAAGTATGTAACTAAGTTACTTGGAACTAATTGCACAAATATCTGTGTTGTCTATCAATCAATAATACCGTTCAATAAAGAAAATTTAAACGCAAAAACTTGCCTGCGATCTGTCGCACCCCATAAGAGACTGTCATTGATTTTTCATACTACCAAAGTAAATGCATCCTTATATTGTATCGTCCTACAATTGCAAGTCCACAAAAAATTGACCTTCTATTGCAACTTTCCCAAAGTTACGGACCTAAAAAACTCTCTACTCAAATTACAACTAGAGTTGTCAATTAGGCTCGACCCATCCCCATAATGGGCTTTTAGTGATAGAGCGTAGCTCGGCCCTAGCCCACTAGGGGGTTAGGCCTGGGCCGGGCTTCTTATACATGAAAAGGCTACTTTGATCAATTGAAGAGCAAAGCCTGTGTGGGCCTCGGCCCAGCTCTGTTTTGGGCCAAATTTTATACTCATCAGAAACGCATTTCAATGCTTGGCCCAAGATCAGGCCCACACATCTGCTGTTGCATCTTTTCATTGGGCAACTCATATCACTTATATGATTGACATCTTTCACATTTATTATACTAAACTATGAATATATTTCAAAACCCAACTATCTCTTTACTTCTCAATTAATTTATATTATACTATTATATATAATATGCCCAATAAATATACGAAAAAATATTATATACTCCCTCTGTCCACAAAATAGTTGTCAGTTGCCACATTGTGAATGACAAGGGTTTTAAGAAAATGATAGGTAGTTAGTGGAGTAAGGGTCCTACAATAAATGTAAGTGGAGTAGCCAAAGTGACAACCATTTCGTGGACAAACTTAAGTAGCCAAAGTGACAATCATTTCGTGGACGGAGGGAGTATATCTTATATGGATTGTAATGCGTATTTTTAGTTAATAACTTACTAAGTTATGAATATTCTTGTATTTTATAATGTATATTATAATTAATTTTATTTATTTATTACTAAACGATTAGGCTAAGGGTGCTCTAAGGGTGCTCTAGCACTAGAGCACCCTTAGAGCACTCTACCCCTGCAACGCAAAGGTGCTTTAAGGGTGCTCTATCTTTAATATTAAAAAATTCCCCATTTTCATTTATTAAATTAATTCATCTATTTGTAAATAAATTAAAATACACTAATAAATAAATAATACGAATTTTCCATTAATATTTGAAAATTGGAAAATTACATGCCGTTGACAATAAAAAAAAACACTACATAATTAAAAAAATAATAATACATAAAACTAAAAATTACTTAAAAAAACTACGCCCACCCCCGACGTGCCTTCACCTCCTCCACCATCTTCCGGTGAACTTCCTGCTGCTCCGGCGTCATAAATCTCGTGTCTCTGGAGACAATATCCAGGTCCATCTGATCACGTCGCTGCTGAAGATACTCGGACTTGAGGCGTGCACTTTCCATCTTCACCCGAGCTGATTCCCGCATCGCCACCGCGATCTCATGCTTGGCCTCGGCGAACTGGCTAAGTCGGGAGCTAACTCGATCCATGACGGAATCGTACTGGGACGACCCTTCGATCGGCTTATTTCCTTTGCCCCTTGCCCTGGCCCTTGCCGTATCTCGACCCTCCGGTCGGGAAGGCGCGCTTTCTCCTTCGGTGGACTGGGCCTCCTCTGCCGACGGCTGGGATTGAGAGGATGTGTAGTTGCCCTCCGCCGTAGTCTTCGTCCTCTTCATGGACGGTACGTCTGGAAAATTGGCTAGGTGGAACTTGGGGTTTTCCCTGAGGATCTCCCAAGCCGTGAAATAGCAGAAGGCAGGCGCCTGAGCATTTGCCTGGTAGATCTGTTGGGCCTGGTTTTTTACAAACTCTTTATGGAGTTGTTGGTCTCCTCCACCCAAATCTGTGCAATGTAGGTGGCTTGTTCGTCCGTGTAGTTGTGTCGCTTGGACCGGACGGGTTCCTCGTCATCTTCGGCGGCAGCGGCGGCAGAGGTGTCAACGGCTTTGCCCTTCCCCTTCTTCTTCCTTCCTCTGGCAGCGGGCTGGGACGGCGGCGGGGCCAAAATGATGCGATCCTCGGTGTTTGTCGCCGGACTGTCGGACTACTGTCGGAGTCCGGGGAGAACGACGGGTAGGATTCGGCGGAGGCGGCGGTGTTGAGGTTGATTGAATCAAGCCCCGCCCCCGTGTAGAAATTCGCGTCATCGGACATGTCGGGATACCACGCCGACGAATATGGGTTGTTGGGATCCATAATTATTTTTTGAGAAGGTTTGTTTGAAGAATTGTGGAAGAGGAAATAATTTGAGAGATGAAAATAAAATGAGAGGTGTGAAAATGAGAGAGGTGAAGAGAGTATTTATAGGTGGTAAAATGAAAAAAAAAATAATAAATAAAATAATAAAAATCGAGCCGTTGCCGGTTGAATTAAACCGTTGAATTTTAATTTTTTTTACCTGACGTTTTTTATTTTTATTTTTTAAAAATAGTATAGCGCGTGTACAACACGTGCCTGCTCGAGCTGTGCTCGAGCTCGTCTCCTCCGCCACGCAGCTGTCTCGAGCACCCCCCTGCTCGAAATTGGCTCGAGCACCCTTGCTCGAGCCGCGATGTGGACAGCCTTATAATTATATTGGTTGAACCATGAACCATGATTTGAAGGTCTAGCTGGTTCAAGCTCCGATTAGGTTTTTAAAACATTGATATCTAATAGTACAACCTATAAATCAGCCCAAGTTGAAGCAACCAAATAGTCATCACTAAGTGAAGAACTTACTACATTTTGAACTTGGTGCACGATAATTATTCATTTTTAGTGATGAACTTACTACATTTTGAACTTCGTGCACGATAATTATTCATTTTTGTAGGTTAGCGTGTTATTATTATTATTATTATTATTATTATTATGGGTAATGATACTCGGCCACACTGTGACCGATCACACAAATTAAAAATGAATATAAGTTTTGAAAATGGAAATATATCCTAATTAGGAAGCATAAATCCTAAGAGGGAAATATACTTTTTTTTACGTGTGTGGCTGGACACAGTGTGACCGAATGTCATTACCCATTATTATTATTATTATTATTATTATTATTATTATTATTATTATTATTATTATTATTATTATTATTATTATTATCATTCGGTCATTCCATTTTATAAGTAAATATGATTATTTATTTTAAAGGAAAGGCAATAAATATTTAAAGAAGGGGAGTATAATATATAAATTGACCGGAAAATGATGATTATCTCATTTTTTTTCAATCTTACAATATAGCTAAGTGCAAAAAAAAAAAGGAGAGGATATAATCAGATGGTATAAGAACTCTGTAAACACTAAACCCCCCAAATTTTCAGAAAACAGAAAAAAATCAAAACAAAAGAAGTAAAAGGAGCAATTTTTGCTATTCCCTTTTTTTTGTTTCTTTTTTTTTTTTGTTGAGGAAAATATTTTGCTCTTGCTTTGTCGCAGACATCTGTGAAATACTCTGCTGCTGCGGAGGCAGAATCCGGCCAATAACTTCCGCGGACGCACACCAGGTGTTTGAATCTGTGTTTCTGAGAAAGAAGCCGGAATTTCGACATGAGTAAAGATAGTAGCAGAGAGAGCAAAAACCCAAAACCCAAAATATTTGGAGCAACCCCTCTCCAAATTGGCGAAGACGATGTTTCGCGGATGATCGGTGGCATAGTCGAAAAGGGCTTCTCCGGAGCTCCCCAGACTAGGCCGTTGCCTCCGCCGCGCCCCTCCGTCCTGCCTTTCCCGGTCGCGCGCCACCGCTCTCACGGCCCGGTATCTCTCTCTCTCTCTCTCTCTCTCTCTTGTTCGCTATCATTTGCTTCTTTATCGTCGGAGTATATGTTTTCTTTTTCTTGGGTGTTTTGTAGTTCATGATCGTTGGTTTTGTAACATTGGTATAAACTGTGGGATTAGTTGGAATGATTTGTGTTTAAATAATGAGTATTATTGAAAACTACTTAAAAATGATATGATTGTTGAGCATGGTTGATTGCTGTGTTTATATAGTTGATGTTGTTGTTTAACAGCATTGGGCTCCTAAAGTTGGGAATTTGAACCTTCATAATGACAAAGACGAAGAAGATGACCTCGGTGGAGAAGAGGAAGATTTCGAGGGGGCGGAATCAGCTGCTAATGTTGCTAATCCAGTGCAAAGAATAGAAAAGAAGGGTTTGGATTTCAGTAAATGGCGCGAGATAGTGAAAAAAGATGCTAACTCGACCTCCCATGAGGAGGATAAAGGAAGGTGTCCGAACGGGGTAGAAGTTGGGCTGAACGAGGGAAAACCGACTTCTAATGGTTTAAGCAGAGAAATTGCTGACCTTAGTGATGCCAAGTTGCAGTCCGTGGCCGTGAGTAATAATGTTTCGACAATCAAAGAGGAGATCAAAACTATGCAATATCAACAGGATGGCATTGCTGAAATTTCGGGAAATACAGTTGCAGCGGAGTTTTCTACATGGCAGAATGGATCGAGTAAAGAAGTTGACCGGAAAATGGAGAATATGCAAAAATCATATACAGCTTCTGGTATTTCTGGGCAGACATTGGTCGGAGGAGACGAAAACAGTCTCCAAAGTCAGATTGATGCTGAGAATCGTGCTCGGCTAGCAAATATGTCTGCTGAAGAACTTGCTGAAGCACAAGCCGAAATAATGGCTAAGCTGAACCCAAACTTGATCAACGCATTGAAAAGAAGGGGCCAAGACAAAGGCAAGAGGCAAAAGTCTTCTTTGAGAGATGTTACAGGCAGTGCATTAGATGGCACGCAACATGAGGAGACTTTGTCGAAAAGCTCTGAAAACGCCGTCTCTCATGAGCCCATGGAAATAGGAACTGAAGATGCACCAAAAAGTAAGGATGACAAAGTTTCCACGAAAGTAAGTCCAGATAAAGGTAGCGTATGGGCAGCGTGGAGCAATAGAGTTGAGCGTGTTAGAGATGTGAGATTTTCGTTGGATGGAAACATTATTGGCTTTGGTGTGGAGTCAGATATTGGTAAGTTTTCAAGTGAGCTTCATAGGTGACCTTTTTCTGTAAGGGTGAAATTTAGTCTACATATTTAGAATGCTGATGCACGATTCTTATTTTATGTTAAAGTTACTCCGATAATTTATTTTTGTGCTGAAATACAAAAGTAACCGTGTATATAGTATATATTTCGCTTAAAATAGGTTAGTGTACGACATGCACGTGGATACATATATATGGTTGTCAAATATGCACTTTCTTGAACTTTGGATGCTCTGGCTGGTCATATCTTTTTATGAGAAAGCATTTCTTTAATAAGTTTCATACTATAACCTGTAACATGATTAGCATGATTGAAATTTGATTGGTTATTTGTCAGTACTTATGTTCTTGAGAGTTAGTAGTGCTTGTTCAAGTAATTAATCGAGTTGGACTTGTCATGATAAGGTTCAATACTTAAATTTAAATGATAGTACGATGTAGTCTGTTTAATTTGTTTACTTCTTGCTTACTCTTGAGGGTGCTGATTGCAAAGTTGTCTAATTGTAGGTCAATACAATTCAAGTAATGTTTCAGAACGTGATTATCTTCGAACTGAAGGTGATCCTGGTGCTGCTGGTTATACAATAAAAGAAGCACTCGCCTTAGCTAGGAGTGTGGTTAGTGAGAATATATTTTGAAAAATGCCTTTGACAATATCATTGTATCCCACATTAACCATTAGCACTTCTGGGACACCTGTTTCAGGTTCCGGGGCAACGCACACTTGCTTTAAGTGTAATTGCAGCTATACTTAATCGTGCTATTTGTAATATCAACCAGAATCAAGTTGATTCTGTTTCTAGAGTTACTGATGCTGTGGAGTCTGCTGACTGGGTGGCTATTTGGGCTTATGCTCTGGGCCCCGAACCTGAACTTGCTTTATCACTAAGGTAAATCTATATCTTTCTTGCCTACTCGATGTTAGCCTACTCGATGTTTCTGTTTATTATTTGGTGTGAGGTCCATCATTGCCTGCTCGAAGTATGATTTTTGCTCAAATTTAATTACCATTTTCTTATAGTCCTGCAAATAATTGCTACTAAATTGTAAAACCAAGTTTTTTATCAGGCTTTGTGTAGGTGATAATATGTATCCTCATGTATATATCATCACCTTCTAATCCAAATTATTTGTTCTCTTCCTTTATATTTGGCTGAAGCATGCAGCTGCTTATGAACCTTTACTCGAGATAATTATTGACTGTGGTGCTTTCTGATATTTCTTTAGAATATGTCTTGATGATAACCACAATAATGTGGTGCTCACTTGTGCCAAGGCCATTCTGAGTGCGATAAGCTGTGATACGAACAATATCTTTTTGGATTTGTCGGAGGTAGAGTTTCATATATCAAAAGGTGTTCTCTTAGTGCTGGTCTTGGGTTATGAGTTCTTCTCATCTTTGTAACTTGTAATCATTCTATTTTCAGAAAACGCCAACTTATTCAAGGGATGTTTGTACTGCTCCTGTATTCAGAAGTAAACCAGATGTTAATGTTGGTTTTCTTCGTGGTGGCTTTTGGAAGTATAATACTAAGCCTTCCAATATTGTTCGCTCTGGCGAGGAGTTTGTGGACAACGAAGATGAAGCTGAGCCCACTATTCAGGACGATGTAGTTGTTGCTGGTCAGGATTTTGTGGCCGGCCTTGTTAGAATGGGGACTCTTGAAAGAATCTGCTTTCTCTTGGAGGTAAAATATTGGTCTGATTTGTCTTAGGTTCTCTTAGTTGTGTCTTCAAGAGTATAAAAAAATATTCTAATGATTTATTAATTCTTGTGTCTCCAGACAGATCCTTCTGCACCGTTAGAAGAATGCCTAATATCAATATTGGTCGCTTTAGCAAGGCATTCTCCAACTTGTGCTGCTGCCGTTTTGGATTGTGGAAAGCTTGTTCAAACAGTTGCTGGTAGATTTGCTTCGAATGAACAAATGGAAATCAATTCTAGCAAAATAAAATCTGCTGCACTCTTCAAAGTGAGCTGTGGCTTCATTGTTTTATTTTGCTTGCTTGTCTAATCTTTTAGAAAAGATATTCTGATAAATAATTTATCTTTTTTATTTTTTTTTATTTGTTGGTGTTTTGAAGGTATTGGCTCGGTATAGCAGGAAGAATTGCTCAACATTTATAAGCAATGGAATTTTCCGTCGATTGACTTGGCACTTGTACCGATATCCATCTTCTTTTAACCAATGGGTCAAATCTGGGAGAGAGTCCTGCATACTTTCATCTGCTTTGCTGGTCGAACAATTACGTCTTTGGAAGGTCTCCGTTAATTATGGATATAGTATTTCTGACTTTTCTGACCTATTCACTTCATTATGTGCATGGTTGAGTGTCCCTTCCTTTGAGAAGCTAATCGACAATGGTGTGATGAATGAATACTGTGCCATCGTAAGGGAAGCGTACCTTCTTCTAGATGCAATGGCTGGTAGGCTTCCAAACTTTTATTCACAGATGAATGAAAAAACGGCCGATACTGTTCAGGATACAGAGACTTGGTCATGGCTACAGTTTGGTTCCATTATTGATCTGGCCTTTGAGTGGATACAAGTTAAAAAAATTCCATATGTATCGAGGCTCCTAGTTTCCGAAAGTAATGGTGGTGAGAGACTCGGTTTGCAGGATTCAGAAGTAAATTCCTTGTTATGGGTGATTTCTTCTGTTTTAAGTATGCTTGCCAGCGTGCTGAAATCTGTCATCCCGGAGGACTTGACGAGCTTGCCTAATGGTCGATTGCCATGGTTACCTGACTTCGTTCCTAAGATTGGACTTGAATTTATTAAAAATGGATATTTCAGGTCTGGAAATGTTCATCCTTCTGAAAATGGTTCCTTAGTTGAGTATTTATGCAATTTGAGGCTTAAAGGAAGGCCTGAATCGGCAATAGCTTCTCTATGTTTCCTCCAAGGATTCGTCCGGGTAGCAAATTCTGTCGATAAGTTGGTCCAACATGCAAATCTCGATATCCATACTGCACCATCCGGACATGACAGCTTCTCAAGGGATGATAAGATTCTTGCTAATGGAATACTCAAGTCTTGTGCAATCGAAATACAGTATCTGCTGTCAACTTTAACGAAAGCAGTTACTCATGATTGGCAATTCATGCAGAATATCGAGATATTTGGTCGAGGCGGCCCTGCTCCGGGTGTTGGTGTGGGCTGGGGTGCCTCTGGTGGAGGGTATTGGTCTTTAACTACTTTGATGGCCCAGGAAGATGCAAGATTGCTCGTTTACTTGCTCGAAACTTCTGTGATTTCTTCTACTGTGGATCGATCAGAAGCTGGAGAGACGGACTGCACATTGCAAAAGCTAAATTGCGTCCTTATGGCTTGTTTAATTGTGGGCCCGGGGAATAGTGATGTTCTTGATAAGCTACTAAAAGTTGTCTTCAAGGTTCCTGTACTCAAGCATCTCGGTTATGGCATCCATACGTTCGTTTCTTGTAGAAAGGGATGCAGTTCTTTCAAGTGGAACTATGACGACGACGAGTACCTGCTGTTTGCTAATGTTTTGGCTGATCACTTTAAAACAAGGTGGCTTGGTGCAAAGAAACGAAAAGCAACATCTGAGGTCAGCCATAAATCTATGAAGAAAAAAGTCCGTTTTTTGGAAACTATTCGCGAGGATATGGATGCAACAAACGAGGCTGGTGAAGAGTCGTCGTCTTTAATATCAGAGTGGGCTCACCAGAGATTGCCTCTTCCTGCACACTGGTTTCTCAGTGCAATCTGCACCCTTCAGCTTGACAAGAAGACGGAGGTGTCCTCGAACATTCTTGAAGTCGCCAAGAGTGGACTCTTTTTTCTCCTAGGTATTGAAGCAATCCCCACTTCTCTTACATCCGAGATCTGCTCACCGGTTAAATACGTTCCAATTGTTTGGAAACTACATGCGATGTCTGCAACGTTACTTTCTGGGATGGGTGTTCTAGAAGACGAGAAAAGCAGGGATGTCTACGAAACGTTGCAGAATATTTACAGTGACGTTCTTGATGAGAATAAATGTTCGGATGTGCTTGGTAACGCTGGTTTGGAGTACCTGAAATTTTCATCGGACATCCATGAGAGCTACTCCACATTCATCGAAACTCTAGTTGAGCAATATTCAGCTGAATCGTATGGTGATGTGATATTTGGACGGCAGGTCGCAGTGTATTTACGCAAAAGTGTTGAAGCTTCTGTAAGACTTGCCGCCTGGAATGCCTTACTTAATGCACGCGTTCTTGAACTCTTGCCGCCTCTACATAATTGCATTGGAAAGGCTGATGGCTACCTTGAACCTATCGAGGTAAGTCATCCCATTCTAATTTGCTCAAAACATCCAACTCTGTGTTTTTGTGTGTGTGTGTGTGTGTGTGTGTGTTTTGTAGTGTTGAGCACTTGAAGCTTCAGTTTGTTACTTCTGTCTAACATTGAACCTTATTCACGAATTTGGTGCAGGATAACGAGAGCATCCTCGAAGCCTACGCGAAATCGTGGACCTCTGGCGCCCTCGACAAAGCAGCAAACAGAAGCTCGGTAGCATTCTCTATGGTTCTGCATCATCTTTCATCCTTCATTTTTGGGGATGTCGCAGATGATGCACTCAAATTGCGCAATAAACTCGCTAAATCTCTGCTGCGCGACTATTCTCGCAAACAGCAACGTGAGGTATGCAGCTACTGCATTAATGCATCTTCGTATCTATGTTAATAATGCATGATCGAATCATGGAAATTATACGTTTCAGGGGTGTTTACTTTGGTTGAGAGATTAGATTGACAATACATATGTTTTGAGTATTTGAAGGATTACATTACCTATATTACTTTTATCTATCTAAGCTATAACTGGTATCACATTTACTTTGTTACTTAATAAAGTAGAGGTGTCAAATTGATGGCCCGCCCCGATCCGAGCTCTATCAGACAAATTGAGAGTTCGGGCTGGGCTGTCAGGTTTTGATTTTTTTTTTCCGGGCTGTCCTGTTTTGACACCTGCAGATAAAAGTATAGTCATGCTCTCCTGCAACATGCTAATGTATAGTCATATATCATTGTTAGGGGATGGTGGTGAAACTGATATGCTACAAGAAACCCGAAATCGACTCACAGCCTGCATCGGAGGTGGCAGCTCCGTCGGTACCTCTGCCGGAGATAATAAAGAGGTTGCAGCTATTGAGAGAAATTTGTGATGGATGTGGTGCTCAAGTGGAAAAGCTTGAGGCATGCATTAGAAAAGAGAGTTCAAAATAGTGTGGAACTAATGATGAATTTTGTTGTTGCTCTTGTACATACAGCTAAGTTAGTTGTACTATCACTTTTTTTCTCATAAATTTTGTGCAGATTATAACATGGGATTTGATTTCACTCTCAAACAGGTTTTATAGTATGCCTTTTACCCTGTCATGCATTTTTTAGTCCGCCTATAAATTTATGAAGTTCGTTTAGGTTCAAGTAAATTCACGATTTTGAACATGTTAGAACTCGACTCGATAATAAATGAGTGGCGAAAATCTATTAAATGAAGATATCCGTTACTTGTTACTGCAGCTAATGTGTAAATTAAAAAGGGTTTCAAGTAATATTTTTGTACCTAAAGCTTGATTTTGCAAATGTAAAATTAAATTGAGATTTTCTTTTTTCTCATTTAATAAAAAAATGGGATCCCGTATATGCTTAGCCTTATTTGGATTGTTTATCTATATCTGTTTTTCTTTTTTATTAATCAAATACATACCCCTCCCTTTTTTTTCTCTTTATCTAAAGCTACCCATTTAATCGATGTTGAATTATTGAATATGTAGATAAATAAATGGTCAAAATAGGTGAAAAGAATTGACACAAGTTTTTGTGAAAATATTTTAATCTATTCTATTATACTAAAACAAAAAAAGTTTGAGAATTTTCCCTCCCAAATTTTTAATTTTACTAAACAATTATTACAATTAATCACTAATTTATTTTCCTTCCATTTTTATCTATCCAAATTCTAAATAAAATTCATTATGCAATATCTATTAATTTTCACCTCTATTTTCATAAAGCAAACACAATCAACAATTAAATTTCTTCATGAATCATAGAAGTAGCATCTATCATCGTTAAGTACTGATTACCATTACTCTGTCTATATATACAACATAGTTTTACAATTGATTTTTGTTAATTTTTATACTCTTATATTCATCTTACATTTATAATCTATTTTTCTGAAAAAAGAATACACTATTCAATTTCATGTTAATAAGATTGTTTGCAGATAATATATCGTATAAAAAATTATAAAGCGTTGGGGATACTAATACTAGTTTAAACAAATTAATGAAATAGTTAATGAATTATGTAGATATTTAAGTGTAAACTATCTCAAACCCCAAATTAAAACATATAAGCGATGAAGGTTGACATTTTTAGAGTAATATTTATTGGCACTGTTAATTTGAATAACTAATAAGTTCCATATTTGATTTAAGATTCATAAACTCAAAACAAACCAACCAATATTGAAGCTTTGGCACTTTTGACACCTCTACTCGACCCAACCATTATTGAAGCTTGTAAACTGTAGTTCTCTTTAGGTAGAATCTATTACCAAAATCATCAATGATTCAATTGTTGTAATTGTATAAAACTTCATCATTGGTTAAGTTGTAATTGCATGAGACTTCATCAATTGTAGTTGCATATATTCTTTTAAACTGCATTGTTGTTACCAATAACATATATTCTTTTAGACTGTATTGTTGTTGCATGTATTTTTTATAATATAATCGTGTAATTTGGTTTGACTTGTTATCCATTTGAAGTGATAGCTTGTTAATTATACAACCATTCGGTATTCTCTGATGTTCGTGTGTTTGATGAAAAATGAAGAATGCTCAAAAGCCATTGTCGTTTATATATATATATATATATATATATATATATACACACACACACACCAATTGAATAACTTTTCCATGATAGCTTGGTAATTACACAAACATTCGGTATTCTCTGATGTTCGTGTGTTTAGTGAAGAATGAAGAATGCTTGAAAGCCACACATAAAGTTATCTGTTTTTTTATTAATCAAATACATACTCTTGATTTTCTCTTTTTCTAAAGCTATCATTGATCGATGTTGATTATTGAATATGTAGAGAAATAAATGGTCAAAATTTGGCATTCGGTAAAACAACATTGACACAAGTTTTTGTGAAAATATTTTAATCTATACTATTATACTAAAATAAAAAAGCTTCGAGAAATTTTCCCTCCCAAATTTTTGATTTTACTAAACACTATATCCAATTATTTACTCAATTATTTTCCCTCCATTTTATCAATCCAAATGCTACATAAAATTCATTATGCAATATCTATTAATTTTCGCCTCCATTTTCATATATTGTCTTTTTACGCCTAAATTCGTTTTTAATGCTTAAAATAAATACGTATGTGAGTCCCAATAATGTGCTAAGAAATTTCTTAAGATGTTATGATGAAGTAGGATTTTAATTAGAATTTTATAGATTTATTTTATTAAGCTAAATTGTTTATTTACTAATTGGGCTAATTGTTAAGTTTTGGGCCAGATTAATTTTTATGTATTGGACCTGAGGTTATGAGTATTTACAGCAAGGGTCTAGTAAGACCTAGGTCTAAGCACTAGGAAGCGTGATTTTAATGATTGGTGGTGTTGAGTTAGACATAGGTTGATTTCTCCACATCAATGGGGTTGAGTAAGACCTAGGTCTAAGCACTGGGAAACGTGATTTTAATGATTGAATAGATTTTATTTTGTTATTTTTTTTATTTGTAATAAATTTTATAAAAATTAACTTAATTAAATTCAGAAATTAATAAATGACAATTTTATTGAATTTTATTGGTTCGGTGGGATTGAACCAAAAGTTTGCGAATACCACGAATTAAACTGATCGTCGGCCATTTTTTTGCACAAAATATGATGTGAAAGAGTAATTTTGTTTGTAGGGAAGATTGGATGAAGAAAGAAATTTTTTGGTGTGTAGAATGAATGAGATGAAGGGATATATATAGTGAAAAAATGGGATGTAGCCGTTGGGGTGTATTTAATTTTGTTAATATTATTTTTTTTTTTCAGAAAAAAAAAAAGACGGACCAATGGGGACACGCCACGTGTCCCCATTTTTTGACGTGGCGGAGTCTAGGGAGGGATCGAAGGATCGACCTCGCCTACGACTCCACCATCGACACAGGGGGTGTCGATCCCCCCACAATGGTGATGGGTGTGTCGATGTGGGGGTGTGTCGAGCGGCATCGACACAAGATCGACACCCCCATATCGTTACCCGCTGTAAGTGCTCTAATGGGCCGAAATTTCCAAATTTTATGAATATATCTATATTGGGTCAAATTAATTATGATTTGGGTCTTGGCTTGATTTATTAAGTAAATCAACATCAATTTGGGCCGAAATTCCTATTATATTATTTTTCCTTAATAAGTCTAGTCTTTTTAATTGTTTTTTTATCAAGACTAAATTAAATATGTGACTAATGGATTCATGTCTAATGATTGTTTAATAAAGCTCAATATAACTATTATGTGCTAGCCCAATTTAATGTTTATTCATGTGACATATATTTACTTATAAATGTTGAGCCCAGTAAGGTTAATATTTATTTCTTGGACCATGTGTTTGGGCCTTGGGCCACTTTTGACTAATCAATTTAATAAATAGTCCAAGACCATTACTTTATGACTTTAAAACTCAATAGGGCCTTGCTACCCTAACAACGATTAGAACCTTTCGGTACATGCTTCGATATTTTTCTTTTAATCTGTTTCTCACTTCTTACAGTATTTATAAAGTGATGAAAGTTGGTTTTTAAGTTGGCTCATTCACTTTGAATGACTGTTTTACCTAGCATATAAATAATTTTAAAAAATAAAAATCTCCGACTCAATCAATTGCACAACATTTTTATCATACTCACACTCTTTTTGTGTTTTAGATATTGGTGTGGCACAATATGTACATGTTCTTGTTTATATCAAAAACAAAGTGGCCGGTATATTTTTGAAATTTTATGATACCCCAAGCTACTAATACTAAGTGCATTTGCAAAACCAAAGTGGCCGGTATATTTTTTTTTATTTTCAAAATTCAAAATACAAAAGTAAAGTTATTTGAAACAAAACAAATTTTTCGCTCAAACTTTAATTAAGAAGTCTGGTTTCATGTTTTGTAGTAAGCACAAATCTATTGAGTCACCCCGGATACGAAATAATTACGACCAATTATGCATATACGGATACACTCGAATGTCGGATTAATCGAATATGTAATACTAGTATTTAATTGTTATATGATGATTCATGAAGAAATTAAACTATTCATTGTGTTTGCTTTATGAGAATGGAGGTGAAAATTAATACATATTGCATAATGATTTTTATGTAGCATTTGGAATGATAAAATGGAGGGAAAACAATGAGTAATTAATTGGATTTAGTGTTTAGTAAAATCAATAATTTGGGAGGGAAAATTTCTCAAAACTTTTTTGTTTTAGTTTAATATTATAGATTACAATAGTTTCACAAAAACTTGTATCAATTTTTTCACCAAATACCAAATTTTGACCATTTATTTCTAAAAACATCGATCAATGATAGCTTTAGAAAAAGAGAAAATCAAGGGTATGTATTTGATTAATAAAAAAATAAAAACAGATAACTTTATGTGTGTGGCTTTCAAGCATTCTTCATTCTTCACTAAACACACAAACATTAGACAATACCGAATGTTTGTATAATTATCAAGCTATCAACAAAAAGTCATTCAATTAGATGGGGCCGCTCCGTCTTTGTGAACATTCAAAAGTTCGTCCAATTTCAGCTTACGGTGAATGTGGTAGCTCTGATCATCAACTTTTCATCAGCTTGCTTGACTCGTAATCCCGACATTGTTCAATTTGTCAACTTTCTCTTTTATATGTATTGATTTACAACATATTCCCCCAAGTTGGGATGTTTAGGTTGACAACGATTTTCTGCTTTCAGGCAATACACCTCTTATTGTTATTGAGCTTTTGTGGGTGAACATGATTATGGACACACTTGGAGCACTCGCTCTAGCCACCGAACCTCCCACCAACGACTTAATGAAGAGAACACTAGTCGGAAGGAAAGGAAATTTCATCAGCAACGTCATGTGGAGAAACAACTTGGGACAGTCTATTTGCCAGTTTATCGTCATTTGGTACCTTCAGACATGTGAAAAGACACTCTTCCACCTTCATGGAGACGATTCAGACCTCATTCTTAACACAATCATATTCAACTCATTTGTCTTCTGTCAGGTAGTGTTTGGTGGCAGTTAGTTATCATTATCATCTTGAGATTTCTAATCCGAAATAAATAGCAAAAAATATCTAATCGTCTTGAGATTTCTACTGGAAACGAGGCAGATCAGATTAGGGGCAAATTAACCCTTGTGCATAAATCACATCGATTATCACATTCTTGGAACAAAGCACAACCACATTGACACACCAGCGTACACACAACCTTATAAGTGCTCATGTAACAATAATAACATTCATATAGCCACATACATGTATATTCTAGATCACCAATCTATCAAAGAATGTCAAAACGAGCATACAATCAAGGCAAGCAACAAATACACACAAACACGGATGCGGCTAACACGTATATCACAAAATTCATCTAAACATCGACTCCTTAAAAAAATGCAGAGGTTTGCAACGTTTCCAATCCTAAATCGTACTAAATTTTTGAAGGAAAGAAAAAAAAACACGAACAAAAAGGGGTGGAATCGTATACCTAGCCTTCTTCGTTCTTCCTCGCTTCCTCCCTCTCTTGTGACTACTCTCTTTCTCGAACAGCTTCTGCCTTTCTCCTGCGAGGTGGCTGCACCGCTGAGGTGGCTCCGACTATGGCAGGGACGGTGGAGGGAAGGGCAGCAGTCGGGGCTAGGGTTTGAGAATCCCTTGTTTTCTCCTCTTTTATCTCATCTCCCTCCCTCTCTCGACTGATCTCCCCCTTGTGTGGCTGCTACGCCTCCTTGGTGGCTTTCGACGGCGGCTGTTTGGAGGCGGCAGGCGGTGGTTTGGCGGTGGCAGGCGGTGGAGAGTTAGGGTTGGGGAAAACCCCTTGTTTTCTTCCCTTTTTTCATATGCCCCCCCTCTCTCTCTCGACTGCCCTCTCTTCTTTCTCCCACGTGGTGGCTGCGCCTCCCAGGCGTCTCCGGTGGCGGCAAAAAAGAAGGGAGGGGCGGCGGTTTTGGGTGGCTGCCGGCGGAGGTGTGGCGGCTAGGGTTCAAGGGTGGAGAAAGCATTTGTTTTCGTGAATGGTTGTAGATGAATGCAGATGGTAGATGAGTGATGGATTAATAGATGGAGAGAAGAGATGATAATGATAGTGTTGGCGTGAAGAATTGGAGAAGAAAGGCTGTTGAGGGGTTTGCAGGAGAATGATGGTCTGCTGCGTGTTTCTATTGGGGAAGGAAAAAGGTTGCAAATTTATCTGGGATTTTCTCTCCCTCTCTCTCCGAGGCGTTCTCCCCCTCTCTCTCACGCCTTTTCTCTCTTTTTTTCTCTTCTTAAATCTGTTCTCCTTTTATTTCCTTTCTTTATTTTATTGTGGTATTTTTAATAGTCCGGCTCGTACGCAATTTATCCCGACAAAAAATATTGAATAATTCTAATAAATTGCTTTAACTAAAAATTATATAAATATAAATTATTTATTTTTCTTAAGCTGACCTAATTGCATATGCGACGCCGTCTAATTTATTTCATACAGTCGAGCTTAACTGGCCGCCGACTTCAAAATTACACGACATTAATTCGCGAATAAATCACATCAATAAATTATTATCATCTAAAATGCAACATGTAGGATGCCATGCTATGAATGCAAAAATTTATGCTCGTGATCGCTTTGTAAATATGATAAATGAAATTATTTGAAAATGAATTTAGATTTATTTTAAATAAAATCCCTTTTTGACTTTATAAATAAAGCCTTCATCATTTCTAAATTAAAAAATTTATTTTCCTTTGGAAATCTCCGGGAATAAGGACCTATCTTTAAAAGTTTTAATTTATTTTGGTCTTTCATAGACCGATTTTAGCGAGGTGTTATATTCTACCCTCCTTAAACTAAATTTTGTCCTCGAAATTTGGTACTTCTATGAGTAGAAGGTCTTTTCTTTCGCCAGACTCCTTTGGTCTAATCTTACTCGTGGCTCTTCATTGGCTCATCATCATTATCATTCTTTTGTTTAAGGGTTATATGGGCCTATAAAATTCTTATGTCCACCTGACCATCATATACACTTTTTTAATCTAAGTCTTTGATAAAGACTAATCATTCCAGCAAGCAATGCACCACTAATGGGTATTTGCTTAGACTTGAAGGTAACTTACTTATACAAGAGGGGTCTACCCTCCTTAAGAAGGATTCCAGACGATCCTATATTTTAACTCTTGGTTCAAAAGATTTTACCGTGGTCTAGACCCGGAATAGTTTACTTGACTTAGCATTTTTTTTTCTTTCTAACTTGCGCTTATTGACGATCTAGCTTCATAATACTAGTCTTTTTTCAGCATCATTGTGGTAACTATCATTTCTTTTGCTAGCTTTATTATTATTTATCGATTGTTGCATCTGGGTCTTGTAAAACGAATCTCAACACCACAGTACTAGTATTAGTGTGCCTATTGGCATCATGGGTGGACTCATTTGTCCTCGGCATTCGTTGGTGTCTATCTTCCTAGAGCGGACCTAATTAATGCATCTATGATCAAAACAATTTCGTCGATTTATTTTTATTTTCATTTTTATTTTTTTTGTGGCAGCGGCGAACTCTTGATTTTTGTTGTCTTCTTTAACTGGTTTATGGCACCTCATTGTTCTACTTGAAAGGCATTCTAATCTTAATTCTACCTATTGGTGCTAGCTTCGTATTCTTCATTTCCTTTCATAAGCATGATCACTGATTTGGGGTCTCGTACTCATATCTTGTTTCATAACTTTCGCATTATCGCTTTTACATAGATTAGCATTTTCATGGCTTCACATTGCGGCCTTCATATCGTAAATCGTTCTTCTTAAAGGATGATTCGTTTAACTAGTCGTTGTATCATTGGTACGTGATAGGATATTGTCGGCTCGTGACTGAGAATCGTGGCGTTCGTAGTTGGTGCATCCTAGGGCGGGTTTCTTCATTGGTTAAAACATTTGCTTGAGAGAGTAATACGCGGGGTTAATGGATCCTAATTCGATAATTCTATAGTCATATTGTGAAAGTCATCGTTCTCGTGTAGCTTTAGTAACGCTGGCGCGGTTTCGAGTCCTAATTCTACTAGCATCCTAGTAATCTATCTAATGGATTCCTAATAACTTCTAATCGTGCACGTAGGTACTTGAATACTATAACTACCTAAACCTTATCGCATGATTCTGACTTATTTGCTCTTACCTAAGCTGACCTTAAATGTTGACAAATTTTCATCTTCTTAAACATAGTTGCGACCATAGTCGCCTAAACTTAACTAGCATCTTGGTCCGTTGTCCTTTTTCTATAGCGTCATAAACCATCATCATTTCCTGTTAAGGAACTTAGCATAGCGTTCGTATACTGGTCGTAAGTGTCTTTCGTTGGTCGTAGCCAATCTATTTTTAACGTGGATTCACGGATATACATACGCATAGTGGCTAAAGACTTGCCCATATTTTATTTTGTCGTGATTGGGACTTTATCGAGCATTAGAAGCAATCGAATATTTCTTTTCGAAGTTAGTCCTAGTCCTTCTAAAAAGGTGTTTAAAAAGAGAATAACATTCTCAGAGTTAAGGAAGTCATCGTGCACGTAGAGTTTAACTTATTCGTTGTCTGAAATGGCGTAATTCTTCGTAGACGAGTCAAGTGAGTCATCTTGCATATATACCTTCACGATAGCCAATCATGAGAATATTTTACATATTTATGAAGAAATCATCTATCATTATTATAGGATCACAAAATTCCTATTAATTCTTAGCACGATATTTCTTCATTGCTCAACGTACTACACTCTTGGAGAGTGAAATCTTGAGAAAAGATGTCTCTCAAATGGAGACTATGTTTGATCTAACAATCAACATCTATTGACCTTTACCACTTACAACTTTCCTTAGTCCTTTGGCTTTCTCATTCTCAATGATTTCTCCGAAGGTTCTTTTGAGGGTTATGAGTCAAAGTAGGTTTCAAGGTGTGTTCTTGGGCAACACGTTTCCTAAAGTTTGTAGAAATTTCAAATATAGCTGCAATCTAAAGCTCGTGGACAGCTTATATGATTCATTTTAATTGTCAAGATAACTTCTTGTTGTAAGCCATGAAACTTCTCCATTTATGTGATGTTTTTGCTCTCAATATATCTTATACAATTTGAATTATCCGCTTGAATAATCCATCAGTTGGAGGGTGATATGTGAACTGTTAACGGGTTACTAGATCATCTAGTACATTCACCCCTAATGTTGAGTGAATTCTATGTACGTGTCAGACAATGTCGTAGTAAAAATGTCGTGCAATTACTATCTTCTGAACGCATAGTGTCGCGAGTTAATATAACTTCTATGTCATTTGTGCAATAAAAAGTGTGTTATGATCAATATTTTGACGACCACCATTATCGTGATAATTTTCGTAGTTTGGCCTAGATTACTGTAAGAAATTATCAAAGCACGCTCCTACCTCCATCGGAAACTAAGCACCCTAAGTTAGAAACTAAGTCGTAGGGAAAATCGGATAGAAATTGCTTTGTCTAAGAAGAAGTAGCTCCATAGAAAGATAACCTTCCTAGAGCGAGGAACTTCGAAATGGATATGGAATGAAACACAAGCTCCCATATTTCTTAGTGTGCAATTAAGAGGGTGTCTCAAGGAGGGAATTCGTATAATTGGGAGGATTTGAGAATTTTGGTGTACTTGCATACCACTAAGGAAGATTCGTTAACTTATCTTAGTCTTATATTAACAAGGTGTGTCGTTGAGGGAATCCGAAGGCGACACACATCTAGTAAAATGAAGACCTTAAGACATTTCATGGCTTTTGATTGAGATATCTAGTCGACATCAGGTTGGAAGAGAGTACCACAGTATTCCTATAAAAGCTCATACATTATCAAGGAAAACATTGCTCACTATTGAGCCTGTTTTTAGAGTTGGATGATTCATAGAAAAGTGAAAAATTCAAGTAATAAAGAACAATTTGATTACGGACTTTGAGTCTCAAGATTACCAGTTTCAAGATGTCTTTCCAACTTTGAGTATAACGAAGGTTTAGAGTTTTTGAGGGAATTGTTTGATACACAACTTGTTTTGCTAACAATGAGACTACTCATATGAGTGTCCTTACCCAGTATTAGGTGTGTTACAAGGAAAGATGCATGATTACACTCATCAATTCATGGAAGAATTTCTATGGTCGTGGGTTGGAGAAAAATGAATTGAGAATTCTTATAGGGGCGGGTTGGACGGGGGCTATACTTGATGAATTTGGAATTCAGTAGAAAAGAGAAGTTAAGTCGGATGAAGTTCCATTATTTTGGAGAATCTATTGATGTGAGGTAAATGTTAGTTAGAGCAACCTTAGAGAAGGATGGTGTGGCTTACTTTAAAAGAATTTTTGTAAAATATGTGAGAAGATCATTACTTACTAGGCCAAATGGCGAGGAGAGCATGAGATCATAAAATACCTTAGAAAAGAGGATCTGAATAACAAAATCGTGGGTAGACATGAAGATAATGCGTAGAAAAATCTTAATCGTATATTGTATCAGATACTTTAGGACAAAGAAGTATGAATCTGGGAAAGATTTCTAGGCATGGCCGATCATGTGGTCGATGCAAAAATAATACTTGTTATTCGTATCATTTTGGGCATAGTAGGATACAATTTCGTTTTAAATTCGCGTTTATCCGGTTTGTCTTAATATTCTTAATGTTTTCCAAGACACATTTATTTCGTTACATCTTAGTTGATCGTTCTTGAATGTAACTTTGAGACAGCTTCTTACAGCTTCAGGCGGCGTTGCTTATTCTTAGCCTTAAATAAATTCGGGGATCTTTATTAATCGTGCGGTTTCTCGAACTGCATAATCTTAGTGAGGTGTCATGTTAGTGTTTTCCTCACTATCGAATTCGTCGTTCATCTTTGCCTCTCTGACCGTATCTTAAAAGCTTTGTTCTAGGCTTTTCCTAGTCTTAATTTTCGACCTCTATTGAATCTTAACTCTTCGTATATCTTACTTGACTTCGTCATCACCATTACTTCACATCAGGAAGGTTTACTTTTTAGAAGCACCAAGACTTTATTTTGCTCAGGCTTTAGTCATACGGACACTAGAGAGAGTGTCACATGGGATGACGCTACTTTAGGGACGCTTTCATAACTTGATTCTTACAGAGGCTCTTATTTCTTCTTTTGAGCTTTCCAAAGGAAGGGTGCGTTTAGGTGAAAAGTATCACTCTAGAAGGTAAAATTTTGTGGCGTGAGGCCGGGAAGAAGTCCACAATATACTCATCGAAATTACTTCTAAGGCCATTCTTACTTTACTTATGAAACGAGGCAGATCAGATTAGGGGCAGATTAACTCTTGTGCATAAATCACATCGATTATCACATTCTTGGAACAAAGCACAACCACATTGACACACCAGCGTACACAACCTTATAAGTGCTCATGTATCAATAATAACATTCATATAGCCACATACATGTATATTCTAGATCACCAATCTATCAAAGAATGTCAAAACGAGCATACAATCAAGGCAAGCAACAAATACACACAAACACGGATGCGGCTAACACGTATATCACAAAATTCATCTAAACATCGACTTCTTAAAAAAATGCAGAGGTTTGCAACGTTCCCAATCCTAAATCGTACTAAATTTTTGAAGGAAAGAAAGAAGAAACACGAACAAAAAGGGGTGGAATCATATACCTAGCCTTCTTCGTTCTTCCTCGCTTCCTCCCTCTCTTGTGACTACTCTCTTTCTCGAACAGCTTCTGCCTTTCTCCTGCGAGGTGGCTGCACCGCCGAGGTGGCTCCGGCTATGGCAGGGACGGCGGAGGGAAGGGCAGCAGTCGGGGCTAGGGTTTGAGAATCCCTTGTTTTCTCCTCTTTTATCTCATCTCCCTCCCTCTCTCGACTGATCTACCTCTTGTGTGGCTGCTACGCCTCCTTGGTGGCTTTCGACGGAGGCTGTTTGGAGGCGGCAGAGGGTGGTTTGGCGGTGGCAGGCGGTGGAGAGTTAGGGTTGGGAAAACCCCTTGTTTTCTTCCCTTTTTTCATATGCCCCCCCCACTCTCTCTCGATTGCCCTCTCTTCTTTCTCCCACGTGGTGGCTGTGCCTCCTAGGCGTCTCCGGTGGTGGCAAAAATGGCGAAAAAGAAGGGAGGGGCGGCGGTTTTGGGTGGCTGCCGGCGGAGGTGTGGCGGCTAGGGTTCAAGGGTGGAGAAAGCCTTTGTTTTCTTGAATGGTTGTAGATGAATGCAAATGGTAGATGAGTGATGGATTAATAGATGGAGAGAAGAGATGATAATGATGGTGTTGGCGTGAAGAATTGGAGAAGAAAGGTTGTTGAGGGGTTTGCAGGAGAATGATGGTCTGCTGCGTGTTTCTATTGGGGAAGGAAAAAGGTTGTAGATTTATCTGAGATTTTCTCTCCCTCTCTCTCCCACGCGTTCTCCCCCTCTCTCTCACGCCTTCTCTCTCTTTTTTTCTCTTCTTAAATCTGTTCTCCTTTTATTTCCTTTCTTTATTTTATTGTGGTATTTTTAACAGTCCGCCTTGTACGCAATTTATCCCGACAAAAATTATTGAATAATTCTAATAAATTGCTTTAACTAAAAATTATATAAATATAAATTATTTATTTCCCTTAAGCTTACCTAATTGCATACGCAACGCCGTCTAATTTATTTCATACAGTCGAGCTTAACTGGCCGACTTCAAAATTACACGACAGTTAATTCGCGAATAAATCACATCAATAAATTATTATCATCATCTAAAATACAACATGTAGGATGTGATGCTATGAATGCAAAAATTTATGCTCGTGATCGCTTTGTAAATATGATAAATAAAATTATTTGAAAATGAATTTAGATTTATTTTAAATAAAATCCCTTTTTGACTTTATAAATAAAGTCTTGATCTTTTCTAAATTAAAAAAAATATTTTACTTTGGAAATCTTCGGAAATAAAGACCTATCTTTAAAAGTTTTAATTTATTTAGATTTTTCATAGACCGATTTTAACGAGGTGTTATAATTTTCCCTCCATTTTATCAATCCAAATGCTACATAAAATTCATTATGCAATATTTATTAATTTTTGCCTTCATTTTCATAAAGCAAACACAATCGACAATTTAATTTATTCATGAGTCATCATAACAGTAACATCGATTTCATCATAAACTACTGATTCCTATTATTTTGTCTGTATATATAACAGTATTTTACAATTGGTTTTTGTTAATTTTTATACTTTTATATCTATCCTACTTTATAATCTTTTTGTTTTTTTGCATATATAATCTATTTTTATATATGTATAGACTCTTCAATTTCATGGTAACAAAATTGTAAGTAGTGGGAAGACAATACTAGTTTAAACTAATTAATGAAATTTCTCACGTAACATGGGGTTTAATTTTGACACGTGCGCCAACCGCTTTTAAAAAACGCCATTTCTCGGAAATTCCCAAACTCTGCCTCGATTTCAAACACTGAAGCAAAAATCCAAATCCAAACTCTCCATTTTTACCTTCGCTCCAATCTTCAATGGCGGATTGGTCTACGCTCCCCGCCGAACTCCTCCATCTCATCTCCCAACACCTCCCCACCGCCACCGACGTCCTCCGCTTCCGCTCCGTCTGCGCCACGTGGCGTGCCGCCGCCTCTTCGCCGTACTCCGCCGCCCGCTTCCCCGTCCTCCCCAATTCCGGGATCTCCGACACCAGCTGGGGCTTCTACCTATCCAAACGCACAATCTATTCCCTCAAACCGCCGCTTCCCGATCATTCCTCATGGATCATCAAATTGGATCGGGACAATCCGGCTCGAATGCATCTTCTCCACCCGCTCGATCGATCCCCGTACAAACCCTTGCCTAGTGATTTCCCTAAGCTCTTTAGTTTCTTCGACATTAGGGTTAGAGAGTTGGGGGAAGAATACGCGCTGCAGTATATCAGCTTCAGGCCGTCAGCGAGCTCGATTGGGGAGGCTGGGAATCTCTACATGGAGAAAGTCGCGGTGTTGAACAATGGCAGCGGCGGATTCGTGCTTTTGACCATCCATGTTTCGGGGAAATTGGTAGTGTATAAGTCTGGTGATGAGAAATGGAGGCTCATTGATGATTTTCCTTCGCCGTATGATGATGTGATCCTCTGGAGAGAGAGGTTTTACGCGGTCGATAACACGGGGAGACTCGTTGTTGTGAATGTAGGGGATTTGAATGTGAGCGTTGCTGCAAATTCGATTTTCGGTGGGGATAAGAAGTTTCTTGTGGATTCTGAGGGGGAGTTGCTGGTGGTGGATATGTATCTGAGTGTTGAGCCAGCTGATGACTTAGGTTTCAATGAGGGGCTCGAGTTTTACGAGGAGTTCGACTCGTTTATGAGCGAGAGAACTGTGAAGTTTAAGGTGTTTAAGCTGGATGAAGATGCGGAGAAGTGGATAGAAGTTACTGATTTAGGGGATAGGATGCTGTTCTTGGGTGATAATTGTGCGTTTTCAGCTTCGGTTGGGGAAATATTTGGTGATGATAAGTGTAAAGGGAACTGCATATTATTTACAGATCAGTATTGTAATAGGGAGGATGAGGGAGGGTTGAATGCTCGTGCTCGTGGCGTTGGATTGTTTGATATGGAGAGTGGGAGTATCGGGCCAGTTGATAGTCACGTTGGCTATTCGAAGATGTTTTGGCCCCCTCCTGATTGGGTTTGTCCAACTGCATCTATAGAAGTGAGTTTCTGTTTGGTCAGTTTATGGTTTACTTTGCTAATTTGAGCTTTACGCGCTGTATTTATGTTGAATTTCTTGGTGTATTTTGTGTGTTGCCTATTGATCATTGCACATTGTGGTTGATTTTCTTAGTTCTTGTAGAAATTTAGTTTTACACGTGCATCATTTCTGCTAGCCTTTGGTGTAATATGTGTATTGCCTAAGCTTTGAACACTGGTTGATTTTCTTAGTTCGTGTAGAAATTGAGCTTTATGTGTTGCATTTCTGTTAGGCCGTGGTGGATTATGTTTATTGCCTTGCGATCATCATTGATACAGTGTGGTTGAATTTCTTAGTTCGGTTGAATTTCTTAGTTCTTGTAGAAATTGAGCTTTATGTGTTTGCATTTCTGTTGGGCCTTGGTGGATTATGTTTATTGCCTTGTGATCATCATTGATACAGTGTGGTTGAATTTCTTAGTTCGGTTGAATTTCTTAGTTCGGTTGAATTTCTTAGTTCTTGTAGAAATTGAGCTTTATGTGTTGCATTTCTGTTAGGGCGTGGTGTATTAACTATTATGTGTATTGCCTGTTGATCAGTATTGTTTCATGATATGATGTGTAGTGGTGAAGTTCGTTATGGTAAAAAAACAATAGAAAATAAACGTCGAAAGCAGTTTGGTTATGTATTGATGCTGAAAATAGTTTTTTAGGTTCATAGAGAGTTTGTTGACTGACGTCTTGGTCGTTAGAAATGGTGTATTTCTGTTAAGTATTGCTTTTAACACCTCTAGATTAATATTTACGCAATATTATGAGATGAAAAGGAATTAGAAATCCTAATTTGTAGCTCTACCTCTACCATCTAATATTTGTTGTAATTTCCTCTGGCCTTATTGTGAAATTGCTACTAACAAGTGAGAAATAATCTGAACAAAATTCTTTCTTCACTTGAAGCTCGGTTACTTAATTTTGTTGTCCTCTCCTTTCGTGCAGGCTGGGATGAATCAGATGAATATTTGATGCTATAAAGAGGAGAAGAAAATGGCCTATGAAGAATATGGACATATGCCATTCATTAGTGTCGATGGATTTCTCATTTCTAACAGTGCATCGGTTGTCAGCTCACAGCTCCGAGGTTTTCTTGGCTCCATACCTGTCGTGTTGGTCTTTCCCATTAGTTGCTATTTTACGATTCTGCATCATAAGTTTCACTTATCTTTGGATTTGTTGTGGCTTGTAAAGCCACATCTTTGTTAGAAAGATAAAACGCTAAAATTTTCTTGCTATACTTCTTTTTATTAAATTTAAGTTTAACCTAACTACAGCGATGCTAAAAACAGTTGTTTAATTGAATATATAGAATTACTATTCCTTGTCTATTTTCTATGAATAGCATCAATGGAATTCTTAGTTTCCTATGTTTATTCCGAACATAGATTTGCATTCTAAGAATATGGAAGATAGCAGTCTCTTTCTCGTCTAAACGCGTTTAGGTAGAAACACACGGGGTAGCATCATAACCCTTTCTTCACGACGAAACCTCATAATTTTTAGGTTGAGATTCCCTTTAAGACAAGAAATTGCTGGAAGTCAGCAACTACATATAATAATTGTCAAGCTGTAGACTACCCCAAGTTCAGTGAAACTGCATAAATAAATAACCTAATTTATCTTGTCAAGTGCTAAGAAGTAGGAACAAAACTTCAGACAAGTAAATAAATACCTATACTAGGCAAATATACAGGATATAAGGACGAATCTTCCGCTATTTAACATCTCCGACATCCTTCCAACCAGATGTTTATTTCCTCAGTCGCGCTCTGGGGCGTCCCATGGGACTCTCCTGGACCCGAGATTCCCAGTGTAAGACCACAGTTTGTCCAGATCAGAAGGCACGATTTTGTCGAGCTTATGATTTGCCACTCTCGTCTGGGTAGTCTTGCTTAGGGGAGTAACAGACCTTCTCGGGCTATTGGGCATGGGCGGGGATGAACAAAACGTTGGGGTCGCAAATGGAGATGTGTAGGGCGTGTGCTGAATAGAGAAGGGACTTGGGGACATCTTCTTTTGAATAGGCAGACCGTTGAAACCTCCTCCCCTGCCGAAAATCGACATAGACTCTGCTGCAGCACAGCGCCTTGTGGCATCATCCACGTACAAAACATCATCAATCCTAGCAATTATATTGAAGGCTAAGCTCTCCATTACTCTAGAATAGCTTTCAAGAATTGAGTGCCCTACATCCTGCAAGAGAGAAGAGATTGTGAGAAGCAGCTCGATTTCATAAGATCAAATTGCATTTGCTTTAACGTGTAGTGTTCTTGATCAAATGTGGATGAGAGCAAGATTTGGTTAAACTACCTTGTTATATTGAATCTTGCTCATGTCTAGTGCAGTTTGTGGGAGGCCAGGGAAGCGAAGTCGAAGACTATGCAACAACGTCTCAGCACGCTGAGCCAGAAACTGGTTCTTCTCTCCATCAGCTACGAAATTCTTCACCTTACCACCCCAAGTCTTCCGTTTAGATTTCGGGTCATTAGGGTGTTTCTTCTTTTCTTTCATCTTCCAGACATGCACAGCTGCCTCGATTCTATTTGCCACGTCTAGAGTGTGGTGCTCGGTTGACAAGTCCAGGCAATCGAGAAGGCATTCGGGTGAGAACTGATCAGCTGTTATATAGCGGTAGATGATGTCCCCTAAACAGTCTCTTCCATTCTACAGCGCGAAAAACAACACGAATATAGTTAACCAATGTTTTCATGGAATCGACAGATGGATAGAAACATATGGGAGAGAGATTCACCTTTGGTAATGTTTCAATGTACGCTGCTGGAATATCCATTTCAGCTAGAACATTGCTATTTATGGCTAATGCTGCTTTCAGTATCTGGTTTGTGCAATCCCTGCATTGTTGCAGCCTCTTCCTCGACTCTTCGTTCAAACCCTTCCCTGGAACCTTGGGGCACGGAAGCCACCACTTCTCTTCCTGTCTAACTGAAGGCCTCCCCGACAATGCACCGGGGGAATACTTGTCGTGTTCATCCATGACTATCCCACGATCAACATACCAAAACTCCGTGTCACAAAACCCATCAAGAATGCTAATCAACATCGCGTCTAGCTTCTTGAGTGCTGGCAAATTCATGTATAAGTCGGAGCGTGGTCTCGTTGCCATCACCTCGTACGTGCCACCACCCGGGAACTGCTGAATCGAGGGAACAAGTTCCACAATCGAATCGCTGACAGACAAGAGCCATTCCATCTCTCTGCACCACATTGCCTTCTTTTGAGGAGCCATTGGCTCCAGCCTCCATAGCTCACCAAATACAGTAGCTACAGATCCAAATTTTTTATCAACAAAAGAAAGAAAACAAACCACCACAAACTAAAACTAGTTGAGTTAGATTGTGAAAGGAAATACCAGAAAGATTGGTGATAGCATTCGAAATGGCTAAAGCAGTACAAACTCCTTTGCCTCCTCCAGACATGTCTTCACCCAGAAGAAGTTTAGCAAATCTTTCCTTCATCATCTCAATTTCTAAAATGCAACACAAAAAGAAATAAGAGAGAGAAAATATTAGGGCATTACTCATTTACTCTGACTAACAGTAATCATATGCAAATCCACAGATTATTGAGTACAATAGCAACAAAAAAATCGGTTAACATGCGAATATAAACGGATTGCGACTAAATCTATCAAATCATCAAACCAAAAGCATAAAAATCGGATAAACTCAAGCCATGAAATTGACAGGCACAATTTAGATCGGTGAATTCGACATCACAGACTTTCAGATAACAAATAAAATCAATCAAAATCGGCAGAGATATCCCCAAAACACAGAGCTCAATCACTCAAATTCAAAGCTGCAATTACTTCACCGCACTAAAAAATTCACAGAGCAAGCACAAACCTGACGAATCAGAGCCACGTTTCATCGGCTTCTCGTCCCAAACCACCACATCCTTGCCTCCGATGACCGGGAAGCTGAAAATCGGCGTCAACGACGCCGAACCGCCGGCGGCAAAGGGGGAAAAGCCCGCGGAACTCGACGCGCCGCCGCATTCATCCTCCTCAACTTCACCATTTGAGCTCTCCGACTCGCTGATGTCAGCGCTCAAGCTGTAGCTACCGCACCGCTCCTCGCTGCCCTCCTCAGACGAGACACTCCCCATCGTATTGAAGCTTTTGACGGAATGAAAAAAAGAGAGCGAAATGTAGAGATCTCAGATGCACATTACCGCCATTTCAGTTGCAGAAGCAAAGCGTAGAGCTGCCGTTACCTGATAATTCGTTGCAGAAAAGTGTGGTGGTGAAGGTGGAGAAGATGGCGAGGGGAAAAAGCAAAAGCCGACAATTATAAAAGCAAAGCAGCATGTAGTACTCCTCTCTCTCTCTCTCTCTATAACTATATGTATAGGTGTACCTAATTCTCTCTCTCTCACTATATGTATAGGTGTATGTAATTTTGAGGTGACGGCGTTAATATGGAAGTGAAACTCCAACGGTTAAACTCGACTCTCTACTCATTCAATCAACATTTGGTGCACATTTTTTTTGTATGCAAATTGCAAAACATAAATAATCTTTCGATCCATTGAAATTGTCAGGTAATCATTCTGCATGTAGAATAATGGTAAAAAGATAGAAAGTGAGTAGACTTCATTTCTTTTAAAATATTTCGAAGAGTAAAACTTTCCTTATTTGGAAGATGACAATATAAGTGAGACATGAAAAATGATGACAATATGAGTGAGTCGGAGAGAATATACTTTATGAAATGATCACTCAAATAAAATTTTGTATTACTAAAAATATTCCAATGTAAGAACATGAAAAAAATCGATCTAGCAACACGTTACATTAAAAGTGCATACACATTAAATAATTTAAGAGTTATCGTGCATGGAAAAATTCGATCAGGCGACACCTGTATGTATTATCAACGCATCGATATAGTTACAAACATGCTAAAGAGCTATTATTGTGTTTGTCTATAGTTATAACACTGATTATCTAAAAATAGTATTATCGTAGATAGTATTAAATTTATGGATTATACAACGAAGATGTGACGGTTATGCAGAACGTTGTGAAACGGTGTTAATAGTGTTTCTTGTGACTTAAACGACGTCGGTAATAGGTAATCTTTTTTTGTTTCATGCGCTGTCGTCGCATTAGCGGGGGCTTTTGGACTTTTCACCTACCAAAACTATGGATTTGCGGTTGAATTGGAAAATTAACTATAAAATTTATTTACATTGACCAAAGTTGAAAGTAAGAAAATTAATTACGGTAGAACGTAACACCAACAGACAAATATAACTAATTCTTGTCTAAATGTCTAAGATATTTGGATAATGCGTAATATTCTACATGGTAAAATTATATTTTACAATTTCACTAAATTTTTTGTCGAAATACTTTTTTTTTCCTTATAGAATATTATGATAATTTTATCTTTTTTATTTTTGGCATTTTTTATATGGCTAATGTAACACACTTTCTGTCCAACCAAGACAAGAAAATTTCATAAAGCTTAGTTACTTTTACCTTTTTGCCCTTCCTATAAATGACAGAAAATGAAATTACTATAGTGACTAGTCGTCTCCATTGAGTAATATATTTGTACTAGGAATTTCAACTATATATAATTCGAGATGTAAATATTTTTTGAGGAAATTGAGGTATATAGTTATACAATTAAATAAATCGCTATATCATCATATAGTTGGGATCTCTACATCACAATGTGAGATCACGCAGAGTGAGACAACTACTCCACCATAAGGTGGGAAAATAAACTACATCGCTTGCAAGCGTGATTGAATCCAAGACCTCTTATTAAGGAGAGACTTGTGGTACCTCAACCAGCCAATTGAGCTAGTAATAATAAGTATTGTCAATCTTTTTTCCCACATGGATGCATGAATCTCATACAACGTTCAATTATTTTATTTTTTGTTATTTCTTCAAAACATCATGAAGTCAAAGCATGCTTGAATTATATTAATAATTTTTATTGTATATTAGAAATGCTAAATGATGCAAGTTCTCAAAAGCAAGTATTATTCCTCTAAAAGAAGAAATATTATTAAGCCTGAACTCGCCACGATTAATAATAGTCATATGGCAATTAACCTAATCATAATTATTAGTACATAGTCAATTCTTGGATAATTATTATAGTTTTCCTAAAAGAAAAAAAAAAGAAAATAAAAACTATTTTTTTCCCCATAACGTCGGCATTTACTGTATGAAGTTGAATATACGTATAATTAATTAATTAAACTAATGTAAATGCGACTGTTGGGAATTTCATATTTTCATTCAAACGTCAATAATTCAGATAATTAAAAATCATTAATGTCGCAGACTATTTCCAACGTCATAAACTTATAATCATAAATGTTTTCCTTCCTCACATGAATCTTGTGAACGAAACATCTTCACCCAATTCAAATTGTTTCAACTATAGAATGAATGAATTTAAATTCAAAAATTAAAACATTCACAGTTCATTCTATTTTTTCAGATAGGGAAATGGTAGTTAATTAATTACAAGATTATCATAAACAACACAGCACAACACAACTTTCTAAAATTTATGGAAAAAATACATTATTCTCTAAATGTTGTAAATAAATCACCACCATTTTTTGCAAGTATAAGATTCACTACTTTTTCAGCAAAATTTTAACAGATATTTACCGTAAAAGAACATTGTTTTCGCCTAATTTTTTTAAAATATAAAATACTATCTTGATTAATTAAATTACTCAAACGCAAAAAAATAATAGTACCCTCAAAACTCATTACGTGGTGCGCGTTTGGAAGGAATCTCCATGGCGTGGCGTTGCGTGTGGAGGAGAGAGAAGCGTTTTTTTTTTTTTCATTTTAATTGTAGTTTTATAAATGAGTTAATTCTCAAATAAATTCCGACTTTTTATCAAATGCTGGCTTTAATCATTATCTTTTAAATTTGTCTATAAATACCTTACCTTCGTTTTTCTCTAATTTTTCTTCCATAATAATTTTTTTTCCAAATTAATGCTAAGGTGAGTGTCGAAAATGTTGTCATGACAAATCGTCACGACTAATGAAATGACGTAATATTTTAAACATTAAATGTCGTCGTTTCATGAAAAATAAAAAATTACCCTATTTGTCTCTTCTATTTTTTCTTCTTTTGTTTATCGATTTAACTGTGTACCATTCTCATTTTTGGGTAATTCAAGGTTATTAGTAAGTGGATAATTAAAGAGATGACTTCTTCTTCTTACTTCACCGGAATATTTGTGTGGATAAAATTAGGAAAAATAAAAAGGTGATAATATTTGTAGACAAATTTAAATGGTATGGGTTAAAATCGGAATTTGATAAAAGATAGTGATTTAATTGATAATTAATCATTTATAACTATATGAATTAATAATAATATTATAAACAAATAATGAAAAAGGGTGGGCGATTATTAGAAGCGTGCGTCTACACCGTAAGAAAATGAGGGCCCCCTTTTAGTAGGCGTTGGATCGGAGAATCCGGTATAATGTGAGTTGACTGATTTTTCTTTTTGCCTTTATTTATTTTATTTATCTCTCTTTTTTTGCACTTCTCTCAAGAAAACAATCAAACTCCTAGACGGCTTTTTCCTTAGGGAAAACAAGAATCTAATCTAATTATTTGTGCCTTTTCTCAAATTTCAATTTACCCAAAAAATAAAATAAAAATAATCAACCTTGTGAAATTCCACAATACTTAGAGTTGTTTGATACAGAGTATGAAATAATGCTTGATATATGTTTGACTCAGATGTATTATACTTATAAAAAATTAATATTTAATTTGGTATGAAGTATTAAATTCTCTGCAAAAATAATAATTATGATAACTTTATGTTATAATTAACTGTAATATTATGAGGTGGTATACGTAACAATAAAAATAAGTATAATTCATTCGGACCCGAATTTTATAAAGGATTGTATACTTTGTACTAAATAAAATATTAGAGTGTTATATACATATTATATACCCTAATCACCCCTATGAAACGAGTAGGGTAATTCGAGTAGTGGACTAGAGTCTAGACTCTAGAGATTAAATACAGTATCATAAAATTTAACGTAAATGATTTGATAAGATTCATAATATTCTAGCATGCTAAACTACTGTTCCAAAACAGAAGGGAATATTTAATACAACCACCAAATCAAATAATGGAGCCCAACATACATATATTAAATAAAAATGTACTATGCACAATTGAATTTTCATCAAGTCACACAATTACTTCATAGTATAATTTAAAAAAATCAAATGATTTTCCCTTTTCATCTAGCTCAATTTTCTTTCCAGTGTAAATAAGCTATCGAAAAATTCAAAACAAAAGCAACATTCAAATTATTGGAAAATTCTCATGGACAAAAACTTATGATTGTGGATTGTACTTGGGCTTCCAATTCGGGTATGGATGATGAAATAAGAGATCCACTTTTTGATTCAAATCCAAGAATCGGATCCTTGTGGCAGTGTTTTTTCTGTTTTTACCCACGTAATGAAAATCCAATTTTGACCCGATTTGAATTTCTTAGGCCTTCTTCAAAAAAAAAAAAAGAAAAAAAAATTCTTATGGCCCATGAGTATTCATGATTGAAGGGCACCACACACCAATAAATTTGGAATAAACGAAATAGTATCATTTATTGTCATAAAATATTAGTAACATTTTTTTGTTGTTACACGTAAATTTCCACATTACATGCTGATGGAATGGGCCACCTAGAAATAAAGTAATTTCCCTTTGTTTTTTGTATTTATAAATGAGGATGTGGATACATTCAAATGGTAATAAATGTTCTCTGTAACAGAGAGTATCGAAGTTAAGCTCTACTGTTACCTTTCTTTCAAGCCAGGAAAAAAAAGTGAGGATGAAATGTGCTCTTGCTATTCGAGATTTTACATATACTCGATAAAATGTATATAACGATGCTAATAATGTTTAAAATCGATGAAGTTGGTACATATAACTTAATAGTTACACATGGCTTGGCCCGAATAGATGAAAGAAATGGTGATGATGATCGTAAGTTGTATAGCTCGAAAAAAATAAAATAATCAAATTCGCCAGAATCGTGTAGAGCCGAACAACTATGATTGACCCAATTAACATTCATAGATGCTAGATTTACAAGTAGGAGCTCGCAATTATTATGTGTTAATATAATAGAAATCATAGAGCTTTGGTCTTATCTTGCTATTAGCTAGGTTGTGAAATGTGGGGAATCATAAATTGTTATATATATGGAAATCGAATATCAAATTTCATGTGAAGGGACATGGTGAGTGAGATATGATGTGTGCAAACCGTTACTATTTAATTAAAAGGAAATGCTAATTAAATAGCTTCGTTGTAAATATGGTTGCTTCCACTAAGAGAAAAGAATTGCTTATGGGGATTACAAGTGTATAATGCCTAATTATTATTAATTAATATTTAAATTTAGGAAGAGAGTAGAAATGGAGAATCGAATCCAAATTCATTCACTCATCTAACAATGACTAGAAGGGGAAAAAATATGATTATAATTGTAATTGTTCTTTCTTCTAGGGGAATATATTTAATTTGAGGTAAAAAATGTAACAATATATACGAAAAGAAAACAAAAATTGCGCAATCAAAACTGACCCATGATTTTCATTTTTCAACACTATCATTCCATCTATTAATTCTCCCTTGCTAACTACCTTGATCGGGCTGGGCCTACATTTGGTGGGCCTTTCTTGTTTTATTATTAATTTCTTATTTACTGTTATAGAGAAAGTCATAACGAAAAGTGGACTTTGGATTCCTTGTAGAGAATTTAATTCATCAACTTCTCAAAATAATAAAAATAAAAAAAAAAGAATTTAATTCATCAATTTCTGCACGTTCTTGCATGTGGAGCACACCGCTCACCTTATCAAGAAACATCTTCATTAATAGTGTTATATTTCTCATCCTTTCAACTTTTTTTTAAGGTAATGTTTCTCATCCTTATACGAATCTCATCATGCCGTAAATTTTTTTTTTCTCATAATATATGATTGGCAAGTTATTAAAAAAAGATGGGAAAATAGCAAACGTTATGCGAGGACTAGCCTATGGTTCTTTCTTAGGTTTTGGTGGCATATCAATTTCACATAAAGAAGCAATAGAAGGACTCCAGTGCATACTTATGCACCGTGCAAATGGATACGTGACCCGACCCAACCCGCCACGCACCTGCCCCGCCCTGAGCGTGAGATCCACGCGCCGCGCGTGGGTCTCACGCGCCCAATTTTTTTTTTTAATTTTTTTTTCCAGATTTTTTTCTCCGGTGGAGCCTTCGGCTCCGGTTTTACAGCTCCACACTTTTTCTGTTCCCTCCGAGGCCTTCGGCTCCCCTCGCTCGAATTTTGACCATAGAAGAAGCGGCAACCAATAAAAAAAACTGGAAAAAAAAAACTGAAAAATAAAAAAAAAAACTGGTCAAAGGGGGGTTTTGGGTCAAACGGGACGGGTCGGGTCGGATCGGGTCGGGCGGGCTGGTGTTGCACGGTAGAACGTTTCCACCGGAGTTTTTGTCAAGAAGCAAACGTCTAGGATATTTTGAAATCTATTTTCCCTTTATTGTGTGGTTTGAGCGAGCTTTACATAAAAGCTATTCATGAGTTGTTAGACTATAGAAAATCAACAATAATTTTGAGGATTAATTATATGATTTGATTAACAAATTAAGAGTACTCTCGTCTCAAATAGCAACCATGGGTTTCTCTAATACAAAAACTTTTGATATATTTACACAACGTATAGTAGACGAAGGACGCGTTTCAAGCAATTATAATTGCATTTGATTTAGATGTCTAATTAAAAATGTTTTATTATTAGAAATTTTGCCATTACGTTCAGTTAATAAGTGCATAAATATGTCTATAAGCTCATTTTGAATAGCTAACGTTAATAAATTACTCCCTCCGACCCACTTATATTGTCCGGACATTTGAATAACAGTTGTCCGGACAACAGTGTAATATTCGTAATTAAATAATTTTTTTATTTTTTTAATAATTAATATATTTAGTGTTTTATCTATAATACCCTTTCCCACCTAATTGTATGTTAATCTTTAGATTTAATTAATATTTTGAATTTTCAAAAATTTGTGCATGATATTAATTTATTTTAATTAATATTATAAATTAGCATACAATTAAGTGGAAAATGGTGTTATAAACAAACACTAATTATATTAATTATTGAAACAAATTTAAAAAGTATTTAATTACGAATATGTCACCGTTGTACGGACAACTGTTGTCCAAATATCAATACTCATATATATAATCTAATTTCGAATTAATATATATATATATATATATTTTGTGTTTTTTACATAAATTAATATATAAATTGTAAATTAGGAATATTGTATACAAAGACAATCAGGGATTTCAATATGTAATCCGGATTTTCAATGCAATAACTAAGTATATATTCTCGAGTATTAATTAAAAATTAGCAACTTAAATATCCTTATTATAAATATAAAGGCAAAGGTTATGTTTGAAGTAGATTATAATCTTGAGTTGATTGTTAACTGAAATTGGTTTCACACACACACACACACACACACAGCAGCTAGCAATGAATCTCCGGCCCGAAGCCCGCAGTTCCTTATTGTCTCCGGCCTTCCACCTCCACCTCCTCTCCGATCACTCCAATTCCAACCTCGTCTTCTCTCCCTTATCCATCCACGTGTTGTTAGGCATGATCGCCGTCGGGTCGAAGGGCCCGGCCCGAAACCAGATTCTAGATTTTCTAATTACGTCTTCAGATCATGAACTCACTGCTTTCTTTTCCGAGATTGTGTGCCCGGTGCTCGCCGACGGAAGCCCGCTAGGAGGGCCCGTTTTGTCCACCGCCAACGGGCTTTGGGCCGATCTCTCCCTTAATTTGAAGCCCGCCTTCCGAGACCTTCTACACCGTGTTTACAGAGCTGTTCCCGAACATGTTGATTTTCTGCACAAGGTTAGTTTCCTGTTATGCACACAAACTGTTTGATAAAATAACTCACAGAGAGAAAGATGAGAGAGAAGGTGGAGAATATTTTCTATACAGATTACGTTGTTGTTTATCCTTTTCTCTTCATTTCTAATTGCTCATATATTAGTTTTATTTACTTTCTTGATTAATTACTAGCATAATTATGGATTAATGTTTTCAATTTCAGGCTGGAGAGATAATCGATCAAGTGAATGAGTGGGGCAGCAAAGAAACAAATGGCCTAATCAAAGATATCCTTCCATCTAATGCAGTTGATCCTCATATGACTAAACTTATCTTGGCAAATGCAGTTTATTTCAAGGGAGCGTGGTCCCAAAAATTCGATGCAGCTTTAACAAAAGAGTGCGATTTTTATCTCTTAAACGGGAGCTCTGTTCGGGCGCCATTGATGAGCAGCAGCTCGAAGGAGCAATATTTCCGCGCTTTTGATGGTTTCAAAGTGTTGAGGCTTCCATACGAACATGGCGGAGATAGCCGTAGATTTTCAATGTATATCTATCTTCCCGATGCCAAAGATGGCTTGCCTGCTCTGAGAGAGAGAGTTTGCTCCGAAGCCGGATTTATCAACGCCCACCTTCCCTTCGATAAAGAGAAGCTTGACGAATTTCTTATTCCCAAGTTTAGGTTTGCTTTTGATTTCGAGGCCTCGGATCTTCTCAAGAGGCTCGGGTTGGTGCTTGAGGTGGGGGAGATGGTGGAAGATTCGTCTGTTCGTCTGGAAGTTTCTAGAGTATTCCACAAGGCGTTAGTCGAGGTGAACGAGGAAGGCACCGAAGCAGCAGCTGTTTCGGTTGCTGTGATTGTGGGAAGCTGTAGGAAGGCTGTGAAAAGAGAAAGGGTTGAGTTTGTGGCTGATCATCCTTTCTTGTTTGTTATCAGAGAAGATACCAAAGGCATTGTGCTCTTCATTGGCCAACTACTTAATCCCCTTGATTAATTGATTCTATCTATAGTTAATTAGTTTCAACATTAATTATTAACACAACATAATTAAGAGCTTTTACATTTGAATATATTATGGCATAGTGATTTATAGTTTGTTTCTAGTATATAATTTTGTGTTTTCTTCTTCTTCATCATGAAGTGGGGTTATATGAATAAATTAATAATTTCTTGATTTATAAATATTATGAGTATGGTGCTGGCTAACGGAGTCAATTTAGATTTTCTATTGCATGTGTTGTAGCAAAATGATTACTAAACTTCAATTTGTTCCAAAATGGATACCAACATATATTTTGTATTATTGAAGGTTTTAATTTAATTTTAAATTAAATTTATCCTACATGAAACAAAAATTACCACATAGCTTCCAATTTGTGCTGACTCATTAAATGTTATGACAGAACAAAATTAATATAAGTATCAAAACATGCACATCAACATAATAACAACTACCTGCTGCAGCTATGAGTTTATTTTAGACATTAGACATCAATTGATATATCTACAAGCTAAAACTATTGTTTTAATTAGTTATAAAATCAAGCATAGCTAATAACTTTTCAACTAATTAATTTGTCCTAATTAACAACTATATCAGCAAAACATTACTAATTGGAATTGAGAAAAATCAATAACTCGAAAAAAATAGACTAGTAAAGAAAAAGCATCGCATGGTTATGGGATGTCATTAGTAGTATATGAAAAGAACAAATATAAGTTGAGCTAGCTATACCTTCTCTCAGTGCAGTGAGATGGAGCCAGTCATGCATCGTCGTCGTCGTCGTCGTCGTCGTCATCATCATCATCATCATCAGTGACAACATCATTTATACGAAGTTGGAGGGCATAGTTGTCGTATTGAGAATATTGCTCCTCCACGATCTGCTTTGCTGATTCCACAGAAGAAGCGCTGCATGCTTTTATCTCGATCAATTCGAGGGCTGGGATTTCTCCAATGCCACTAGGGATTTCCTCTAGGTAAGAACAATTTTGTAGAAGTAAGTGGCGGAGTTTAGGGAAGTTGGTCTCATCAGCTCTCCAATGCACTAGATTCAACCATTTCAGTTGTAGAAACTGCAGTGACCTGAATTCCTCTCCTTCTCTTACTTCCCACACCTTTTCTTCTACTACCGTATGGCCAAAGCTACATGCAATTATCTTGAGCACCTCGAGATTTGGTAGGCCACACAGAGTCGTCGCCATGCGCGAACATATTACACATCCGTACAAAGTTAATTTTCTAAGAGTTGGAGGAAATCCGCAATCCTTACCATAATAAAATTTGCATGTTAATGTTTCAAGTTTGTGCAGATGGCTTAAATCAATTACTTGTCGTCTGCATCCGCAAGAGATTCCCAAGTTTTTTACATTTGGGATGGCTTGAAGGAATCCCCTCTCAAGTAGTGATTCACTTAGTTCAACACATTTAATCGTGTGCAGCTTATTCATCTCAACTAGCACTTCAATGTCGCCATCTTCAATCGTAAAATGTATTCCACCGAACTTGATATGTCTTAATGCAGACATCTTCCATATCTCAGATGGCACATTATCCCTCACTGGAGAACGATTAATCAAGATTTGCAAATTCACCAATCTTGATATTCCCACACATAACTTCATACATCCCAAACCTAAGTAGCGTAGGTTGACAAGCTGTAATATTTCTTTCGGGAACTCTTCGAACTCCATCATTATATCCAACACTCTAAGCAAGTTTGATAGGGAAGAGATATAATTTACTATCGGGCTTGGTTCGAACCAACTTCTACCATTGCATCGAAAACTTCGAGCAAGTGACATCAACTCTAGTGAAGCAGCACACATTTGCATTATCCATGGGTGTCTTTGTTCACTACTCATACGGCGCAACTTAGAGATCATGCCACGGCCACGGTCGTCTGTCTTGACATGCAGAAAGTTGTCCCCGAAATGCATAAAGTTGTCCTCATCAGCCTTCCTGATGCATAGATCCCTCAACACATCATGGATGATGTACCTCATAGGTTTGCAAATCGACTTGTTTCGTCTCGCCATAACTAGATTCCTTTCCACCAGCCCAGTTAAATATTCCTCTGCCACCTCCTCCAAACTCTTATTGTCTCTATTTGATTTGATAAATCCCTCAGCTATCCAGTAACTTATGAGTGCAGAACCTTTTATCTCATAATCTTCAGGGAAACCTCCCATATACAAGAAACATGGTTTCAAGTAATTGGGCAAGTGGTTATAACTTAATGATAGTATGCTAGAATATCGCTCATCCTCCTCCGATTTAGCAATCACAGCTCTTACGTTCTTTCCAATTTTCCACCAAACATCTTCTAATCTTTCCACCTTAGACAAGAGCCCTCCAACCACGGTGATGGCAAGTGGAAGCCCACCGCAATCACTCGCAATCATTCTTCCAATCCATTCTAATTCACAAGGGCAATCATCTTCTCCAAATACAATTTGGTGGAGTAGATTCCAGCTTGCAGACTCGCTTAGCAACTGCACCGCATGTTGCCGGCTTTGTGAGTTTGCATATGTGGCCACATTTGATTCCCGAGTGGTTATCACAACTCGACTCCCGTTGTTGTTGTCTAGGAAGTACATCCTCACTTCATCCCATACTTGGGTGCTCCAGATATCATCCAACACAATCAGGTATCGCCTACCGTACAAACTCTTATACAAACTCTCTTTCAATTCATGAACTATAACTTGTCGGTTAATTAGTTCATCAAGTTGATCTTTAGCAATTATGCAAGAAAGAAGGCTTAATAGAATACTACGCATATTATAATCTTGCGAAATAGTAGCCCAAGCACGAGCATCAAAGTGAGAAACAATGAGAGGATCTTCATAAAGGTTTCGAGCAAGAGTGGTCTTACCAACGCCACCCATTCCCACGATGGGGATGATCTCCAGATTGCTCCGCATCCCGACCAATCGTTCCTTCAACTCCATCAGATCTTCATCAAATCCCACCACAGTGCTAGTAGCTCTAGCACTCTTGGGATATGAAGCAGCAGCACCACCACTCGATGAACTAGTGCCTCTCGACGTCGACGATATCATCTTCTTATCTTCCACCTCCACAAGCTTCACCACTAGTCGCATTGCAGAATCAAGTTTTTGCGTTACTTGTCGGAGATCTGCCGAGGAAAAACTGATCAACAATTCTTCGGTCAAACTTGCGGATAGGATTCGATCAACCATGCGTGATTCTATGATATCTTCTGCTTTATGCGCTGCATCTCGGATTTGCCGCTCCAAACTCCGGCCTCTCGACGTTGACGATATCTTCAACGAGATAAAACCGATGAACCACTTGATCGGCCGTCGGATCAAGTTGCGGGATTGCATTCGATCAACCATGCATGAATCTAATGTGGGGAGTGAATGTTGTTCAAGAATCTCCTGCAAAGAAACAGCTTTTTGGAGGAGGGATTTGAGTCGTGGTTTGCTGTCATCATGAATCCGGCATTTTTGTTGAGGATCCAAGATTTGTTCGAGGATGGTGATGAGGGTTTGAAGATTGTAGGCCATTAATTAATTTCTCTCTGATCTCTTCTGATTCTCAGTTTCTCACTCACAAATTAAAATTAGCTATAACAAAGTAATAAGCTGAATGCGTGTGGTTGGTGGAGTGTGAATGCGTAGATGGGTTGGTGGAGTGTGAATGCGTAGATGGGAAAGAAGGAAAGAATGAGGAAGAAGTTGGGAAAGAAGGAAAGAATGAAAAAGTGTTTCAAAATATTTATGATGATTCAAAGACAATCCATGTGGTTTCTCATATAAAGTGTTGTAATTAGGGATAAAGTGTTTGACTGACCTTTCATGATATGAAATCATATGCTTGTGTACGGATAATTTAATTGAAAAAATTCGAAAAATAACACTGATTGAATTCGCACTTTTTGTTTAATGCGTCACATAAAGAAATTGTGGATCACATATAAAATGAAATAACTACAAGTGTATTTCACACTTTTTATTTAGTGATAGTAGGAGCAAAAATTCGTGATGAGGTATGAAATTAAACTATTACAATTGCATTCACAATTTTTATTTAGTTGCTAGCATCAATAAAAATCCATGATCGTGGAGGGGTAAAATCCAAAAGTGCTATTATTTTGAGTTTGTATCCTGAATGCAATTATCTATTTTTACAATATCAGATGTGCTATTATAACTATCCTCTCAATTTAATTTATTAGATTTAATTATACACAAAAAACAAACATTTAATCACTTAAAGATAACGTAATATTTAAAGCGAGAAATTCGGGTCGGTAGATTAGAGCAAATAAAATAACTGTCGACTCAAAAATCAAAATATAACGATGATTCAATGACAATCCACATGGTTTCTCATGCGATTGTGCTTTCAATTTACTCATCTAAACTTTTGTAAGATGAAATTTTGATTGAGTAATAAATGATGACGTATTGAATAGATAACAAAAGAGTAAATTAATCTATTAGATTTGGTATTTGAAATAAAGATCAAAAGTAGAAGGATCTTTTTTTCAAATTGAATAAAAAGTTCTACAAGGATCTCTCTCCACCTAATTCCATTTTCATTTCGAAGTGTTGGTATGTCTCCGACTTCACGAGGGATCTCCTTCAACTCTTCTAATAGCCCGAGAAAAAGAAAGTGAAGCACTTGTCGTATGACCATTCACCTTAACATCAAGAAACAACTTCATTATTGTTTTATCCACTCATCGATCTTATCATGCCGTGAATTTTATCTACAAGTAATAATTAACAAGATCAATTGAGAAATAATGACAAGAAAATAAAAAGCCTTATGTGAGGGGACATATGCTTCTTTCTTCTGTGTGGTTGCAAACTAAAACATCATCCGTCTCGTTCAATATGGTCGATCGGTTTTCTTTTTAGGCCGTCCCACTCAATATGACATATTTTCTTTTATAAAAATAATTATAGAAAGATACTCCCTCCGTCTCAAGAAAAATGTCTTACTTGTTTTCGGCACGGGAATTAAGGAGAAATGATAAAGAATGTAAAAGTAGTGTGAATAAATAATAAAGAATGTAAAAGTGGTGTGAATAAATAATAGAGAATGTAAAATCAGTGTGAATGCAAATGTAAAATCAGTGTGAATGCAAATGTAAAAGCGGTGTGAATGCAATTAATTTTTTCCCAATAAGGAAAGGAGATATTTTTCATGAGACAACCCAAAAAGAAAGGGAGACATATTTCGTGAGACAGAGGGAGTACTTTATTAACACTTCATTGACTAAAAATACTTTATTGATTAAAAAAATACTTTATTTACACTTTTCTTAATACCTAATAACCTTTTGTTTAGTTTCCATGCTGAAATGAACTAGCTATATTGAACGGGATGAAGGGAATACTGCACAAAACAACATTTAACAATTTAAGAGCATTTTTTTGTACGTGGTTCGAATGAGCTTCACATAAAGTGCGTATATGTAAGCGCACTCTCGAATATCAATCACAAGCTTGTATTTAGTGAGATTTAAATTTGTAATACTTGGCACAAACAGTGACGGATCTATAGTGGGACTAGGGGAGTCAAGGGACCCAATGTGAAGAAATATAAAAAATGCTTTTAAGTGTTATAGTATAGGTACACACGATTTGGTTAGTTGGTTGTATTTGATATTTTAATCTTGTTATTATATGAAAGGAAAATTATCATAAATCCACCTAGGATAGAGAATGCATGGGGATTTAGGATCTGAACTCCTATTATAAAGAAGATAATAAAATATTTATTAATCTCGGTATAGAAAAAGTAATATAATATTTTTTAATTTAGTATCTCTCGTATCATCATTATTATATTATATTATATTATATCATCATTATTTAAATTAATATTGAAAACTGTTATTTAAATAAGTTTTTCAAAGAAACCCCAATTATTAAAAACCCTATAAATACTTAGAATTAATGTATATTTTTTCATCCTTTGCACCATGCACCAATTTAATTTGGTCAATTTAATGTATATTTTTCGAATATTACAATCACTTTTTGTAATTAAATTTTGGTTTTATATAAATTCTAAATTGATTTCATATATTATGCACTTATAAAGCAAAATCATGATTAGCGGGCCGATTCTCACCCAAAAACATGGCGGTAGATGGGCTTCCCAGCTGACGGGTATCTCATCTCGAGAAATTTTTCATTTTATGCATTTTTTCCATGTATAATCTAAATCTAAAATCGTCAGGTTTTCAATATTGCATAATCTATAATTGTAATTAGCAAATATTACTACATGGTTAAGGGCGATTTTGGGTCTATATAAATTCTGAATGAGTTTCATAAATTACACACGTGTAGATCAAAATCGGGGTCAGCGGGCCGATTTCGACCCGAAATCGTAGCGGTAGACGAGTATTGCTATATGAATTTTTTAGAAAGGAACACATATGACTGATTTTTTTAATCGGATGTGAAACAAGTACGAGTATATAAATTTCAAACAAATTTGAATAATTCGAAACATACCTTCTCGAATTGTTTGATAAACCATCTCCGTTGGAAAATGTTAAAGGTGTGGGAAAAATTAGCAGAAAATTTACTAATGATTTGCTCATGAGCCAATTCTAACCCAAAATTGTGCGCGTTAAGGGGCCATTTAGTACTAACGAGACAACATTTTTTTTATATGATTTAGAGACACAAATAGATATTTACTATTAAAAAAGAACAACCTCAATTGTCATACAAATCAACACAAAACATCTCTTTGAAAAGTAAATAATTTTTGTCTCGCATGAATTTTAAGAAGAAAGAGAGTTTTGGAAATTACCTATAAAAATAGGTGTGAATTAAATTTGAAATTGTTTTAAGGGTATTACTTAAAAAAATAAAAAATAAAACAAACAATATCTTTCTTATACTATTAGATATTAAATTTTATTAAATAATAATTTTCCGTCGAAAACTCGACAGGCTACACACTAGTATTTTTTATTATTTTTTTTTAGCATAAGGGCTACACACTAGTTATTCTTAAATTGATTTCAATTTTCAACTGAACACATTGTCTTAAGCCCGACAAAGTCGGCAACAAATTAGACAAAATAGGTCCAAAATAAGATTAGCCCAATATGGCCTGAAAAAATATGCGTATGTTATAATGGGCCCTCCACACTGGCCCAATTTCTCTTCATTTCTAAATTCTAATTGTTCTGCCTTCCGAGATCTACTCCACCATGTCTACAAAGCTCTGTTCCCGAACATGTTGATTTTCTGCACGAGGTTAGTTTCTTGTTATGCACACAAACTGTTTGATAGAATAACTTAAAGAGAAAAAAAAAGAGAGAGAATATTTTTTATATTTTCTAGATCCATGTGAAAACTGCGAAGCAATTTGAATCATTAAGAATCGAAGCATAAGCGCAGTACATATATAAGAAGACATATGTTTTATACAACAAAGCATGAATTGAAAAATGCATTCATTACATGACTATATATCTAAAGAAAAAGCACAGCATGGTCATAGGTTTTCATTAGTTGTTGAGAAGGATGTTAACTCATGTAGTATATATGAAAAGAATAAATATAATTATACCTTCTGTCACTGCAGTGAGATGGAGCGAATCATGCACCGTCACCGTCACCGTTGTCGTCATTGTCATCGTCAATGACAACACCATCTATACGAAGTTGGAGGGCGTAGTTGTCGTATTCAGAATGTTGCACCTTCACGATGTGCTTTGCTGATTCAACAGAAGAAGCGCCGCATCTTCTCATCTCGATCAATTCGAGAGTTGTGATGTCTCCAATGCCGCTGGGGATTTCCTCTAACTCACCACAGTCTTCTAGAAGCAAGTGGCGGAGTTTAGGGAAGTTGGTCTCATCAGCTCTCCAACGCACAATATCTATGTAATCCAATTGTAGAAACTGCACTGACCTGAATTCCTCTCCTTCTCTTACTTCCCACACATTTGCTCTGGTAGGCCACCCAGAGTCAAAGCCACATACCCTTATCTTGAGCACCTCGAGATTCGGTAGGCCACACAGAGTCGTCGCCATGCGCGGATATATTGAACAACGATACAATGTTAATTTTCTAAGAGTAGGAGGAAATCCGCAATCCTTACCATGAAAGAATTTGTATGTTAATGTTTCGAGTTTGTGCACATGGCTTAAATCAATTACCAGGCCGGATGACCCAGAGATTCCCAAATTTTTTATATTTGGAATGGCTTGAAGGAAACCCTTCTCAAGTAGTGATTCACTTAGCTCCACGCATGAAATCGTGTGCAGCTTATTCATCTCAACAACCATTTCAATGTCGTCATCTTCACTATCAATATATCCATGGAACTTGAGATATCTTAACCCAGACATCTTCCATATTTCACATGGCACATAACTCTTCGAACTTGAACAGTGATTAATCAAGATTTGCAAATTCACCAATCTTGATATTCCCACACGTAACCTTTCACAGTTCAAACCTAAGTAGCGTAAGTTCACAAGCTGTAATATTTCTTTCGGGAACTCTTCGAACTGCACTATAGATATTATATCCAACACTCTAAGCAAGTTTGAGACGGAAGAGATATAACTTACTATCGGACTCACTTGCCACCAATCTCTACTTGTGCATCGAAAGCTTCGAGCAAGTGACATCAACTCAGCATGTGTATCTTTCATTTCATCCGAGTATTCTTGTTGAGTACTCACACGGCGCAACTTAGAGATCATGCCACGGCCACGGTCATTTGTCGTGACATGTAGAAAGTTGTCCTCATCAGCCTTCCTGATGCATAGATCCCTCAACACATCATGGACGACATAGCTCATCGGTTTACTAATATTCAATTTGTTTCGTCTCGCCATAACTAGATTCCTCTCCACGAGTCCCTTTAAGTATTCCTCTGCCACCTCCTCCAAATTCTTCTTGTCTCTATTTAATTTGATAAATCCCTCAGCTATCCAGTAACATATGAGTTCGGAACCTTTTATTTCATAATCTTCAGGAAAACCTCCCATATACAGGAAACACGGTTTCAAGTAATTGGGCAACTGGTTATAACTTAAAGTTAATATGCTAGAATATTGCTCATCATCCCCTGATCTAGCGATTGCGCCTCTTACGTTCTCTACAATATCCTGCCAAACATCTTTTGATCTTTCGACCTTAGACAAGAGTCCTCCAATCACGGTGATGGCAAGTGGAAGCCCACCACAATCACCCGCAATCTTTCTTCCTATCGATTCTAATTCAGAAGGGCAATTATCATCTCCAAATACAATTTGGCGGAGTAGATTCCAACTTGCAGAACCGCTTAGCAACTGAACCGCATGATGCGGGCTCTGTGAGTTGGCATGCGTGGCCACATTTGATTCCCGAGTGGTTATCACGACTCGACTTCCGTTGCTGTTGTCTGGGAAGTACATCCTCACTTCATCCGATACTTGGGTGCTCCATATATCATCTAGCACAATCAGGTATCTCCTTCCGTACAAACTCTTATACAAACTATCTTTCAATTCGTGAACTATAACTTGTCGGTTAATTAGTTCATCAAGTTGATTTTTCCCCATTATGCATGAAAGAAGGCTTAATAGAATACTACGCATATTATAATCTTGGGAAACAGTAGCCCAAGCACGAGCATCAAAGTGAGAAACAATGAGAGGATCTTCATAAAGGTTTCGAGCAAGAGTGGTCTTACCAGCGCCACCCATTCCCACGATGGGGATGATCTCCAGATTGCTCCGCATCCCGACCAATCGTTCCTTCAACTCCATCAAATCTTCATCAAATCCCACCACAGTGCCAGTAGCTCTAGCACTCTTGGGATTCAATGAAGCAGCAGCAGCAGCACCACCACTCGATGAACTAGTGCCTCTCGACGTCGACGATATCATCTTCTTTCCAGCTTCCACCTCCACAAGCTTCACCACTAGTTGCATTGCAGAATCAAGTTTTTGCGTTACTTGTCGGAGTTCTGCCGAGGAAAAACTGATCAACAGTTCTTCGGTCAAACTTGCAGATCTCATTTGATCAACCATGCGTGATTCTATGATATCTTCGGCTTTATGGGCTGCATCTCGGATTTGTCGCTCCAAACTTCGGCCTCTCGACGTTGACGATATCTTGAGCGAGATAAAACTGATGAACCACTTGATCGACCGTCGGATCAAGTTTCGGGATTGCATTCGATCAACCATGCGTGACTCTAATTTGGGGAGTGAATGTTGTTCAAGAATCTGCTGCAGAGAAACAGCTTTTTCAAGGAGGGATTTGAGTTGTGGTTTGCTATCATCATAAATCCGGCATTTGTGTTGAGGATCCAAGATTTGTTCGAGGATGGTGATGAGGGGTTGAAGATTGTAGGCCATTGATTTCTCTCTGATCTCTGCTGATTCTCACTCACAAAGTAATAAGCTGAATGGCTGAGAGTTTGCTGGATTAAAAGTGGAAGTCGCGCTCCACTTTAACTAGCGCTTTTTCAATTGTTATCTTCATTTCTTAAAGTTGTACTCGTATTTGGCCTTGTGGTTGGGGGACCACAAAACTTTAAGAAATGAATACAATTTCCCTTCATAATTATTCTCTCTCTATTCTCTCTCTACCACTGAATTCTATCTTGCTCGTTTGTTCTTATCTTAAATTTACAGAAAAATTATACAAATATATATTGGACCCTACAATTCGATTATTAGAAAATGACATTTGATCTTTTTTGCAAAAAAGTTGAAGGAGAAATGTAACCTTTTTCTCATCAATGTCTCCTTTAGTCAAAAAAATCAGAATAAATGAGCGGAAATAATGTAAAATGTGGATGAAATTAATCACATATTTTTAGAATTTATAAGTAGGAAAATAGTACAAAAATGAAAAAAAATATTATTATAGTATTTGCAACAAATTTGTATGATTTTGTAATGTTCGATATTGATTGGTTGATTGATATATGCCAATGAATATCTATAATTATACCTCTATAATTATACCTTGATTGTTACAAAAATAAAAAAACAAATTAAGTAGGAAAATTCATGATGGTACATATCATCTTCTTCAACCCTTGTTGTCTTCTTCATCATTAACTAGCCCACACATTTATAAACATTTTATCGAGAATAAGTTGTTTTTGGCATAACAAATTGCGTACATAAGATTAGAGCGATATATTTAAGAAAATTTAAGAGTAATTTTTCTTAAAAAAATGTGACAATGAATCTTGAGATATGTGCTACCGCTAATTAAAGACCTTATCCTCTTCAATTAAAAAATATAAAAAATATAGTAATAAACTCTTGAGAACTATGTTGCCAAACCTTACCCAGAAATTAATTATCTGAAATATTTAAAAAATTTATTGATTTTTGTGCTTTGTGATGCGATGTGATGTGCTCTAACTATTTGTTCAGTTTTAACTAAATCTATAATGAATTATAAAAAGTTAAATTTGACATTAGCTTGGAAAAATAAAATATATCATTCTAAGCAATAAGAATTAAATTTGATCAAATTGAGAAGATCAAGAAAGAAATTGAAGATGGTGGATAGGAGGTGGAACTTGGGAGTTGGATTTTATGACTCTATTTTTTTGTCAAAAGGCAATCTCTCGGTTGTTCTTTTTTTCTTTTATAGCAACATGAATCTTTAAACTATAAAATATAAATCGCTAAAAAAAAACTATAAAAATAAAATTGTACTACTAATTATTATACATACTCCCCTGTCCATGAAATATAATCGCTCACGTTGAGTTGACTTAGTTGATGGAAGGTAATTACGTTAAAATATGAGTGGAATAAGGATTTCACTTATTGGTAACTGTGAGTGAAAGAATGTTATAAAGTGAAATATATGGATAAACCATAAATGATGAAGTGGGCAACTATTTCATGAACGTTCGAAGGGAAAACTATTTTTCTAACAATATTCAGAGGTCAGGTGGCCTCTCTCCCCCGTCGCAATTTTTTTATTAATTTCAGAAAATATTAAGAGTCTATTTTTTCTAATTTCAGATTTTTTCATATATGTTTACATTCAAATGTTAATTTCTTCAATTTCTTTTTGCCTTTAAAATGTATAAGCTCAATTGCCTAAACACTTTGACAACTCATAAGCTTTTGATACATCTTATATGAGTTTGAACTTTGAATAGGCACGACAAATCATGAAATTTAGGTATTTTTGCAATTTCAATGTGATTTTTACACTTAGTTAATTAAAGCACGAATTTTGCAACTTTTTCAACAGTAAAGACGGTTAGTTTCACCCAATATTTAAATAGAATTGGTAAAATAAAGCCGATCCTGAAAAAAAGAAAAGTGCAATTATAGCCACTTTTTTAAAAACGATCAAATATGATCATGTATATACGACTTGCATATACGACCAGCATACACGACCATGTATATTGGTCGTGTATGCAGGTCATGTATGCTGATATGGTCGTGTATGTATGGTCAGCATACACGACCAATTTAGGTCGTGTATGCTAGTCGTGTATGCATGACCGTATTTAATCGTTTTTAAAAAAGTAGCTATATTTGCACTTTTCTTTTTAGAAGTGGCTATATTTGCACTTATCCCATATTTAAAATCATGCAAGAGAAATACAATCGATTTGCATTGCATGAATTCAAGGATTACAATTTATTCCATTCCCACATCTAGTATATTACACAGTCCAAATATAGAAATGGGACTCTTATTCGACGTGGGACACATATATAGCAAGATCGATCATAAAACTAAATCAGACCATTTGTCGAATGTAGGCCCCGGCAGCACCATCAATATTGACGAGGGTGGAAGTGAAATACCAGGCGACAACGTCATAAGTGGAAACGTATGCTCCGGTGGCGGCGGAGATTCCGACTTGAACCTCCTCAGGTAGAACGCTGCCCAAGTCGTATGTGGAGCCGACCTCAAAAGTTTGAGAGCCGGCGGTGACAGTGACAGTTATCCGTTTAGTGGCTTCCACGTAGTCTATCCGGGCAGTCACCTCCTGCCCGATTATGGCATCGTCGACTCGAGTTTCATTGACGGATGTGGGAGATTGGATGTCGATCCCAACGTGACGGTAACTTGGATCCCAGGGATTAGTGGTGATGTCAAACTCGACGGCAAAGACGGAGGGGCTACTCCCGGAGGGATTGAAAATGCCGAAGTTGCCGCCGGTTGAACCGGCAGGAATGTCGTAGCCGACGGGGGCGATGAAGAAGGTAAGGCCGTCGCCCGGGCTAACACCGTCGACGGGTGTAATGATAAATTTTAGGGTAGTTTCGAAGTCGGCCTGCGCCGCTGCGGACTGGAACGTAACCGGGGTCGAGTGCACCACCCGGCCAATGCTGTAGGGCTGTGGGGTGCCGGAGGCGTTGGTTTGTGTGAGGCGGAGGAAGGTTGAGGTGGAGGGGAAGTGAGCGGCGCCTTGGTAGGTTAAGGTGGTGGGTTGGTCGCCGTAGAAATCGTAGGTGAACGAGGTCGATTGCGAATTCACGGCGGCTATGAGCAAGGCTATGGAGGAGAGGAGAGGAATTAGGGTTTGCAAGAAGTTGGCCATGGCTACAAATGATTAATTTAATTGCAAGAAGTGATGCTTCTTATGCTTGTATTTATACTAAGTCTAGCACGTGCATGATATATGACAACGTTGGAGATTTTGTTCCACGTGTCGATCAAACAGATGCAGTAGTAGATGTAGATAAGACATTGATTTAATCATGCATGTGCTAAATATGAGCATGAACGTAGATAATGTTACAACGGTTGAGATTTTTTCGAATTAGGGTTTGTATATTAATTCCCATAGCTGTCATCTTTTCCACCTTACATTGGGGATAAGCAAATCTCCACATGATGATGATTTTATAATGATTCAAGTCCATATGTAAAGTCTCTCTTGCCATTCCAAAATTAAGCATCACCGAGAGTTCCTCTGCAATGAGAATAAATAAATATGGAGATATGAGCATGAGGAAATATTGGCAAGATTCTCATTTTCTTTCTCTGTGTGTTTGAAAAAACTACCGTTAGTAATTGACAGTACCGACTAGTACCGACACATAATATTGTATCGGTAAGATGTAGCACAAAGAAGAAGATCCAACTTAATTTGGTGTAAATCGATTAATATGACTTCTTATATATCTGGACCAAATAAAGCGTATCGCAATAATTAGATCATAGTACTAATTAATGTAGGGATGGCTAACAGTCGATATGGCAATTAAATGTGGAGTACCAGATGAGATCCTCTATTACATTTTCGTATTTCATCTACTGTTGCATTAATAAGATAATGACATGTGTCACGATTAATGGTTCAAATTTAGGGAATATATTTTCTTAATATATATCCTAAATCTTGAACCCTTAATCATGTCACGTGTCGTTATCTCATTAATGCAATAGAAGATGAAAACACTGAAATGCAATAGAGGATCTCATTTGACTTCAACTTTTTTACTGTTATTTTTTATCTTTCATATTGTCTTCAGTTGTTCAACAAGCAAAATACAATTTCGCCATTCATATGGTTCTGCTATTTCTTTTGGATTGCATTGATTATACGACTTAGGTTTCCATTTTCTTTAATTTTTTGCAGATTTGATGCTTGTCCAAAACCGTCATTTCGATGATTTTGGTATGCTCCCGCCTCTATAGTATGCAATGTTTTTCGCCCTATTGTAATGATCTTGTTATAACTTATAGAATTGTACAAAAACTCATTAAAAAAAACACTAAATTAGTTTAGTTCAAAGAAACAATGATTTATAATGAACTCAATTATTCACGAAATATACTCATCCACTGAACATCCTACGGCTATTCTTGCAACTTCATCAAACATTGTAAGATGTGAACTATTATCCCCTTGTATAATAGTACTATTAAAGAAACAATGACCCACGCAATATATATATATTTATTTATTTATTTATTTATATATGTTTATGATTACCTTAGTGTTGTCTGAGTAATTTCTTCCTTGCATTTTTCGCAAATTGTAATTTCAACATTCTTTGGACATGTTATTATACACTTTTACAACATACCATATGGATGATATATGTATATATTCTTAACCCCATCGACAATTTCCATTAAAGAGTAGTGTTAAACATGGATTTTCACCTCATATTGGAGTTTAATTGATACTATATAGTTGAGGAAAATCGTGTTTAAAGCAAGTTCGAGCTTATATTTTGTTAGTTTGAAAGAATTTGATGCTTGTTTTCGGTGAATTTTGTAGGGTTTAGAGTATAAGATGGAGAGAAATGAGCTTGAAGATGTAAAGTTTCATGTGGTTCGAGTTTGGGAGGAGAAACGACTCGAGGAATAGATGAAAAACGGAGATAAATGAGTTGGATAAAGGTTGAAGGCTCGCAAGAAGCTTCATGCGGCCGTATCTCGACCGCATGACAAATGTGAAACTGGAAGGGGGGTCATGAGAAGATTTTATTAAATTATGTTTTGCTCGAAGTTTAGTTATTGAGATGATTTATTATTTCATATTAAAAATATTATGGTACTTTTGGCTATTTTTATTTTTTCGTTGATGACTTCATTAGATTTTAAGAGAGATTTATTTTTTTTACCATAACATTATATTATATATGTAATTATACATTTTCATAATAAAATTTTTATATATTAATAATTTATATTTTTATGAAACGTATTTTTCTGTAGTATAATAATATACTCATTTAATGGCAAATTGTAAATCATAAAAGATGAACACTACAATTCAAAATTTTATAAAGAGCATTAGCAATGGGCGGCTCGATTAAACTGTGGTCAACGGGCCAATTTTCACTCCGAACTGTGGGGGTAGACGTGCCGATTTCAAACTAGCGGTTCAACTTTAAAAAAATGTTATGTTAATTTCATAATGTAGGATGTTTAGAAGAGGTATTTGATGTCAAAAGGATCCACAAATACTTTTGGCCCACATCATTTTGAAAAGAAATAAAGCTTTCAAATTATCTATAAAAATGCATGTTCAAATATATATAAATATATATATAAATTTACTGATAAAACTACAAACGTAGTGATTTATCTTCGAAAAACTTTTCAATAATTAACGTACAATATTTTTCTTATAATTTTATTAAATAATAATTTTCTGTCGATTTTCGACTAGCTACACACTAGTTGGTACAAATAGTAAAATAATTTGAAAGACACATTAACAATTTTAATTAGACACAAAAAATGAAATATGTCATGAATAATGGAACAATCTAAAAAAGAATAAATGCAATGAATAATGGAACTGAGGGTTAATTTAGAGTTTGATACAACTCCTAGTCTCAGCCCGACAACAAATTTAAAAAATGGGCCCAAAATAAGACAAGCCCAATATGGCCCGAAAACAAATGTCTAAATTATAATGGGCCGTACCCATAGGTCCAATTCCCGTAACAAATTAATAAGATATGAATTATCAATTTCCCTTCCCAATTCTCTCTCATCTCGATTCTATCTTGTTTGTTGTTCTTAATTTAAATTAACAGAAAAATTATTTAAAATATATTAAACCACTACATGATGGTAGAATTTGATTACGTAGAAGTATAAAGAAATATAATGAAATTTGATATGTGGCTACCTTTCACATTCTTGACAACATATGCCCCATTTGGAAGGATCAAATTTTATTTATTTATTTATGTAATTATTTTAACTAAGGATCATTCATAAAGTGCGAATTTGCGAGAATTTGTATTTTCGGTTTAATGAATTAATACTAATTACGGATTGGGTATTGATATTCGGCCACACTATGACATACCACACAAGCTAAAAATAGTAATATAGGTTTTGAAAATGAAAATATACCCTAATTGGAAAGCATAAACCCTAAGGGCGTGTTCACTTGGAAGTATAAATTTATACCTCTAAATGGAGGTAATTGAAAAGATAAACAAAAATCTCACTCTTTAAATCATCCCTTCTTTTTTATATCTCTACTTTCGACCACCATAAGGAGGGATAATATTATTGCCCTAAATTGGAGTGATAATATTATCCCTCCTTGTGGTGGTGGAAATGAGAGATGTGATAATATTATTCCTCCTTGTGTGGTGGAAAGGAGAGATTTTAAAAAGAAGGGATGATTCAAAGGGTGAGATTTTTGTTTATCCATCCATTTACCTCTAAATGGAGGTATAAATTTATACTTTCAAGTGAACACAACCTAAGGGGAAAATATGATTATTTTCATTTTTACAGTTAACTTTTCTTTTTTTATGCGTGTGGCTGGCCATAGTGTGGCCGACTATCATTACCTAATTATGGATTATGGATTAGTTAAAGTTCTCGAAAATGTATTTAAGTAGGAAATTGGGTGAAGAAGAGACCATTTTTTCATACATTTTGAAGAAAAACTCTCCCTTCCTATGTTTGCTATTCTCTTACGTCTTGAAATTAAAACAGATTTAAATCAGGCCAAGAGATAAAAAAGTTTTGGGCTCTGAAAGATAATGATATTTTGGCTAAATAAAATTTAAAATTGGGCTGATTATGTAGTCTGAGGCTAATTGAAATCAAATAAGATGATCTTATTTGCTTCACGGATAAAGTGCTTGAGTAACCTTTCATGATATGAAATGATATGCTTGTGTACGGATAATTTAATTGAGAATTTTACTAAATAACACTTCTAATATTTGTAATGATAAATAATTTATACTCTCTTTTCCCTCACAGAATTCGCACTTTTTATTTAATGCATCACATAAAAAAATTGTGGATCACATACAAAATGAAATTATTACAAGTGTATTTTACACTTTGTATCTAGTGATAGTAGGAACAAAAATTTGTGATGACTTGTAAAATTAAACAATTGCAATTGCAATTGCATACACAATATTTATTTAGTTGCTAGCACCAATAAAAATCCGTGATCGTGGAGGGGTAAAAGTCTAAAAGTGCTACTACCTCCGGTCCCCAAGTTTCTTTCTAGGAGGAAGTGACACGTGTATTAAGAAAAAGGTTGTTGAGTTAGTAATGAGTAGAGAAAAAATGATTGAATTTATTGTGAGTGGAGAAAGGGTCCCACATTGAGGGTAGTGATATATTAATTAATTGAGATAGAGGTGGACCATATGTGGTATTTTAAGTAAATAAGTTGATAAAGTAAGGGTAAGAGATAATAATTTGTTGTGAGGTAGTGTCCAAAAGTAGCCAGGAAGAAACTTGAGTACCATCCCAAAAAGGAAAGATAGGAAACGATTTGGGAACCAGAGCTAGTATTATTTTGAGTTTGTATTCTGAGTGCAGTTATCTATTTTTACAATATCGAAGTGCTATTATATAAATATCCTTTGAATTTAATTTATAAAACTTAATTATACACAAAAAGACAAATATTTAATCATTAGGGTGTGTTCACTTGGCATGAAAAAGAGGGAAAACGAGGTATAATATTATTTTACTTCCTTATATCATTTGGTTTCGATTTAAGAAAACCCGGGCAGGAGGTACAAAATTTCGGGCACCCCCTTTTCCCTTTCCCGCAGTATAAATTTATACCTCCGAAATGGAGGTATAATATTATACCTCCCATGTGATTCAGATATTTCCTCTATCCATCAATTTCATCCCAATTGAACAAGATATAAACATTATGGTCCACCATTGAGAATATAAATGAGTATATTATCCCTCCAACCAAACAAGATAAAAAACTGTGGTCCCCACAATGAAGTATAAATACACTTCATTATATTATTTAGAGGTATAAATTTATACTGCCAATTGAACACATCCTAAGGATAAAGAAATATTCAAAGCGAGAAATTCCGGTTGGTAGAGTAAATTATTTTACATCACAAATAAAATAATTGTGGACTCAAAACACTTATAATGATTCAATGACAATCAACGTGGTTTCTCATGCGATTGGGCTTTCAAGATACTCATCTAGACTTTTGTAAGATAAAATTTTGAATAAATAATAAATGATGACGTATTAAATAGATAACATAGAGTAGTATATTAGAGATCTTTATTTCAAATTGAAAAAAAGTTCTACAAGGATCTCCCTCCACCTAATTCCAATTTCATTTCCATTAGCTTGAATAGTTTCTGCTGCAAAGTTGGGACTTGGAAGCTTTGTTGTGATGCTTATTTCTCATTATTCACAAATACCTGAACATGAAAGGGAAGGAAGTTTGCCATGTAATTCCGTTTGTTTATCTACTATCTCTTTCAAACACTTCGCCACCGAGTCACTGCAGTTATACAACTCAATTTTCTATAGCGATGACTTATGATCCGCAGATGCCTCCGAATCCTGAGGTGCTACCTCAGGACGGACTCGACATTGGAGTCGAGCTTGAACACCTTGCCAAACATATGAGCCGGAAAAGAATGCAAACTAGAAAAAACATGACGGTTCGATAAAACCACGATATAATTCAATTACCTGATATAATCAATCATATTTGAACAGTGCAAGATATGTGAATTCTGCTAGAAAACTACTAAGCAATCTGAATCATTAACTACGATTGTCATTTATCGAAGCATAAGTGTAGTACATATCTAAAAAGGCATATTTCTATACAATAAAGCATGAATTGAAAAATGCATTCACGACATGACTATATATATAAAGAAAAAGCATAGCATGGTTATAGGATGATGTCATTAGTTATTAAGAAGGATGGCAACTCATGTAGTATACGAAAAGAATTAATATAAGTTGAGCTAGCTTTACCTTTTGGCACTGCAGTGAGATGGATAGAATCATGCATCATCCTCATCATCATCGTCATCGTCATCGTCACCTTCATAGTCATCATCATCATCATCATCATCATCACCAACAACATCATCTATAAGAAGTTGGAGGGTGTAGTTGTCGTATTCAGAATGTTGCTCCTCCACGATCTGCTTTGCTGATTCCACAGCCGAAGCGCTGCATCTTTTCATCTCGATCAATTCGAGGGTTGGGATTTCTCCAATGCCGCTGGGGATTTCCTCTAGCTGTTTACACTCTTGTAGAAGCAAGTGGCGGAGTTTAGGGAAGTTGCTCTCATCAGCTCTCCAATGCAATATATCCGTGTAATCCAGTTGTAGAAACTGCAGTGATCTGAATTCCTCTCCTTCTCTTACTTCCCACTCCTCTGCTTCTACTGTCGTATCTTGGTCAAAGGTACATGCACTTATCTTGAGCACCTCGAGGTTCGGTAGGCCGCACCACGATGTGCGGAAATAATGAACATGCAAACAAAGTTAATTTTCTAAGATTAGGAGGATATATGCAAACCTTACCTTCAAACCATTTGCATTTTAATGTTTCGAGTTTGTGCAGATGGCTGAAATCAATTACTTGTCCAGATTCCCAGTAGATGTTCAAGTTTTTTATATTTGGGATGGCTTGAAGGAAACCCCTCTCAAGTAGTGATTCAGTTAGCTCCACGCTTTTAATCGTGTGCAGCTTATTCATCTCAACAAGCATTTCAATGTTGTTATCTTCAATCGTAAAATATTGTGCAATAAACTTGATATGTCTTAACCTAGACATCTTCCATATCTCAGATGACACACAACCCGTAGTTGAACAACGATTAATCCAGATTTGCAAATTCACCAATCTTGATATTCCCACAGATAACCTTTTACACTTCAAACCTAAGAAAGTAGGTTAACAAGCTGTAATATTTCTTCCGGGAACTCTTCGAACTCGTTGAGATACATTATATCCAACACTCTAAGCAAGTTTGAGATGGAAGAGATATAACTTACTACTTGACTCAGTTCCCACGAATATCTACTTGTGCATCGAAAACTTCGACAAAGAAACATCAACTCACCATGCGTATCTTTCATTTCATCCGAGTATCTTTGTTCACAACTCACACGGCGCAACTTTGAGATCATGCCATGGCCGCCATCATGTGTCATGATATGTAGAAAGTTGTCCTCATTAGCCTTCCTGATGCATAGATCCCTCAACACATCATGGATCACGTACCTCATCGGTGTGCTAATATTCAATTTGTTTCGTCTCACCATAACTAGATTCCTCTCCACCAGTCCCTTTAAGTATTCCTCCGCCACCTCCTCCAAACTCTTCTCGTCTCTTTTTGATTTGATAAATCCCTCGGCTATCCAGTAACATATGAGTTCGGAACTTATGACCTCATAATCTTCTGGGAAACCTCCCATATACAGGAAACACGGTTTCAAGTAATTGGGCAAGTGGTTATAACTTAAATATAATATGCTAGAATATTGCTCATCCTCCCCTGATCTAGCAATTGCGCCTCTTACGTTCTCTCCAATATTTTCCCAATCATCTTTTGATCTTTCGACCTTAGACAAGAGCCCTCCAGTCACAGTGATGGCAAGTGGAAGCCCACCGCAATCACTCGCAATCTCTTCTCCGATCAATACTAATTCAGTAGGGCAGTCATCTTTTCCAAAAACAATTTGGCGGAGTAGATCCCAACTTGCAGACTTGTCTAGCAAGTGCATCGCATGTTGCTTGCTGTTTGGGTTTGGATGCGTGGCCACCTTAGATTCCCGAGTGGTTATCAAGACTCGACTCCCGTTGTTGTTGTCAGGGAAGTAACTTCTGATTTCATCCCATACTCGGGTGCTCCAGATATCATCTAGCACAATCAGGTATCTCCTACCATACAAACTATGGTACAAACTATCTTTCAATTCTCCAAGTTGATCTTTTCGTTTAGTTAGTTTATCAAGTTGATCTTCTCCAACTATGCAAGAAAGAAGGCTTAATAGAATAGTAGACATATTGTAATCTTGGGAAACAGTAGCCCAAGCACGAGCATATTGAAATCGAGAAACAATGTCAGGATCTTCATAAAGCTTTCGAGCAAGAGTGGTCTTACCAGCGCCGCCCATCCCCACAATGGGGATGATCTCCATCTTGCTCGACATCCCGACCAGTCGTTCCTTCAACTCCATCAGATCTTCATCAAATCCCACCACAGTTGGGTTGTCATCTCTTCTACCCTTCCCAATCTGGATCCCCTGTGAAGCTTCCTGAACAACACAGAAAGAAAAAAGGAGTAAAAAGGACAGAACAATGAGAGTGTAGGAATAGAAAAATACAGGAAAAAGATATTTTTGGAGATGAAGAAAACTGAATTTTATTTCTGCTGGGGTGAGACTTACAGATTTCATCAAGACTCCTATTTACACTAATCATTAGGCATGTGAAACATCAAAGAAGTAAATAAAGATTAAATACATGCTTTTATTTCTAGATACATGCATTCAAAGATGCATTCATGATGCATGTAACTTGACTCTTCATATTCAAATTCAATTTATAATTTAGCCAACAGAGAGTTTAAAGTGAGAGCACTGACAGAGATGAGATTATAGCTGAAAGAGGGAACATATAGGACATTTTCAAGATGAATTGAAGGAGTTAAAACCACTGTACCAACTCTAGCGACTTGAACTGAGTTTCCATTTGGTAAGTTGACAGAAGATTGATTAACTAGCTTAGACTGACTAAACTGAGATAAGTCACAACATACATGGTGAGTTGCACCAGTATCAAGTAGCCAAAGACATTCAGATTTACTCACAGCACCAACAAAACAAGGTGAAGAGATATTACCACTGAAAGCAAGAGATGATGATGAGGAATGTTGGTTGATGGAGTGGGGTGTGGATGTGGATGCAGTGGAAGACTGGATTTGTGTTTGGAGAAATTGGAGAAGTTGCACACACTGATCATTACTTAGCACATAACCACATAACCAGTAGGAGATGATTGAGGCACCACAGGTGCTACAACAGATGATGAAACTCCAGTAGATTGCTCAGCTGACACAAAGCCTTCCTCAAGTTGATGCACAGATCTTCCAGAGGGCTTACCATAACCACCTCTGCCCCTTCCTTTTCCAAAACCAGGGGGAAATCCATGCAAGTCAAAACACTTATCAATAGTATGGTTAGGTTTTCCACAGTGTCCACATACAGGAGAGTCTCTACCTCTTCCTATACCATAGCCAGTTGCATTAGCCAGAGCACTAGGTTGCTCACTAGAATTCTGAACAAAAGGAACAGAAATACTACCATCTATGGACCTTTGCCTTTCTTCCTGTATAGCTAATGCAAAAACTTTGGACAAGGACAATGCAGGACTGACTGAAAGTATGTGAGATCCCAATTGAGCAAATGAGCTATTTAACCCCTGCAAAAACTGCATCGAGCACTCCTGCTCTTGATACTCACTCCACCTCTTTGCACTACCACATCTACAAATTGTGCAAGTACACCACTTCACCGGCTGAAAATCTCTATACTCATCCCACAACACTCGCAAATTCGTATAGTAAGTGCTAACATCATTAGAACCTTGAACCAAACTCAACAATTGCGCGCAATTGATAAATTCTCGCCAAATCACCATGTGAGAACCTCTCACGTAGATCTAACCAGATCTAAGCAGCAGTATCAATATACATCAAACTAGAACTTATTTGAGGAACTACAGAATTCCTCAACCACGACACAACCATACTATTACATCGCACCCACTGGGAATAGAGTAAATCATCAGTTTCAGGTTTTGGAAGCGTACCATCAACAAAAGCAATTTTATTCTTCGCAATGAGAGCAGTGAGCATAGATCGATGCCACATGTTGTAATTAGGGCCTGTGAGTTGTTGCGTAACGAGAACAACACCTGGATTGTCGCTCGCCGGCAAATGATATGGACTCGACGGATCTTCACAAATCAGAGGTACGTCACCTCGAGGAGCACCATTCCGGCGATTATTCGCCATTGAAACCAGGAAAAAATTGAAGAAAATGAATTGCGGAAACTACAGTGGAAACTTGCGCTCTGATACCATAAAGTTTTCTTACCTGACAATCTTGGAGAAGAAGAATTCTCATAATCGACGTGAATAGTACAGAGGCCTTCATGCCCTCTTTATACTCCTAATGCTGACTCAGCATAAAGGAAACTAAAATAAGAAAAACGTAAAAGGAAACAAATGCGACTTCTCTACAGCTAATAGCTACACTTTTACAAGAGAAAATATAAAACTCATGCAGAATCTAATCTTCAATTCTCTATACGGATGAATAATGATGTTTCTCTTGCTATTGGTAAGGAGTTGATTGTGGAAGCAATTAAACTGGGGGTTGTTGATCTCACTATTCAAAATCGGAATAAGGTGTTTGTTTTACCAAATGAGGTGCTTCAATCCCAAACCCTAGCTCGATTGAAATTGTGTGGCTTCTTCACCATTGATCTTGAGAAGGAGAAGGTAACTTGTTACAATCTTAAATCTCTTAAATTAAAAGATATGAATTCAAAAAATGCTTTTCTAAGGGATATGATTATTTCAAGATGTTCATTGATTGAGGAATTCACCTTGGGTTCCGAGTATGATACAAACTTGATGAAGGTTGAGTTTCTTGATCAGCTTCCTAAGCTCGAGTTGTTGTCTTAGGGAATGGACTATGTCTCACGGCTGCCTAGGCATGATTTGTGGGCTAAATTTGCTGGCATGAAAGAATTGAAGATTGTCTATTATGGCAATGATGATTTAAGAATTCGTATCCCATCACTTGAGCGCTTAAACATCACCTTATCAAGTTTTGTAGATAATGTGAATGTGGTGTTTGATTTTCCAAATATTCAAAAATTTAAGATGAGGGGTTGTTTGCCGCGACGCTTTGAGTTGAAAACGAGTACTACTGGTAGAGATGAATGGGTGTCTAAAATAGTGATAGACTACATTGAGCCTAGTGATGAATGGTTCAATAGGTTGAGCCAATTTGTGAGAATGTTGAGCCTATCTCGATCTCGAGTTTCTCTCACAATATATAATAATCTGAGTTTGGACTTTTCAGATGAGGATGAGTTCACTTATTCTGGTGATGGTTTAGCTATTCCTATAGTTGAGAAATTGAAGTTGAGTAGTTTCAAAGTGACACCAGCTTTTCTGAATGCTTTATTTTGGAGCTGTCGCCCTAAGTTTGTAGAAATTGAAAGGAAAAAAATGGTTGTTTGATATGAAGAAAGTGAATGTGGAAGTGTTTCAACAGTTGCGCTCGCTGCCATGGGAGACAATCTATCATGCTTCTTCCGATGAAGATGGATGTGATGTTTGCTTCCAAATGAATTAATTAGGGCTTTAATTAAGTTTTATATATTGTGGAATTTTCGTAATCTTTCCTTCATATCCTGTATTTCCCTTTGATATTGGATTTAATGGCGGCTTCTTGCATTTGATATTTGATTTTCAATACCTCTTGTTTTATCAGTTCCTCACTCCTTTCCATTAGTAGCATATTAATTTAGGGTTGCTTTCTCGGTTTTTATATTGGGTACTTTTGTAATAAATGAAAAATGTGTAGTTGTTGGTATTAATTGGTCTCATGAATTGGTGGGCCATTTTTTTTTTTTTTTTTTGTGTTGGAAATTTAATTAAACGACAAATTATTTACAAGAATGTTGGACCGAGTAGTGGGTTGATTCCTTTGCAGTTAAAAAGCCCAATTCAATTGTTTCTAATAATTTTAAATGAGCATTTTCTTTTACAATATGAATATAACATTCTAACAGGAGTATCTTGTTTTAGACAAAGTATACGACCGTTTATAAAATTCGGGCCCGTATGAATTATACTTATTTTCTTTGTTAATTATAACACAAAATTGTACTGATGCTAATTATAACACAAAGTTACCATAATTATTATTTTTGCAGAGAATTTAATACTACCAAACGGAATATTAATTTTTATACGTATAAGATATCTGAATCAAACATATCAAACTTTATCTCATACTCCGTAGCAAACGAGCTACGCATCATCAAAATGTTCCAACTTATTACTTTTATCAAAAAGTTAATTATTTTTCCTCGACCAGTTATATGTCCAATATTTCTCTAAATCTTCATGATCACATAAATTTTCTTTGATGAAAATTATATTTCTCTTTCTGCTTCCATCTGATTTTTTTGCAATTTTTTTCATCTGGTCCTAAATTAATAGACTTATTATTGTTTAATTCAGTCTTGCTTATGCTTTTATTACCTGATCTTGTTTAAGTTTTACAGTTTCTAATAGTTTCTAATTAGTTATATATATTTTCTCGACTAGTTATGTCGAATATTTTTTCAATCCGGATTTTTTTACTCCCAATTTGTGTTTCATTATCTAAATTTTCACATCATTTTTCTTTGATGAAAATTATATTTCTGTTTGTGCTTCCAATTTTTTTTATGTGGTCGTTGGTGATTTTTCATGGCGTGTTGGTAGTAAATGCATATTGTTTATATATTGTTGAAGTGAAGAAAAATTTGTGCCAGCACAAAAGAGTGGAGTGGCTTCTTAGCCTTATGCAAAACACAGCAAAAGAAGAAGATATATATACATCAAGGCAGAAGACATGTCTCTCTAGTTTGAAGATTTTTGTGTCACTGTCTCATTTAATTAATTACGGATTTATTTCAGTACTTTTGTTAGTGTCCCTAAATTAATACACTTATTATAGTTTCATTCAGCTTATGTTTCTTTCTTTCTTTCTTTTTTTAAGTTGCAAAAGTAGAGTATTCCTCAACATTCTCAACCACTATTTTTTTTAAGATGAATCTGCCATTTTCTCCACTTCTTTTCAACATGTAAATAAGGCATACAAATTGAAAGAAGTTAATAAAGAGTTGTGCAGATGAAGGGCACAAAATGAATCAATTTATCCAACAAGGAACAATGTGATATTGATTGATATTTATTCAATATTATTCCATTTATATGTGTCTATGCATTGTTTCCTATCATCACAATTCACAACTAATAAAAATCATGACTTCTATATTTTAATGTGGTTGCATGCATGAATTAATCTGAGTCACACGTTGGGCCTCAGACAATATGAATTAAAGAAAATATAATATATGGATCTGTGCTTTCTGATGGTGGACACAGAGCTACATAATTTGTAAGTTGCACGAACAACGACCTGTATTAAAAGAAATGCACGTACGATCTCGCCTCGTTTCTCATTGATTTCAAGGTTTGATGAAGCTGCCAAGTATGTAAAACTAATATGCGCTGCATCTTCAGACAATATTATGATCCTATGTTTCTTCTTCTTCGACAGCACAACCTGCAATCTTCTCATGCTTAATATTTTTCAATTACATACCAATAATTAATGATTTGTCATTAACAAAATAATGTAGATCTATTCCTTGTGTCCTCTTCCTTTTCCTTTTCCTCTTCTCCACCATATATTGACCAATAACATAATTTCTAGAGGCATCAATCACAATTCTCTTCATTCAATCTTCATTTCAATTCTTAGCTTTATTTTTACCAACAAAAATATACAATGGCTCCGAATTGAAAGTTTAATCGAAATTCTTAGTCAGAAGTTTGCCTATTTGATAAAGGACATGAGCTTGGAACAGATTCAACAATTGTTTAAGTGTACACCAAGTGTTTGTAAAAATATAAAGAAGGAATCGGGCTGAATTTTTTAGCTCATGTGCGACTTAGCCGGAACGTTCTACTCTATATTATTATTATTGTTATTATTATTATTATTATTATTATTATTATTATTGATTGATTGATAATTATGAATTTATTTTCTAAGATAGGATTTAGAATCAAATCCTACTTCAGATATAGGAAACAAACTTGTATTAGGATTCTATCTAATCATGGTTATGAAAATATCAGAAGAGATAATAAAGTAATTAAAAACAATTATAAAACAAATGCATAAGCCGCCGTAGAGTTGCTTAAAACCGTTATTCAAAGCTTCAAAACTTGAAGTAGTCTTCTTCTTCGATTCCCATGGAAAATCACGCAAAAATTACTGCGGCTAACGACGATGACGTGGAAGCCGAACTTCCTGTTGAAATTATTCAGCACATTCAAAGGAAAATACAATATTCATGTAAATTTAGGGGTGAAAGAGAGGCTGCTCGAACGACTCTCGTATCAAAATCCTGGTATCAAAATATTAATAGTATGAAGTATCAAAATCTTATTTGTGCTTTCAAATTAGAGCTATCCAAATTCATTCTATACGATGCGCTGACTGGGACACCAATAATTAGGATGAAATTGGACTAATAAAATAGAGTTCTCAAAATATTGGACCCAAAAAATATTCATTATGGCGATTAATTATATATATTTTTTTAAGTTTTTAAATTTTCAGAGCAAAATCGATTTGATGATGAGAGCTTTTACATAATAACTCAAATAAAACATTGATAATTTGATGATTGTATAGAGTTAAAAAGCTAAAAAAAATTTATTTGGGTGAGCCCCACTCTCCCTCCTCCTTAATAGCTGCTATGTCAGTGTCACTGCTGCCGATCGAGCCATTGTGCTTGGGGACAAAAAAGCTTGAAAAATCAACAACTAAATAACCCCAACATATTTCACTGTTAACATATGTGTTATCTAATTCGTGAAAACATTTACTTTAGGCATTGTTATCTTATTTGGCACGATGTTAGCCTTATACATCAAAGCCCTCTGGTTCGAAACTAAGAAACAATATAGTAGTATATGTTAGAGCTCAAATTGCGTATATTAGTCCTTACATTAAATCTGATTCATTTTCAACAGATCATTTCTGAGAAATGTGTTGATGATTGCTTTGGCCTATTGGATGCTTTCACCTCGGTTAAGGATCTCATCTCACTCATGAAGCACGATCTACGAAAACTTCTCTCTGCTGTAAGGAGAAAGGATGTTAACGGCATCAATGGCTACCTTTCCTCCAGAAGAAAGATGAAGAAGATGATCTAAAAGTCATTGAAAAACTTGAGACGTAGCGCCTCCTCAGCCACTTCAGAGATCCTAACTAGCTAGATCCCATGTGAAAACTACTAAGTAATCTGAATCTTAACGATGTACAAATGATTCTCGTTTATTGAATCATAAGTGCAGTACATGTATAAAAAGGCATATGTTTATACAATAAAGCATGAATTGAAAAAAGCATTCACGACTATAGCGTGGTTATGGGATGTCATTAGTTGTGAAGGATGGGATGTAGTATATGAAAAGCATATGATTAATTAGTTGAGATGAGGTGGTTAATTACCTTTTTTTAGTGCAGTGAGATGGGGCTAATCATGCATATCACCACCTTTCATGTGATATACGAAGTTGGAGGGCGTAGTTATCATATTCAGAATGTTGCTCCTCCACGATCTGCTTTGCTGATTCCACAGAAGAAGCGCTGCAGTCTATCATCTGGATGAATTCGAGGGTTGGGATTTCTCCAATGCCGCTGGGGATTTCCTCTAGGGAATAACACTTTCGTAAAAGCAAGTGGCGGAGTTTAGGGAAGTTGGTCTCATCAGCTCTCCAATGGTGTAGAGTCAGGTAATCCAGTTTAAGAAACTGCAGTGACCTGAATTCCTCTCCTTCTCTTAATTCCCACTCCCTTGTTTTTACTTCCTTATCCAGCTTAAAGCTACATAACCTTATCTTGAGCACCTCGAGATTTGGTAGGCCACACAGAGTCTTTGACATGCTCAGAAATATTGAACATCCATACAAAGTTAATTTTCTTAGAGTAGGGGGAAATCTGCAAACCTCATCATAATAAAAACATTTGCATGTTAATGCTTCGAGTTTGTGAAGATGGCTAACATCAATTACTTGTCCGGATGACCCAGCAATTCCCAAGTTTTTTATATTTGGGATGGCTTGAAGGAAACCCCTCTCAAGTAGTGATTTAGTTAGCACCACACATGAAAGCGTACGCAGATTATTCATCTCAACAACTATTTTAATGTCGCCATCTTCATTCCTAAACCATGCTGCATTGAACTTGAGATATCTTAACCCAGACATCTTCCATATCTCAGATGGCACATATTTCCCACCAGTGGTGGAACGATTAATCAAGATTTGCAAATTCACTAATCTTGATATTCCCACAGGTAACCTGTCACACTTCAAACCTAAGTAGCGTAGGTTGACAAGCTGTAATATTTCTCTTGGGAAATCTTCGAAGTGCGCGATATACATTAAATCCAACACTCTAAGCAAGTTTGAGACGGAAGAGATATAACTTACTACCCGACTCGGTTTCCACCATCTTCCACGTGTGTTGGGGCATCGAATACTTCGAGCAAGTGACATCAACTCAGCATGCGTATCTTTCATCCCATCTAAGTATCTTTCTTCACCACTCAGACGGCGCAACTTAGAGATCATGCCACTGCCATGGTCATCTGTCATGACATGATGAAAGTTGTCCTCATCTGCCTTCGTGATGCATAGATCCCTCAACACATCATGGATCACGTAGCTCATCCGTTTGCTAATATTCAACTTGTTTGGTCTCGCCATAACTAGATTCCTCTCCACCAGTCCCTTTAAGTATTCCTCCGCCACCTCCTCCAAACTCTTCTCCACTCTATTTGATTTGATAAATCCCTCAGCTATCCAGTAACATATGAGTGCGGAACCTTTTATCTCATAATCTTCAGGGAAACCTCCCATATACAGGAAACATGGTTTCAAGTAATTGGGCAAGTGGTTATAACTTAAAGACATTATGTTAGAATATTGCTCATCCTCATCTGATTTAGCAATCACAGCTCTTATGTTCTTTCTAATATTCCACCAAACATCTTGTGATCTTCCCACCTTAGACAAGATACCTCCAATCACGGCGATGGCAAGTGGAAGCCCACCGCATTCACTCGCAATCTTTTCTCCAATCGATTTTAATTCAGTAGGGCAGTTATCTCCTCCAAATACAATTTGGCAGAGTAGATTCCAGCTTGATGACTTGTCTAGAAACTGCATCGCATGTTGCTTGCTCTGTGAGTTTGCATATGTGGCCACATTTAACTCCCGAGTGGTTATCACGACTCGACTCCCGTTGTTGTTGTCTGGGAAGTACATCCTCACTTCATCCCATACTTGGGTGCTCCAGATATCATCTAGCACAATCAGGTATCTCCTAGCGTACAAACTCTGGTACAAACTATGTTTCAGTACGCTAACTTCTCCATGAACTACTGCTTTTCCAGTTATGCAAGAAAGAAGACTTAATAATATACTACGCATATTATTATCTTGCGAAATAGTAGCCCAAGCACGAGCATCAAAGTGAGAAACAATGAGAGGATCTTCATAAAGGTTTCGAGCAAGAGTGGTCTTACCAGCGCCACCCATTCCCACGATGGGGATGATCTCTAGCTCGTTCGGCATTCCGACCAGTCGTCCCTTTAACTCCATCAGATCTTCATCAAATCCCACCACAGTGCTAGCTTTAGCACTCTTGGGATTCAATGAAGCAGCAGCAGCAGCAGCACCAGTCGATGTGGATGATATAATCTTGTTTCCAGCTTCCACCTCCACGAGCTTCCCAACTTGTTCCATTGCAGAATCAAGTTCTTGCGTTACTTGTTGCAGATCTGCTGCGGAAAAACTGATCAACAGTTCTTCGGTCAAACTTGCAGATCGCATTCGATCAACCATGCGTGATTCTATGATATCTTCTGCTTTATGCGCTGCATCTCGGATTTCTCTCTCCAAATTTTCTATATTGGGGAGTGAAGGGTTTTTTTCAAGAATCTGCTGCAGAGAAACAGCTTTTTCGAGGAGGGAATTGAGTTGTTGTTTGCTGTCGTCATGGATCCGGCATTTTTGTTGAGGATCCAATATTTGTTCGAGGATGGTGATGAGGGTTTGAAGATTGTAGGCCATTGATTTCTCTCTGTTTTTTTCTCACTCACAAATTAATCTCACAAAGCTGTAATGAATAACAAATGAATTAATATCAACTGAAGAATTCTTCATTCACAGGCTGGAAGCTATATATAATAAAGAAATACCAACTGGTTATATAAAATTGAGATTAACTACTGACATGATGATAGACTCATAGAGCAACATTTATGATCTTGATTGAAGCATTGAATATTTAAATTTTATTCAGATTTCTAGATTAATTAATATTTATCACCAAAGGGGTATCGTGTTAAAGATGAGCAATCAAATACACAATCAAGCCAAAATTATTCGATTCATATACAACCCTAGGTGGCGTGAGCCCCAACTTCTTTGTTGCATATTAAAAGATGCATTCAATTCAGGTTTATTTATTTTCAAAATTATTAATTTATGTTATTATAAATTATTATTTATTATATACATTACGTGATTCTAAAGTTGTTGTTTACTTTTACTTATTTATTATTTATTACTTTTATCTATTATATAAATGGCGTGGGCCGTAAAAGAGTTGTTTAATTTGTGTTATTATATAAAACAACAATATTGCTACATAGGGAAAAAAAATTAGCAGTATAAAACTTTTTATAGCAGTATTATATATTTAAATATGATCATAAGTATGTATAGCAGTGTTTATATCACTATAATTTTTTATAGTAGTAGATATAAATATAAATAATTTTTTTAGTATAATCAGGAATAAATGTTAGTAAATAGCAGTATTAAACTTCTTACATGTATTATACTAAAACAAAAGAAAACTTTATATTTAGCCAACTGTCACTAGATTAAGAGGGGTATATATATGCAAGTCCATGTAGCATCAAATTCCCTTTTATGAGGGAGACAGATTAATAAGGAATTAGGGAATTTTGGATTAATTGTGGGTCATTAGCGGTGGATTAGTGGGTAATGGACGTGGGTCCAACAACGGGATATATAGAGGTAAATAAGTGGAAAGGTTGAGGGTGTAATGGTAAAAAAAGTGAACTCTTTTTTGCGAATGGAGGGAGTACAATTTTCAAGATGAGTGAGACAACTAAAAAAAGAATATGTTAAAAGATGAATAGGATGGAGGGAGTTATTTTTTCTAAAAAAATTTGGAAAAATAAAAATAAAAAATCATATAGAATGTGAATAAAATAACATGCATAAAAACTTAGAAAATGACTTAATTAGTTTCTAGTACACGCGCCGAATGAAAAAAAAAAAAGTTTTTCTTGTGCGTGGACGTGCCCGACTTATGCACTGTTTCTGGGCAGGCGTGTGTATGGGTCCTTGTCTTGGTCCGGTCAACCCGTGTTATGCATACACCATGGTGTAAAGGAGACCAACTCGGATTCAAAGCATTACTATTAACAAAACTTCAAATTACTACGGTTCTATTCTACGCTTTCTTTTTTCTTCTAAAATTTCTCTTTTTTTAATCTTTTTTTTTGTAAATTAATAATTGAATTTAAAGACCACACCACAGTGGACTCAAAATTTCAAATAACTACGCTTCCTATCCTATGCTATTAAAATGTATTTAATTACTTTAATTTATACACAGAGTATAAAAGTTGGAATAAGAATGCCTAATTATAGTTAAGATCGATACTTTCGATCTTATTGAATCCAAATCATTGAAGGGAAAACAATGCGAAGAAGTTTGGCTGAGAAAACCGTTGAGGATTTGGCGATTTAATACGAAATCATATACATTGAACAATTGTGATGCTGATATTCGAATAACTAATACAATGATCCAAACATTATGGATAAATTCAAGCTTTGAATGATTAATAAAGTGTTAGGCATAGGGAAAAGGATTTAAATATCATGATGCTTAGTCATTGCTATGTACAAATAAGTACCCATCAATTTATAGTTGTAAAGCATCAAAAGTGGAGTGAGAAATAAAATTTTGAAACGAGTGTTGTGTGTGTATAAGAATTCAAGGAAAACTCGATCCTCTAAAAAAACAACACAACAATATAAAGTGGACTATAGTTTCAGCTAAATTTGATTTTGTATGTTAAAAGTAGAATTGAAGGGCTAACCTTTGAACTTTAAATCGAATAATCTTCCGAAGCTTGCTCCTCAAAAGCTCAAAGTCAACACTCGATGTGAACCTTTAGTTTTCAGACACAAGACAACAGAAATACAGTAATAAGAGAGAGAGAGAGAGAGAGAGAGAGAGAGAGAGAGAGAGAGAGAGAGAGAGAGGGTAGATGGCCGGGGAAATCAAGTAGTCAAGGGGTTGAAACTAGAGTGGTGGGTGGTGGGGTATCAATGAAGGGCATTATATTATGAACAATTGAACAATTATTGATCTTAAGAATTAGGATTAACTAAGTTTCTAATTAAGGTTAGTTAGAAAATTATTAACTTATTTTAGGTTTAATTAGAAAAGTGGAAACGTCAACTTTACGGCTTGTGTTGTGGGTGCGGCTCTTATTTCCTTGCACACACATGCACCTAATCCAATTCTTGTAAACATTACAATCAAAGCTAACTGATCTCAAAAGACCGTAAGTTTTCACTTTCTGGCAAAAAAAAGACTTTTTTTTGCCCTGAAAATTGGACTATAATTTTTTTCCGCGGACACACACCTATTGTGGGCCCGAAGTCAGATATATGAGCTTTCTGACACGTGATCGAACATTTGGACTCGATGCTGACGTGTACATGTCGATTAATTGACAAATTAATTAATATCAATTCCCTGCTCGTATAGCTGCAGCTGAAGAATTCTTCATTGACAGCCTGTAAGCTATAATAAAGAAATACCAACTGGTTATATAAAATTGAGATTAACAACTAACATGGTGACAGAGCAACATTTATGATATTGATAGGAGCGTTGAATATTTGTATTTTTATCCAAATTTCTGGATTCATTCTTAAATTTTTATATAGAGACACACATGGAGCAACATTTATGATCTTGATTGAAGCCTTGAATACCAGCAAAATTCAACGACTTAAAGGTTCACACGTATTATAGTAAAATCAATTTTTCCAAATCGGATCCCTTAAATTGGCGTTGCTCAATTGAGACCCCTATGCATGTCTTTTCTTAATACTAGTAGAGTGTCGTGGTTCGCTTTGTCTATATTTATTTATTATATACAAAACATATTATTCATTAATAATTTGCTAATAATTCTTCTAAGATTTAGTAAATATTTACATTTCTTTAGCACATAAACTTTGTATATTTATGTAAAAACTATCATGTACATAATACATTATTAATTTGCCAATAAATGATTAAAACTATAATACAACTAATTAACAAAATAATATTATCAATATTTATTATACATATCACTTATTTGATATATCCATTTATTTAACTACATTCAATAAGCTAAATTTAATTAAAACATATATACATAATATTAAACTTATTTTGTTCAGCTTCTAAAAATGAATAATAAGAATAAATCAAGTTTTCCTTTTACATATTAGTAGATTTAATTATGATCTCAATACCAATTCATAAGGTATTATAATAAAAATCAATAATTTAATAATGACAATAACGGTACCGTGAATGATGGATGCTTAGAAAAACTGTCATGGAATCTAAACGACATATCATTTCTTAAACTAACAAATTACATTACACAACATGCCATCACCCATCTTATGTGAGTCGTGCCATCATTAAAACTTTATTTTATTAGTAAAATAAATTTTTTTAATTACATATTAGAGTACAATGGATACTCCACTCTTACAACGATAATTTGAGAATTTAAAAGCCAATTTACAATAGAAACATCACACAAATTTCACTCATTTGAGGATATCTAAGAGTCCAAGACCAAATTCTAATTTCACTCATTTGAGGTACATCACAAAAATTATATATATATATGTTTATGATTACCTTAGTATTGTCCGAGTAATTTCTGCATTTTTCGCATATTGTAATTTCAACATTCTTTGGATATGTTATTGTACACTTTTACACGAAACATGCCATATGGATAATATATGTATATATTCTTAACCCCATCGACAATTTCCACTAAAGAATAGTGTTAAACATGGATTTTCACCTCATTTTAGAGTTTAATTGATACTATTTAGTTGAGGAAAATCGTGTTTAAAGTAAGTTCGAGCTTATATTTTGTTAGTTTGAAAGAATTTGATACTTACTTATTTTCGGTAAATTTTGTAGGGTTTAGAGTATAAGATGGAGAGAAATGAGCTTGAAGATGTAAAGTTTCATGTGGTTCGAGTTTGGGAGAAGAAACGATTTGAGGAATAGATGAAAAACGGAGATAAACGAGTTGAATAAAGGTTGAAGCCTCGTGAGAAGCTTCATGAGGCTGTATCTTGACCGCATGACAAATGTGAAATTTGAATTTAAGGGGGGTCATGAGATGATTTATTATTAAATTATGTTTTGCTCGAAGTTTAGTTATTGAAATGATTTATTATTTCATATTAATTAAAAATATTATGGTACTTTTCGCTATTATTTACTTTTCTCTCGATGACTTCATTAGATTTTAAGAGAGATTTTTTTTTACCATAACATAATATTATATATGTAATTATACATTTTCATAATAAAGTTTTTATATATTTATAATTTATATTTTTATGAAACGTATTTTGTTGTAGTATAAATTTATACTCATTTAATGATAAATTGTAATTCATAACAGATGAAGACTACAATTCATAATTTTATAAAGAGCATTAGCAATGGGCGACTCGATTAAACCGTGGTCAACGGACCAATTTTAACTCCGAACTGTGGGGGTAGACGTGCCGATTCCAAACTAGCGGTTCAACTTAAAAAAATGGGCCCAAAATATGACGAGCCCAATATGGCCCGAAAACAAATGTCTATGTTATAATGGGCAGTGCCCATAGGTCCAATTCATGTAACACATTAATAAGCTGAGTGCGTGTGGTTGTTATTTTCTTAGTTTGGGACCACAGCAAAACATCAAGATATGAATTATCAATTTTCCTTCCCAATTCTCTCTCACCCTGTCGATTCTCTCTTGTTCGTTGTTCTTAATTTAAATTAACAGAAAAATTATACAAGATAAATTAAACCACTACATGATGGTAGAATTTGATTACGTAGAAGTATAAAGAAATATAATGAAATTTGATATATATGTGGCTACCTTTCACATTCTTGACAACATATGCCCCATTTGGAAGGATCAAATTTTATTTATTTATTTATTTATGTAACTAAGGATCATTCATAAATTGCGAATTTGCGAGAATTTTGTATTTTCGGTTTAATGAATTAATCCTAATTACAGATTGGGTAATGATATTCGGCCACAGGCCGACCACACAAGCTAAAAATAGTAATATAGGTTTTGAAAATGAAAATATACCCTAATTGGGAAGCTTAAACCCTAAGGGGAAAATGTGATTATTTCCATTTTTACAGTTAACTTTACTTTTTTTACGCGTGTGGCCTATCATTACCCTTATGGATTATGGATTATGGATTAGTTAAAGTTCTCGAAAATGTATTTAAGTAGGAAATTGGGTGAAGAAAAGACCATTTTTTCATACATTTTGAAGAAAAACTCTCCCTTCCTATATTTCCTATATTCTTACGTCTTGAAATTAAAACAGATTAAATCAGGCCAAGAGATAAAAGTAGAGATAAAAGTTTTGGGCTCTGAAAGATAATGATATTTGGGCTAAATAAAATTTAAAAGTGGGCTGAATATTTAGTCTGAGGCTAATAATTGAAATCGAATAAGATGATCTTACTTGCTTCACGGATAATTTAATTGAGAATTTTAACTAAATAACACTTCTAATATTTGTAATGATAAACAATTAATACTCTCTTTTCCCTCACAGAATTCGCAGTTTTTATTTAATGCGTCACATAAAAAAATTGTGGATCACATATAAAATGAAATTATTACAAGTGTATTTCACACTTTTTATCTAGTGATAGTAGGAACAAAAATTTGTGATGACGTGTGAAATTAAACAATTACAATATATATTACAAGTTAAAAGTAATATATATTTTGGAGGTGTGAACATCAGAGATCAAGCATCTATGCTAACTGAGTTTGGGTTGGTGAAGGGGGAAATTCCTTTCAAGTATCTCGGGGTGCCACTCTCATCCAAAAAATTAACAGTATCCCAATGCCAACCCTTGGTAAAGAGAATTCTAGAAAGAATTGATCGCTGGACCTCTAAGCTTTTGTCTTATTCAGGCCGAATCCAAATGATTAAAGCAGTATTATTTAGCATGCAGACTTATTGGTGCCAGGTTTTCTTACTTCCCCAAAAGGTGATCAAACTCATCCAGCAAACATGCAAGTCATTTCTATGGTCAGGGACTTCGAACATCACCAAGAGGGCACTTGTGGCATGGGAATACCTATGTCAACCGAAGGCAGCGGGAGGATGGAGTCTCATTCATTTGAAGAACTGGAACAAGGCTACGATCTGCAAACAGTTATGGTGCTTGGCAAAGAAACAAGATAAAGCTTGGATTTGCTGGATTCATGCATTCTATATTAAGGGGAGGGATATCACTACCATGAGAATTCCATCCCAAGCCTCATGGGTAGTAAAGAAGATACTCGAGGCAAGGAAATACATGCAACAAACATCAACGGGCTTGAGGATTCTCCAGGATACTTGGTTTTCTACACGAAGAATGTATCAGGAACTTCAAGATCCCATTTCTCGTGTTCCATGGAGAAGAGCAATCTGTAATAATAGAGCCCCTCCCAAATGCATCTTCATAACGTGGCTGGCCCTATTAGGAAGATTGGCAACATGGGAAAATTTGGCCAAGATAGGCATGAATGGAGATCAGACATGTGTGCTCTGTGGAGTTGTAAATGAGACTACTCACCATCTATTCTTTGAGTGCATGTTTTCAGCACAGGTGTGGGCTACTCTTACAAGATGGTGTAGACTTCAACATCGGCAACAAGGGTGGGAGCAGGAGAAAGAACATCTCATCACTCAATGCGGCTCCAATTCTGGGAAGCAAGGCATATATAGGGTTCTTGTAGCTGTTGCTGTCTACTTCGTGTGGAAAGAACTAAGTCATAGTGAACGGGACGGAGATAGGTTTACAAAAGAGCAACATTTAATAAATTAAGATTTTCTTTTTTGTGTGTGGTCTGAACGAGCTTCATATAAAACGCGTATATGTAATTAACAATAACCGTGATTTACCTAGAGCGCCCTCTCGGATATCAATCGCGAGCTTGTATTTGATGAGATTTAAATTTGTATGACTTGATCACAAACGTATTTTATTCATCATGGACCAACCTAAAAGGTCGGAAATCCAAATTATACATGTGTTTGTAAACTCAAAATTATTAAAAAAAAAAAACAAGAAAAAGGCTAATAGGGAGACACAAAATGAATGATTTTGAAATTGATTTCAACTTAACTCATTGTCTTAAGCCCAACAAAGTCCACAACAAATTAGACAAAACAGGCCCAAAATAAAGACGAGCCCAATATAGTCCAAAAAGAAATGTGTGTTTGTTATAATGGGCCTTGCACACGGGCCCAATTTCTCTCCCTTTATAGTTGTTCTGCCTTCCGAGATCTACTCCACCATGTCTCTAATTAGCATTTTATTAAAAATCGGAAAAAATCAAAATGACAACATGAAGAAGATCCGAAAAAACAAAAACTTTACATATCTTGTAAAAGAAATACAAAAAGCATCCGTAAAAATTTGATCTTTGATAGCTTCATACGGATAAGATCACCAACCTTCCTCCATATCAAACTGCACCAATTTATCAGCCACGGCATTACCCTCCCTATAAATATGAGAGACTCGAAACGTCAATTGTTAGTTCCCGAACATGTTGATTTTCTGCACAAGGTTAGTTTCTTGTTATGCACACAAACTGTTTGATAAAATAACTCATAGAGAAAAAGAAGAATAGTATTTTCTATATTGATTACATTCTTGTTTATCCTTTTCCCTTCATTTCTAATCGCTCATAAATTTAAAAAAACTGCAACTGTTTTATTTACTTTCTTGATTACTTATAGCATAATTATGGATTAATATTTTCATCTAATGGGCTAATCAAAGATATACTTCCATCTAATGCAGTTGAACCTCGTATAACTAAATTTATCTTGGCAAATGCAGCTCTAACAAAGGAGCATGGTCCCAAAAATTCGATGCAGCTCTAACAAAAGGGTGCGATTTTTATCTACATGTACTCATGTTTAGAACCAAAATCTATTTATGACATTAGTTTGTACTACAATTAACATGTTGGAAAGCTACCATCATCATGAATTAAGCTATAACATGAATTAGGAGGTTGACACAAATAAAAATATCCAAAATAATACACTTAACATACATAATTTCACACACACATGAATATCAGAACATGATATCGCAAGGAACATTAGAATGAAAAACGCAGTTTAGTAGTTTTTTTGAGAGATCATCACATAAAATGTTTCAATGACTTCCCAAAAATAATTAGGCATTCTGCGTCTTCTTCTCGAAAAAGCGTGTCTTTTTTACTTCCGACGAGTAATAAAGCACCACATAAAATGTTTCAATGAGGCAGTTTAAATGTTTTTAGAGAGATCATCACACACTGGCCATTGCATTTGCATGATTATAATAATCAAGTCTTATATATTACATATTCGAGCATCCCTTGGGTCAACGTACTAATTAGCTAGTAGAAATAAAGGATCGAATCCGAATTCACATATCCAAACATGACAAATATCAGTGGATTTCAACACTATCATTCATAGAGAATTTAGTTTTGAAAGGGACTCTGTAGAGAATTTAATTCAGCAATTTCTGCATGTTCTTGCATGTGAAGCACTTGGCATATCACCTTCACCTTAACATCAAGAAACAGCCATATTACTATTACTAGCAATAATTATATTAACAAAATTAAGTAAAATTGAATTATTAAAAACATGATTTTTAATTAATGTATTTTTCTAATTTCACATTTTATTACTACTCCCTCCGTTACATGAATATATAAGGAAAAAGCATAGCATGGTGCATATAATTAGTTGAGGTGGTCTACCTTTTTGCTGTGCCGTGAGATCGAGCGAATCATGGATGCATCACCATTCACTTATACGAAGTTGGAGGGCGTCGTTGTCGTATTGAGAATGTTGCACCTCCACGATCTCCTTTGCTGATTCCACAGAAGAAGTGCTGCAGTATATCATCTCGATCAATTCGAGGGTTGGGATTTCTCCAATGCCAATGGGGATTTCCTCTAGCTGTTGACAGTCTCGTAGAAGCAAGTGGCGGAGTTTAGGGAAGTTGGTCTCATCAGCTCTCCAATGCACTAGCTTCAAGTCATCCAGTTTTAGAAACTGCAGTGACCTGAATTCATCTCCTTCTCTTACTTCCCACTCCTCTGCTTCTTCTACTTCCGTATCCGACCAAAAGCTACATGCAATTATCTTGAGCACCTCGAGATTCGGTAGGCCACACAGAGTCGTCGCCATGTGTGAATATATTACACATTCATACAAAGTTAATTTTCTAAGAGTAGGGGGAAATCCCCAATCCATACCATAATTCCATTTGCATTCTAATGTTTCGAGTTTGTGCAGATGGCTTAAATCAATTAGTACATGTTTGTATCCCAAAACGATTCCCAAGTTTTTTACATTTGGGATGGCTTGAAGGAAACCCCTCTCAAGTAGTGATTCAGTTAGCTTCACGCATTCAATCGTGTGCATCTTATTCATCTCAACCAGCATTTCAGTGTCGTCATCTTCACTCCTAAAATATTCTGCACTGAACTTGATATGTCTTAACCCAGACATCTTCCATATCTCAGATGGCACATTTTGCACACTCCCACAACCATTAATCAAGATTTGCAGATTCACCAATCTTGATATTCCCACAGGTAATCTGCAAGAGGTTACACCTAAGTAGCGTAGGTTGACAAGATGTAATATTTCTTTTGGGAACCGTAAGAACAATTCGAAATTCTTTATATCCAACACTCTAAGCATGTTTGAAACGGAAGAGATATAACTTACAACCACCGGACTCGGTTTCCACCATCTTCTACCTGTCCATCGAAAACTTCGAGCAAGTATCAGCTCAGCATGCATTTCTTTCATTTCATCTGAGTATCTTTGTTCATTACTCACACGGCGCAACTTAGAGATCATGCTGCCACGGCCACGGTCCTCGGTCATGACATGTAGAAAGTTTTCCTCTTCAGCCTTCCTAATGCATAGATCCCTCAACACATCATGGATCACGTAGCGCATCCGTTTGCTAATATTCGACTTGTTTCGTCTCGCCATAACTAGATTCCTCTCTACCAATCCCTTTAAATATTCGTTCGCCACCTCCTCCAAACTCTTCTCCTCTTTATTTGATTTGATAAATCCCTCAGCTATCCAGTAACGTATGAGCTTGGAACCCTTTATCTCATAATCTTCAGCGAAACCCCCCATATACAAAAAACATGGTTTCAAGTAATTGGGTAAGTGGTTATAACTTAAAGATAGTATACTGTAATATTGCTTATCCTCCCGTGATCTAGCAATTGCGCCTCCTACATTCTCTCCTATATCCTCCCAAACATCTTGTGATCTATCGACCATAGACAAGAGCCCTCCAATCACGGTGATGGCAAGTGGAAGCCCACCGCAATCACTTGCAATCTTTTCTCCGATCGATTGTAATTCCGAAGGGCAATTATCTTCTCCAAATACAATTTGGCGGAGTAGATCCCAACTTGCAGACTCATTTAGCAATTGGACTGCATGTTGCCGGCTCTGTGTGTTTGCATACATGCCCACTGTTGATTCTCGGGTGGTCAACACGACTCGACTTGTGTTGTTGTTGTCTGGGAAGCACATCCTCATTTCATCCCAAACTTGGGTGCTCTATATATCATCCAACACAATCAGGTATCTCCTACCCCACAAACTCTGGTACAAACTATGTTTCAATTCGCTAACATCTCCACCAACTACTTCTATTCCATTTATGCAAGAAAGAAGGCTTAATAGAATACTATGCATATTATAATCTTGCGAAATAGTAGCCCAAGCACGAGCATCAAAGTGAGAAACAATGAGAGGATCTTCATAAAGGTATCGAGCAAGAGTGGTCTTACCAGCGCCACCCATTCCCACGACGGGGATGATCTCCAGCTCGCTCTGCATCCCGACCAGTCGTTCCTTCAACTTCATCAGATCTTCATCAAATCCCACGACTGTGCTAGCTTTAGCACTCTTGGGATTCAATGAAGCAGCAGCACCACCAGTCGATGAACTACTGCCTCTCGACGTCGACGATATCATCTTCTTTCCAGCTTCCACCTCCATGAGCTTCACCACTTGTTCCATTGCCGAATCAAGTTCTTGCGTAATTTGTTGCAGATCTGCCGAGGAATAACTGATCAACAGTTCTTCGGTCAAACTTGCGGATAGGATTCGATTAACCATGCGTGATTCTATAATATCTTCGGCTTTATGCGCTGCCTCTCGGATTTCTCTCTCCAAATTTTCTGTATTGGGGAGTAAAGGGTATTTTTCAAGAATAAGCTGCAGAGAAACAGCTTTTTGGAGGAGGGAATTGAGCTGTGGTTTGGTGTCATCATGAATCCGGCATTTTTGTTGAGGATCCAAGATTTGTTCAAGGATGGTGATGAGGGTTTGAAGATTGTAGGCCATTGATTTCTCTCTGATTTTTTCTCACTCACAAAGTAATCTCACTCACAAAGCTGTAATGAATTACAAATAAATCGATATCAACCGGTGATATCTATTGTAACAACTATCATGGTGACGAAGCAACATATGTGGTATTGATAGGAGAATTGAATATTTGAATTTTGATTCAAATATATTTTATATATATACACACATCGAACAACATTTATGATCTTGATTGACGCCTTGAATATTTATATTTTATTCGAAATTTCTGGATTAATTAACAAGTATCGGCCAAAGGAGGTAGTATGATTATGATATATGAAATACATGTATTAGCATCTAAGCCAAATCATTTTTAACTTTACTTAGCTTGTTTCGGATCCGGCAAGGAAAAATTCAACACATCCATGATATAAAATTGTTAATTGCAGGTTGCCAAAATTGAACACATCAGTGATAAGAAAAAAAAATTGTGATCTTGGAAAACAAGCGTCAATGTATATTCTTAGTCAATTATTGCATGCCACATTTTTTTTAATTAGGCAAAACACATGATATTTAGTCAACGTGAACATTGTTGCTTACTTTATTGTACAGTATTTTTGCATACAACCACTTTAACATCAATAATAAAATACTACCTTAATCGCCCTCTAACTCTTTTTTTCTTAATCGACGTGTATATCCCAAATGAGACTTATTGAGTAGGATAAAAGGGAGTATATATATACTTTGGATATAAGAGTAAGGGTTTGATCTTTGGTCAAAATTAGTTATATGCACTCATATTTCGTATTTAATGTTTTTAGCTTATTAACGATTATTAAGTTATACAAATATATTATCACTATAGAAGTGTTTGTTCTTACATTTTGATCCTTTATTCTGCGATGATAGTTTAGTAAGTCATTAATTGTACAGATAGATATTAATTTTTAATTGGATCTATTATATAATATATTAATTATTAATTATGTTTTGTAAAACATTCTTTATAATTATACTCCTTCCGTTCCACTCATATTGTTATGTTATTGTTTGGCATAAAGATTAAGAATATAAGAGTAAAAAAATAGAAAGTAGATAGGTCTCATCACTTTTATAGAGTTAATTTTTTTTTGGAACATAATGATATGAGTGAAATACTTAAATAAGAAGATGATGACAGTAAGAACGAGACTGAGGAAGTAATAAAGTTCATCATCAAGATATATACTTGAAGACTGAAGTGTGAAAGGGAAGACTTAAATTTGGTCTTTTAAAATTGCTCGCAAACGCAATCACAATTATCACTAAATTAAATGACATAATTAAGTAACATTTTTGGGGCTATTAGTCTAATCTTTGGAGTGGTTCATACCTAACTGCATAATTTTAAACACAACTCTCATTTTACTTATCAAAGCTCTTAAATTTAAATAATAGTAAATTAAATAATAAAAATACTATTATACCTTCATAGTCATAACTTTATTACTACTTCCGGTCTTCAAGTCTCTTCCTAGCTAGGAGGAAATGACACGAGTATTAAGGAAAAAGTTGTTAAGTTAGTTGTGAGTAGAGAAAAAGTGATTGAATTTTTGTGAGTGGAGAAGGGGTCCCACATCGAGGGTACTGATATATTAATTAATTGAGATAATAGTGGGCCATACATGATATTTTAGGTAAATAAGTTGATAAAGTAGGGGTAAGAAATAATAATTTGTTGTGGGGGTAGTGTCCAAAAGTAGCTAGGAAGAAACTTGGGAACCGTCCCAAAAAAGAAAGATAGGAAGAAACTTGGGGACCAGAAATAGTATAATATAAATTATTTCTAATTGCAGCCACCGTGAATGCTTTTATCGGTCATCTATTTTTTTTTTCCAACTCCATAGCCACTGTTGAGACTCCCCTTCTTCGTCAATCTCTCCTAAAAAACAAAATAAGCCTAGAATTCTATATCGTAGCAACTTTTAATTTCTCCGTGTTCTTTTATGTATGTGATGAGAATATAATAGTACTTTTAGGGTGTGTTCACTTGGGAGTATAAATTTCTAGATGGAGGGATAATATAATGAGGTATAAATTTATACTCTGAGCAAAGGAAAATGGGTTGCCCGAAACTTTATACCTCTTGTCCCGATTTTTCTTAATCGAAACCAAACAAGATATAAGGAAGTAAAATAATATTATCCCTCGTTTTCACTCCAAATGAACGCATCCTTACTATTTAATTTGCTTGTGACTAGTGAAATGGGAGTTGTGTTTATATTGCCCATACACTTTTCGGGCTTGATTAATATATTTGCCATCCTTAAAAAAATTCATATATTTGCCATTGCCCTAAAATGTAATATCTAGTTTTTTTTCTTTAATTATATTCGTGAGAATTTTATCGTACTATTATTTACTTCTACAGTACGTATAACGGTAAAAACAAATTAATAGTAAGAGGTAACAATATTTCTTTTCAATTTTAATATTGTACTATATCGATCCAATTGATGTATATGGATATTTTCATTTAATTCATAGCACATTCTGAATAAGAGGCTTTGGATAATATAAAAAAAACATAAATTTCATTTGATAATGTTGTCGACATTTTGGGTATTGCTAAAGTTATATATCAACATTAATTCACCTTTTTTTTTTTTTTTTTTTAAGCAGAACATACGTTTTTTTCAACCAGAATTAATTAAAAGCAAAATCGATCACTAAATCTTAACAATCTTAAGGAAAATCTTGTAGACACTCACACGTAAGACCCAAAACTTTGAGAGACGTATATTTATTTTCTACTAGTAGAAACGCAAGTGCGTTGCACGTAATACCAGTCATTTGTTTTCAATTTCTTTGATATAAGGTAAAAAGATTATAATTTTTAAACATTGTCAAAGTAGTGTTTAATTATTGCTAATTTAATAATATTATGAAAATGCAAATAGTATTACATATAAACGAAAAATAAAATTAAAACCTATTGTTCTTAAAAGAAACACGAGTCAAAATCTAAGGTATCGAATCTTTATTAAGTTTATATTATGTCTTGTTTGATATTGATGATTAAAGTAGATGTTTTCTTCCTTTGACTTTTTGAGATAACTTTGCCAACGACAATTGATAATCAACACTTGAAATTTCAATGCAATCTTTAATCTTCTTCTCTCTTGTGAAAAAGTAGTTCTTCATTTTTTCTTCTCTTGTACTTTGTTGGGCTGCACTCTATAGTTGATTTCTTTTTCCATCCCACTCTAGGCTTCTTACCTAGTATTTTTCACTTAATCTTTTTGGGCTTTGTTTTGAGTTGAATGTGCCTCTTCAATCCATGGAACATCTATTTTATCCAGAGATTCTATCCTCTCTATTCTATTCACTATAATCTTTGGATCTCCCCTACAATTTAAGTTGATAGACTTGGGAGTAGTCATAAATTGCATTTCAATTGGCGAAATACATTCGTTTTAAGTATGTAGATTCATTTTCGCCCTAGGAAAATTAATTTGTTAAAACTACATAATATTATAAAACTATTCTTTTATAATTTATAATTATTGGTTTGACATTCACTTCACTTATCGACGAAATACACTCATCTACAGTGCATCTTACATACACAACCGTTACTTCATCAAACATGGTGACTTGTGCATTGTAGTCGCCATGTTTAATACTTAGGGTGATTTTGTATTTGAAATTGTACAAAATAATAAATGTTTTTTCTCCTTGGATAAATAAATTATTTCTTTAAAATTTTAATTATCACTTACATTGGGGTTGTCTCAAGAACTTCTTCATTGTACTTTCTGCATACCGTAACTCCAACACTATTTTGGCATGTCCTTTTGCACTTTTTGCATAAATATATAGAATAAGAGCTCTCTAAATATATATTGTCTCCTTTTTTTTTTAACATTCCATGAATACAAAATTATATATAATAAATTGTACTCTTTTAGTCTCTGAATAGTAGAGTTGTTTGGGGTCAGTACAAATTTTAATAAAAGTTAGGTAGTTGTAAGTCGAAAAAGATATAAAAAAGTGTAGTTGTTAAGTTACTGAAGAAATGGCCACCTTTGTGAGTGGAAGTAAGAATAGAAATAATATGAAAGTCGTGGGGTCATGTCCCAAAATGGAATGATTACTATTCAGGGACGACGTTTTAAAGGAAATATGGCTCTACTTTTCAGGTACAAAAGAAGTACTATATAACCTTATTAATTACAATCGTGAATGTTTACATACTACTAATTAATCAAAAGTATATATAATTAAATTATATAGATGTATTTACCTCATGAATGCTTACAATAAACCTATATTATCAAAATAACAAAAAAATTTAAAGAAAGCGAAAATGAGAAAAATGTCATAAATTTAACGCTCAAATTTTAAAATGAGACAATTATTGAGTAATAAGGAAAAACGAAAATATGACAAATAAAAAAAAACATAGGAATGTAAAAAAAATACATGATTCATTCAAATTAAATATAATTAAAATAAAATAATTATAAGGAAGGGCAAAATGGAGAAACTGTTATAATTTTACTCAAATTCTAGAATCAGACATTTATTGCAAAATAAGAAAAATAAATAGAAATATGACAAACAAAAACAACGAAGGGAGTAAATTTACTGATTCATAATTAATTACAAAATTTTTAAATATTTAAACTTATTGGCACTAAATGCCCTTAAGACTTCATTGTGATTATTCTACTCTTGGAAATCATTATTTTAACATTTAAACACTTAAAATTTATTAATCATACAATTACGAGTTAGGGAAGAAAACAAATACTATCTCATAAGTCATCGTCGTCGTACCCCCTCATTCATTGTAAATTTGTTTAATTTAATCGGGATGGAGACGTAATACTTTAGCTTGTACACGGAAGTGCATGCCATGAATTTTCTGTCTATCAATAACTGCATGTATTGCACGGTGAATGTGAAGAAGTAAGCCATTATCTCAGCAATAATGAGACTAACTGGTATTTGCGATGCCAAACCTTCCCGTCGATGTGACATCTTGGGGAAGATCAGCCTGTAATCCCTCGTTTTTGTCTCTATCCAATTTTATACTGAGTGAAGTAAATGATAATATGCCAATGTGGAAGCGAATATTTTTTGGGAAACAATTGCTTCTTATATTGAGATGTAAACAATTCAAACTACCCATCTGGAACTTTGGAAATGCAATTTCAATTTTTCATTACCACAACAAAAGGTAGGAGGTTCATATTAAAATTTAGAAGCACCACAGTGAATGCAATTAGGCATCGTTTTTAATTCATGTAAAATTGAACCTACAAACATAAATAATAATATATCTAAATTAGCTTGTAACATAATAAATATAAAATATACTAATAACAATTATTCTTGTGATTATTTTAGTGAAAAATTTACCAGGAGATGATGAGCTTGACTTTAATCTTTCTAAAGTCAGAAAGTTGTTTAATAATGTCAAAAGAAACAATATATATATAAATATATTTTTTTGTTAATTAGCTTGTTTTGTTTTCATAGTTATAGTTTTCCATGAGCTTTGTTCATTATCTTTAAAAGATTTGATTTAAATTAGGATAGATAATCTACAATTTTTTATTGTTTAATATAGGTGTTCTCTTATTTTAAAACATCCTAATCTAGGCGAGGGACCTGTCTGTTAGGATGATCATGTTCTTTTTACAATGAGAATATATATATACAATTATATTATAAATCTAATGATAATAAAATATATTGATGAACAATTCTCCCTAAATTCAATATTTTAACAAGGGTATTGAGAATGTGCTTCAAGTTTTAGTCAGACATAATATTCTTCAACTACGTACTTTAGAAGAAAAGTTTCAAATTTGTGTTAACTTTTGAATAATATTTAGCAACAATTAATATTTGTTTATTAAATTATTTATCATCATTTCTTCAAGGTTTTCAGTTTGATCGGTTTTTATAAACATTAATATGTTTGGCCTAATCCAACTATTTCCTTGCGTGGATTTGGTTTAATATCGATAACCATATTTGTTTAGAAGATATACGTGTTGTTTGGAAGTACAGTATTTTTACAATATTTTAAATTTAAAGATAACTATTATAGTTATTAAAAATATTACTCCAGCATAAGGAAAATTATTACCAATTAACTTTTTATTATCCCATCACCAACAATATTTGTATATTCACTTTTCTACTGTGACCTTACGAAGATATAATTTCCTAAATTCCATCCCTATTTGCATTTGTATGAATCACTCCAGCAATTGTTGCAATTGCTTTTAATCTTATTTTCCTCTTCTAAATAAATAACTGACAACTTCATTCATCTTTTTTTTTTCCTTCTACAAACATGTTGTCTGGAAAAGTGAAAACAATATATCTTTATTTTAAGTTTTTATTATTGTATAAATCGTACAGATTTTGTCTATTATCAAGAATATATATAATTATAATATATATATCTAACCTAGAATATAAACAATAATCTCCAATTATAATATATATATCTAATCTAGAATATAAATAATTATCTCCAATTATAATATATATCTAATGATGATAAAATCGTATATATTAATAGGGGTATTATAGGCAAACCAAATTTTTTCAACAAGACACTTTTTATATAGGTATAGATTTAGTGAGATTTAAATTTGTAGTACTTGATCACAAACATATTTTCTTCATCATAGACCAACCTAAGACAAATACGGGGTGCATCTCATGACAAGACGCTCCCCCTCTAACCCCTTTTGAATCGTGTAATTGTGTATAAACTCAAAAGAAAGAGAAAAAGAATAGGCTAATACACACTTAAAAAATGAAAATGAATTATTTTTAGTTGAACTCATTGTCTTAAGCCCAAGAAAGTCCGCAACAAATTAGACAAAACAGGCCTAAAATAAGGCGAGCCCAATATGGCCCAAAATGAATTGTGCATTTGTTATAATGGGCCCACCACACAGGCCCAATTTCTCTCCATTTCTAGTTGTTCTGCCTTCCGAGATCTACTCCACCGTGTCTATTCTACATAGCTGTTCCGGAACATTTTGATTTTCTGCATAAGGTTAGTTTCTTGTTATGCAGACAAACTGTTTGATAAAATAACTCAGAGAGAAAAAGAAGAGAATATTTTCTACATTGATTACATTATTGTTATCCTTTTCCCTTCATTTGTAATCGCGAATAAATTTAAAATTGCAACTGTTTTATTTACTTTCTTGATTGATTAGTAGCATAATTATGGATTAATGATTTCAATTTTAGGCTGGAGAGAGAATTGATCAAGTGAATGAGTGGGGCAGCAAAGAAACAAATGGGCTGTTCAAAAATATCCTTCCATCTAAGCAATCTGAATCATTAAGAATCGAAGCATATGAGCACGAATCAGGGAATTACATATATAAGAAGACATGTTTTATCCAATAAAGCATGAATTGGAAAATGCATCATCATCATCATCATCATCATCATCACCGTCATTGTCACCGTCACCGTCACCGTCACCGTCTGATAGATCACTACTTTTGCAAAACAATCAATGAGCACGAATCAGGGAATTAATGCACACGAATAGAACACGAGGGATTTACGTGGTTCGATCTATTGAGATAGATCTACGTCCACGGAGCGAAAAGAGTGTGTTTATTGCTGGTATGCGGTATGATTACATGAATTGTCCTCCCCTCCAACCTATTCTAAGCCTCTATTTATAGGCCATTACATGTGGAACTTGATTAGGATTACAAGTTTTTTCCTACTAGGACTCTTTGGCCTTATCTTGATCCTTCTTTAACCGAGCTTCTATATCTCTTTTAGAGCTTGAGTTGTACTTGATGTAGGATTCTTGATTGCCTTGCTGGAGGAGTCACTTTAAGTGGGCCGAGCTGTGTAGGCCGAGTTTGCCGAGCTGCGCAGGTCGAACCCGAGCTGCATTGGTCGAGCCCGAGCTGCGTTGGTCGAGCCCGAGCTGCGTTGGTCGAGCCCGAGCTGTGTAGGTCGAGGAGCTAGGCCATATCCTATCACAGCCCCCCCCCAAAAAAAAAAGATGCAGAAGCGAGGTGGGGTGTGACTTAAGGAAGCCGAGGTTGGAGAAAAATGGATTGCCCCTTCGGAAACTTGGCGTTGACGAAGTTTGGCTTTATTAGCTCACTTCGGAAATTGAATTTCAACGAAGTTTGGCTTTATTAGCTCACTTCGGAAATTGAATTTGAACGAAGTTTGGATTTTGATAGTTCTACCTCGTCATAAGACGAGGTTTTGGCTTCGAACAGCATGACTTTGTCATCGGACAAAGTTTAGGCTCTGCTCCACTTTAAGCGAAGGCCGTATCTTGGCTTTTAATGGAGGTAGGGCTCCCTTATTTTAAACGAATGCAGTCCGGCCTCGCTTTTAACGAAGTGCCTTCGTTTTAAACATAGGCGGCTCATACATGTTTTTAACGAAGGTCCCTCTACGCGCGTTTAGAATTTACTCCAAGTATGGAGTTTATTACCCTCGTCAGGGTTTAGAAAAATTGAGATAATAAGCATAAGTGAAAGACGGGCAAGGTAAGATACGCAAGGACTTGAACAAATGATAAACTGAACTTACTAATGAAAGCCGAAGTTTGAAAAAGACACAACTAAAAAAACTAAACGACATAACTGAAAAACTGACTGAACTTTATCGATGATAAGAGATACTTTATGTGACGACCCCGTCGAACCGGGGTGGAGCTTCGTCTTCGTCTTCATCATCTCGTCTTGGCCTTTTATCTGCATGGGGGGCACAACGATTCTCCCCTCGGTTCGGCCTTCTTTTTCCCTTGCCATGAGATCGGGCTGCATGTTTGCCTCGATTTTGGTATTTTCCTAAGGTACCATCGTGTACGAGGTTCTCGATTTCCACAACTAAATCTCTGCAGTCCTCGGTGTCGTGGCCATGATCATCGTGGAATTGGCAATACTGCTCTTTAGACTGTCGCTTGGATCCTCCACGTGACATTGGCTGAGGTTTCTCGAACATGTCGGTATGCAGCTCGTAGATTTCCGTCCTCGGCTTTGTCAGCGGTGTGAACTGGCTCTTTTCGGGATTCTGGCGAAGTCCCAGCCGGGATTCAATAGGTGCCCGTTGTAGTCTATCGAGGGCACTTTGGCGGCCTTGACCTCGGTCTCTACGCTCTTCCTTCCTCCGGTCTGTGGGTTCGGCCTTGTCCACTTCGCGCTTGCGCCTATCGGCTTCGTCAGCTTTCGCGAACTGGTCGGCGATACTCCAAAGCTGTCTTGCGGTGCGGGGCTCGTTTCGTACGAGCTCTCTGAATAAGGCTCCGGGTTGGATAACATTTTGGAAGGCCGAGATGAGGACTTCGTCAGTCAAACGATCGACTTTCAGACTCTCCTTGTTGAATCTAGTCATGAAGTCGCTAATGGACTCTCCTCGACCTTGCCTAATGGTGAGCAAATGTGCCGCGGTTGTTTTCGGTTCGGCCTTTTGGAAAAACCTACGTTCAAAGGCTTGCATCAGCTCGTCGTAGGAGTTAATACTCCGAGACGGTAGGCTGTCGAACCACATCCGGGCATTATCAACCAGTAGCTCAGGGAACACTTTGCACATGTAGATATCATCACTGAGCCCTTGGTTGAGCATGTTGTACTGGAATTGGGATAGAAAATTCTGCGAATCACACAATCCATTGTACGGCTTCACCGGTGGCACCTTGTAGGATGACGGGAGAGGTGTGTAGAGTATCCGGTGGGTGAAGGGAGTTGATATCCTGCCGTAGACCTCGAACCCGCCGCCTCGGTGAGTGTCATCGTCTCGCCGAGGTGACTCAGCGTTGCGACGAGGTGAGGCGGTATTACACCGAGGTGAATGACGACTGCGGCTTCCTCGACGTTCATCATCGCGTCCTTTGCGGCGTGGTGCAGTGTCCCGTGCGTCCATGATTTGGACGCTTCGGGACTTTTGCTGTGGTTGTGACCGAGACGCAGCTTCATGCTCTTCACCTCGGTTTGTGATCTTCTGCCGGTGAGCGAACTGAAGGAATTCGTGTTGATTGTGTGTAATAAAATCTTTGACCGCGTTCTCCAGATCGCGAGGTTGGAGACCTAAGGCTTCTTCCTTCTGGCTGCTGCCACGACTTTCTTGGTGGAAGTGAAGCCGAACTGATCCACCGAGATGTTTCTCACGTCTCCTTCTGGGGTAGGACTTTGCGCGTGTCCCTTCCCCAGCCTTTGGCCGCGATTAGCACTCGGGGCCTGGCTGGGATTGGTTTGGTCGGCGTCTGTCTCGCCGTCGGTGTCGGTCTCGCCGGCTTCCGGGATTTGCAGATTTGCGAGAAGGGTGTTTTTCTGGCGGTTCTCCTTCTCCTTAGCGGCGGCAGCAGCAGCGTCGATAGCAGATTTGCTTGTGGTAGATCGTGTGTTTTTCCCTGCCATCGTCGATAGCAGATTGTGATTTGCAAAATTTGATCGGAATGCACGGATTTAAGTTCCCACAGACGGCGCCAATGATAGATCACTACTTTTGCAAAACAATCAATGAGCACGAATCAGGGAATTAATGCACACGAATAGAACACGAGGGATTTACGTGGTTCGATCTATTGAGATAGATCTACGTCCACGGAGCGAAAAGAGTGTGTTTATTGCTGGTATGCGGTATGATTACATGAATTGTCCTCCCCTCCAACCTATTCTAAGCCTCTATTTATAGGCCATTACATGTGGAACTTGATTAGGATTACAAGTCTTTTCCTACTAGGACTCTTTGGCCTTATCTTGATCCTTCTTTAACCGAGCTTCTATATCTCTTTTAGAGCTTGAGTTGTACTTGATGTAGGATTCTTGATTGCCTTGCTGGAGGAGTCACTTTAAGTGGGCCGAGCTGTGTAGGTCGAGTTTGCCGAGCTGCGCAGGTCGAACCCGAGCTGCGTTGGTCGAGCCCGAGCTGCATTGGTCGAGCCCGAGCTACGTTGGTCGAGCCCGAGCTATGTAGGCCGAGGAGCTAGGCCATATCCTATCACCGTCATCATCGTCGCCGCCATCATCATCATCAATAACAACATCTATATGAAGTTGGAGGGTGTAGTTGTCGTATTCAGAATGTTGCTCCTCCATGATCTGCTTTGCTGATTCCACACAAGAAGCGCTGCATAATTTCATATCGATCAATTCGAGGGTTGGGATTTCTCCAATGCCGCCGGGGATTTCTCCAATAAGCAAGTGGCGGAGTTTAGGGAAGTTGGTCTCATCAGCTCTCCAACGCACTAGTTCCAAGCTATCCAGTTGTAGAAACTGCAGTGACGTGAATTCCTCTCCTTCTCTTACTTCCCACTCCTCTGCTTCTTCTACTTCCGTATCTAGTTTAAACCTACATAACCTTATCTTGAGCACCTCGAGATTTGGTAGGCCACACAGAGTCGTCGCCAATCGCGGAAATATTGAACATCCAAACAAAGTTAATTTTCTAAGAGGAGGAGGAAATCCACACTCCTTAACAGAAAACCATCTACATTTTAATGTTTCGAGTTTGTGCAGATGGCTTAAATCCATTAGTTGCCTGGATCTCCAAGAGATTCCCAAGTTTTTTATATTTGGGATTGCTTGAAGGAAACCCCTTTCAAGTAGTGATTTAGTTAGCTCCACGCATCTAAACGTGTGCAGCTTATTCATCTCAACTAGCATTTCATCTTCTTCACTCGTAAAATATATTCCCATGAACTTGACATGTCTTAACCCAGACATCTTCCATATCTCAGATGGCACATAACCCTTGTATGAACGATTAATCAAGATTTGCAAATTCACCAATCTTGATATTCCCACAGGTAACCTTTCACAGCTCAAACCTAAGTAGCGTAGGTTGACAAGATGTAAAATCTCTTTCGGGAACTCTTTGAACGACGACAGAGATATTATATCCAACACTCTAAGCAAGTTTGAGACGGAAGAGATATAACTTATTACCAAACTCGGTTGCTGCCAACCTTTGATTGTAGAAAACCTCTGACCTCTAAGTGTGAATCGAAAACTTCGAGCAAGTGACATCAACTCAACATGCGTATCTTCCATTCTATCTGCGTATTCACTACTCACACGGCGCAACTTAGAAATAATGCCATGGCCACCGTCATCTGTCATGACATGTAGAAAGTTGTCCTCATCAGCCTTCCTCATGCATAGATCCCTCAACACATCATGGATCACGTAGCTCATTGGTTTGCTAATATTCGATTTGTTTTGTCTCGCCATAACTACATTCCTCTCCACCAGTCCTTTTAAGTATTCATCCGCCACCTCCTCCAAACTCTTCTCGTCTCTATTTGATTTGATAAATCCCTCACCTATCCAGTAACATATGAGCTCGGAACCCCTCATCTCATAATCTTCAGGGAAACCTCCCATATAAAGGAAACATGGTTTCAAGTAATTGGGCAAGTGGTTATAACTTAAAGACAATATGCTAGAATATCGTTCCTTTTCCTCTGATCTAGAAATTGCGCCTCTTACGTTCTCTCCAATATCTTTCCAAACATCTTTGGATCTTCCCACCTTAGACAAGAGCCCTCCAATCACGGTGATGAAAAGTGGAAGCCCACCGCAATCACTCGCAATCTTTCCTCCGATCGATTCTAATTCGAAAGGGCAGTCATCTTCTCCAAATATAATTTGGCGGAGTAGATCCCAACTTGTAGACTCGCATGTTGCCGGCTTTGTGAGTTTGCATGCATGGCCACATTTGATTCCCGAGTTGTTATCTGGGAAGTACATCCTCACTTCATCCCATACTCGGATGCTCCAGATATCATCTAGTATAATCAGGTATCTCCTACCATACAGACTCTGGTACAAACTATCTTTCAATTCGCTAACATCTCCATCAACTACTTGTTTTCCAGTTATGCAAGAAGCTAGACTTAATAGAATAGTATGCATATTATAATCTTGGGAAACAGTAGCCCAAGCACGAGCATATTGAAAGCGAGAAACAATGTCTGGATCTTCATAAAGATTTCGAGCAAGAGTGGTCTTACCAGCGCCACCCATCCCCACGATGGGTATGATCTCCAGCTTTCTCGGCATCCGAGCAATCATTCCTTCAACTCCATCAGATCTTCGTCAAATCCCACCATAGTTCTAGCTTTAGCACTCTTGGGATTCACAGAAGCAGCAGCAGCATCACCACTCGATGAACTACTGCTTCTCGACGTCGACGATATCATCTTCTTATCTTCCACCTCCACAAGCTTCACCACTTGTTCCATTGCATAATCAAGTTGTTGCGTTACTTGTTGCAGATCTCCTGAGGAAAAACTGATCAACAGTTCTTCGGTCAAACTTGCGGATAGGATTCGATCAACCATGCTTGATTCTATGATATCTTCTGCATTATGGGCTGCATCTCGGATTTCTCTCTCCAAATTTTCTATATTGGGGAGTAAAGGGGATTTTTCGAGAATCAGCTGCAGAGAAACAGCTTTTTTGAGAAGGGATTCGAGTTGTGGTTTGATGTCATCATGAATCCGGCATTTTTGTTGAGGATCCAAGATTTGTTCGAGGATGGTGATGAGGGTTTGAAGATTGTAGGCCATTACTTTCTCTCTGATTTTTTCTCACTCACAAATGAAAACTGGAAAGCATGTAATGAATAACAAATGAATTAATATCAACTTAATTGTTAACATGGTGACAGAGCAACATTTATGATATTTATATTTTAATCAAATTTCTGGATAAATTCAAGCTTTGAAGAATTTAAAAAAATGTTAGGTATAGGGAAAAGGATTTAAATATCATGATGCTTAGTCATTTCTATATACAAATAAGTACCCATCAATTTATAGTTGTAAAGCATCAAAAGTGGAGTGAGAAATAAAAATTTGAAACGAGTGTTTTGTGTGTAAGAATTCAAGGAAAACTCAATCCTATAAAAATAACAACACAACAATATAAAGTGAACTATAGTTTTCGCTAAATTTGATTTTGTATGTTAAAAGTAGAATTGAAGGGCTAACCTTTGAACTTTAAATCGAATAATCTTCCGAAGCTTGCACCTCAAAAGCTCAAAGTCAACTCTCAACTTTTGGCTATGGGAGCCTTTAGTTTTCAGACGATTATATACTGCAATATGTGTGTGTGTGAGATAAATCTAGGGTTTGCAAAAGTAGCTGAAAATAATAATAATGCGATGACACAAGGATTTACGTGGTTCGATCAATGTGATCTACGTCCATGGGAGAGAATATCTAGCTTTTATTGCTTGAGAGTACAATGAGTATTTGAACCTATTTACACCTCTAATCTAACATATCTATATATAGGCCTTGAATTGAGCCCTAATCCTACTAGGATTCCTCATACATATCCGAATTTCCTTCACAATAGGATTCCTTCTTTTCCAAGGTAAAGGTTTCGTTACTTGGTCTGGGCCTGGTTCTGCGGGCCGAGCTTACTATACAGGCTCAATTAGATTGGGCATTAGGTCAGGCCCAAGAAGAGGCAGGTACTATCACATCCCCCCCAAAAAAGAGGAAAGAAGACATGTAGATGTAGACTGCGAGGTCGAATTTCTGAGGTGATCAATCGCGCAGATCACCTTCCACGAGCTGCATTAGCGAGCTTATCTCCCGAGCTCAAATTGCAGGTAGAACGAGATTAGCAATCAGCTTCCTAGTTCGGTGAATAAGGTGGCCCATATCCGAACTAGTGAGGAGGGAAAATTAGCGGGCTTTGTTTGTTTTTTTGAAATTTTTAGAAACGGTTCACGTTCCGAGAAAGACGGGCCCACGTTCACACGTGTGTAATGCGTAACGGCGGGATCAAACATATATTGCGGGATTTGAAACATCTCTCTACATATCACGCTTTTTCACATCTGCCATTATAGCAAAAGGGATTTTTTTGCCCAGAAAGTCTTCTCTCCCCCCCATCTCTGTTCACAAAGTGCTCAACTTTTCAGACCACTGTGCCGCCATTCCTGCTCTGTTGGTGCTTACGTTCACAACCGCGCCGGAACATTCAACCGCAATTTCACAAGTAAGTATGGCTTCCCATTCTCGCGACTCTCAATCTGGTAGCGATAGCGAATGTCCTCCGGCCGATTCTGCCGACGGAAGGGTCAATTTTAGAATTTTCTCATTAGGATCCCCCACTCCTACTGTTGAGGCTCTAGCTGTGCCCCGCTGCGTAGAGGGGAAGGTAGCCGAATATTCTTCAATCCTAAGCGAGCCTAGGATAAAATTTCTTGCCCAGTCCTATAATTTTCCCCCAGACGTTGAACTTATAGAACCTCGTCCGGAGGATCGGGCGTGCTCGCCCCCTATGGGGTTTGTCACGATTTATGAGGACAGCCTGCACTCCGGCCTTCGTCTACCCTTTCCTGCGCCTTTTGCCGAGCTTCAAAGAAGGCTCGGTTTAGCCTTGGGCCAGATAACACCGAACGCGTTTAGGCAGTTTGCCGACCTAGGCGTAGCGGCTATCCGTCACAATTACCCACTATCTGCCGAGCTCATCCACGAGCTCTTCGCCTTCAAAGCATCTGCGGGCTGGTACTATGCCACTGCTCGCACTGAGTTTAAAGGGAGAACTCAGAACAAGGTAGAGAAATGGCATAGGAATTTTTTTTTTATCGGCATGATAGCTTAGTCGACCTGATGTGGAGGTCGGGCAAGCCTCGCGTTTGGGTGATAGACGAGGTGGATGAGGGCTTGGAGGGTATTGCTAGGGCGATAGCGAGTTGTGGCCCGTTCGAGGAGAGCTACAACGAAGACTCTCTAGCTGAAGCGGGGTTAAGCCCATTTGAGCCCCAAAGTATGGTGGATCCTGCAACGGGTGAGGCCCCGCTAGTGCTGTTAGGATTGTTTTGTTTGTTGATCCGTTGTCTGACCCCTCTTCTTGCCTTGCGTTTGCAGTGAAGTTTGGGAAGCAGGGAACTGATGCCAAGGCCGTAGCTCGCGGGGGCAAGAGGCCGAGGTCATCAGGACGTTCTGCGTTATCTGACCAGGGTCAGCTCGGAGGGTCCTCCGACTTTGTTCATCGAACTGAGGTAGCAGGGGCTGCTGCGACGGATGTTCTTTCTCCTTCCGGCAGTCCCTCTCTCAAAAAATCTAAGGTCGAAGTGGAGATTGTCGACATCTCGGGTGGTGACTCGAGCCCGATCGCTCATTCAGCCCGGCTAGGGGATTTGCCTTTTCCCGAGGTGAAGATTTATAGTTTTCGTTAATTTCTGTAATTCTTGCTTGTGTGTAGCTAACTGCATTCCTTCTCGCAGGACATTGATATGATCATGGGATGGCTAAAGAATGGCGTCGGGGAGATGTCAGCGAGGCACGAGGATGAGAAAAGTAAGTACTCCGAGAAGCTGATGTCGACCACGGCCAAGCTGAAGAAGGCTGAGGGGGAGTTGGCTAAGTTCCAGGAGGAGGTGAACACCATCAAGTCGGAATCGGAGTTGGCCAAATCTCAGCTCGCGAAGGCCGAGACGGAGGCCGAGGAAGCTCGGAAAAGGTTTGAGGCCGAGCTGAGTGCAGCCAAGGACAGAGAGGCCAAGCTGGCAGCTTGTCAAGGTGAGATCCTGCGGGCCTATACAAAGAGGCTTCTATTGTCGGATAGTTTCTCCGGCCTAGCCAATGAGTTGGCTGGGCTTATCAATGGAAACCACGCCTTGAGTGCTTTGGAGGAGGCCGCCAGGGACTTCCCCGACCCGGACGTTTCGAATTATGGTTACGAGCGCCTAGGGGATGAGGCTCTCTATGGCCAATATGCCAAAGTGATCCGACGTCACCTCGGCCAGTTACCTATTTTGGACGACCTCGCCAGCTCGTCCGTGCTCTTATCCGCTGAGCAGATTGCTGCCTGTTCGACAGATTGGGACCCCATCCTTGACGCAGTCTTCGATTCTCTTCCTAACAAGGAAGAAGACAAGGGGGAGGCTTGACGCAGTCTTCGATTCTTCTTCTACGAGAGTCGAGCTAGTTGCGGAGTTCGCCAGCTTACGTAGCTCGTCAGCTCGGGTATTTTGGTGGGAATGCGAACTAATCTGAAGAACTGGAAGGATTGTTCTAGGAGCTTGACCTTCTCCAGGTATTTCTTCAGCTTCTCACTCTTCGCTTCGTACTTTCCCAGCACGTGGTTGACCACGACTTGGGAATCACAGTAGGTTTGGATAGCTCGTACTTGGAGGGTCTGAGCGAGACGTAGTCCGGCAATAAGAGCTTCATATTCCACTTCGTTGTTCGTAGTGGGAAACTCGAACCGCAGCGAGTATGTCAACTCCTTTTTCTCTGGGTTGATTAGGAGTATGCCAGCTCCGCTTCCTTTCTTCCCTGAGGCTCTATCCACGTACATCTCCCAGCAGTTTGGGGGTGTCTCCTCTGGGATTTCTTGGAGTTCGGTTTTGGCTCCAGCCTTTTTTGGCTCGTCGATGACATTGTATTGAGCTTCGACAAGGAAGTTTGCCAAAGCTTGTCCTTTTATAGCTCGGCGGGGACCGAATGATATGGAGTGCTCTCCTAGCTCGATTGTCCATTTCGAGATCCTTCCTGAGGCTTCCGGCTTAGTGAGGACTTGCCGGAGTGGTAGGTCGGTCAAAACTTGTATTGGGTGAGCTTGGAAATAAGGTTTTAGGCGCCGAGCTGCATTTACCAGGGCTAGAGCGACCTTCTCGAGAGGCTGATACCTTGTTTCTGGGTCTTTTAGGACTCTGCTGACGAAGTACACAGGTAGCTATCGATCTCCTTCATCTCGGACCAACACTGCACTTATCGCTTCCTCCGATGCTGCGAGGTATAGGGAGAGGGATTCTTCCTTTTTGGGGACTGACAAAGTTGGTAAGTCACCGAGGTGACGCTTGAGCTCCTCGAAGGCTAGCTCGTGCTCTGGTCCCTATCCGAACTCCGGTGCCTTCTTGAGAATTTTGAAGAACGGAAGTTGTTTCTCGGCAGCTTTGGAGAGGAAACGACTTAGTGCGGTTATGCAGCCTGTCAGCCTATGCACGTCGCGAATAGTTCGGGATACCTTCATTTCCTGCACGGCTTTGATTTTCAACGGGTTGGCTTTGAGACCTTCCGACGAGATCCAGTACCCTAGGAATTTCCCAGATCGCACGTTGAAAGTGCACTTCTTGGGGTTCAGCTTGAGGTTCGCCTGCCTTAGTACGTCGAGTGTCGTTCGTAGGTCGCCCACTGCTGAAGCCTTTTCCTTGCTTTTGACGACAATGTCGTCTACATATACTTCGACAATCTTGCCAATGTGATCTCAGAAGAGGAAGTCGACCATTCGTTGGTAAGTTGCTCCGGCGTTCTTTAACCCAAAGGGCATGTATTTGAATGCAAAGACACCGAAGCTCGTTGCAAAAGCTGTCATGATCGCATCTCCCTCATCCATTAGAACTTGATAGTACCCCTTGTAGAGGTCAAGAAAGCTGAATACCTCGTATCCCACTAAGGATTCAATCTTCTCGTCAATGTTGGGGAGAGGGTAGCAGTCCTTTGGGCAGGCTTATTGAGGTCGGTATAATCCACACACATCCTCCATTCCCCCCCTCCTACTTTCTTGACTACTACCGGGTTAGATAGCCAAATTGGGTATTTGACCTCGAATAGGAGCCCCTCCTTCAATAATTGCTGTACCTCATCGTAGATGACCTGATTCCGTTCGGTAGCGAATGTTCTCCTCTTCTGCTTAACCGGGGTAGAGCTCGGGTCGATGTTGAGTTTATGCGTAATGATATCCGATGATACCTCGGTCATGTCTGTTGGCGACCAAGCGAAGACGTCTTGATATTCCCTAAGGAGCTGGATTACCTCCAGACGGGTCTGGGGTCCCCCTGCAAAGCCGACCTTGACAACTTTTGCAGGATCTACTTCGGATAAGGGAACCTGTTCAGCCGAGGTGTCTGAGATCGACGTCGTTTCTTCCAACTCCTTGGGATACTTTAATTGCTATGCTTGCGGTTGACCTCGAAGAGCAACTTGCATGCACTCCTTGGCCTTTTTCTGGTCACCTCGGACAGTTAGGATTCCGCCCGAGGTTGGGATCTTCAGCAACAAGTGATATGGCGAGATGATGGCTCTGACTGCATTCAGCCAATCCCGACCTAATATGATGTTGTAGGGGGAGTTCGCTTTGACCACGTAGAAGTGGATTAGTTTGTTGACGCTGGTTGGCGGGCTGCCAATGGCGACGTCAAGCGCGATTATCCCTTCAGGTCGCGTCTCATGCTGTGTAAAGCTCTTGAGGGGCAGGGGCGCGGAGTTAACCCGAGCTGGGTCGAGTCCCATCCTATCCAAGCAATGTTGGAAGATGATACTGACGCTGGCCCCACCATCAACAAATACGCGGTGGACCATCTTATTGGCCACTCCGACCTGTATCACCAGGGCGTCATTATGGGGCGTAGCTGTAGGTACAGGATCATCCTCGGAGAATGTGATGGTTTCACTTCTCTTGAACCTCTTTTTTGTCTGCTCCTCTTCCAACGGAATTGGTGGTCGGCGAGCTTCTGACCTTAGCTTGGTTTTTGTCACACCTAGGGGCAGGCCGGAGATGGTTGAAACCACCCCATCGTATTGTGATGCATCATACTGAGGGTCATCATCCTCCTCGTCGTGATCGACCTTAGCTCGCTTATTGCCTGGAGCACAGCGACCCTGTCCTCCTTTCCGCTTTTCTTTTCTGCTTTTCCTCTCCCCAGTTTCATATTTCTTTAGGGCTCCTTCCTGGGCCAACCTTTCTATCTGTTCCGCGAGGTCACGGCAGTCTTCCGTGTGATGTCCATGGTCGTCATGGAAGGAGCAGTGCTTATTTTTATCTCGAGGTTTTGACCCTGACATAGGACGTGGTTTGGTGAACCAGTCCTTATGAAGCGCGAAGATCTCCGCATTTGTTTTCACAAAAAGAGGTCGTTGAGATTGCTCTGGTCCCATTCGAGGTCCGAGCCAGGTCTGGATAGGTCCTGGTCCGAGCCGGGATTGGATGGGTCCTCGCTGAAGACATTCGTGAGCACTTCTCCGATCACGATCATTGCGACCTCGATCAGCTTCAGTCCTCTTCTTCTCGGTTTCTTCTCGCTTCAACCGGTCCGCATCTTGGCCATCCACGAACTGGTATACAATCCTCCACATATCTTGAGCCGTCTCGGGCTTCTGTTTGGCAAGCTCCTGGTTGAGGGATCCAGGAGCGACCCCATTTCGAAAAGCCGAGATGAGGAAGACGTCGTCGATTTTATCGACTTTCACGCTTTCTTGCATAAATCGGGAGGCGTACTCCCTTATAGTCTCTTTGTCCTTCTGCTTCACCGATAGGAGATAGGCTGTGTCTCGGCGAGCCTGAACCTTTATATGGAATCTTTGCTTAAAGATTTTTTCCAAATAGGTCCAGGACCCTACACTGCCAGTTGGGAGGCTATCAAACCAAGCTCGGGCGTAATCAACCAGCATCTCGGGGAACAGCTTGCACATGTGTTCCTCCTTAAGGCCCTGGTTGTGTATGCTGTACCTGAAACGTGTCAAAAAGTTGAGGGGGTCCTCCAACCCATTGTAGGCTGGTATGTTCGGCAACTTATATACCGTGGGAAGCTTGATGTCAAGCAGCTCGTCGGTGAACGGGCTGACAAGTCGGGCTCGTCTTCCTTCACGTCGGTGTCGGTTTGCCTGCGGGTTGTAACTCCTGGAATAGCTCGGACTCCAGCACTTGCTGGGGCTCCGATGTCGCCTCGGTAGGTGGTGTCGCCTGGGACTCCGACGTGGACTGGAGCTTCGGCGGCGGAGTGGGCTTCTTCGTGTGTCGTGCTTTCCCCTCAGCTCGGGCTCCTGCATCTTGGGGTGGTGAGGAGTTTTGGGTACAGACTTCCACGTGGAACTCTCCCTAGCTTCGGGTATTGAGGGCATCCGAGCTGTCGTGAGGAATCGTTGGAAGCTCTCCTTATTCGCTCTAGCGAATTCAGTCGCGGCATAGGCTGTAGCGAGATCGAAGTCGTTGAGGAAATCCTCTTCCTTTTTCGACCCTGATTTCTGTGGACCCTTCTGAGGGATGTCTTCTAGCTCGGGCATCCCTTCGAATGGATCCTCTTCTATGGGGTTATTGTTGTGCCCCTCCTTTGGGACCGAATTGCCTTTCTGGCGGTTGCCCTTGTTTGTGGGGTGACTTTCTGCTTCGTTGGGATTCCCATGTTGGCTTTGGTCCTCCCGCACGCTTTGTGATCGCGTTACCATCATTGACCTGCTACCAAAGAACCATCGATTGCGTTCCCATAGACGGCGCCAATGATAAATCTAGGGTTTGCAAAAGTAGCTGAAAATAATAATAATGCGATGACACAAGGATTTACGTGGTTCGATCAATGTGATCTACGTCCACGGGAGAGAATATCTAACTTTTATTGCTTGAGAGTACAATGAGTATTTGAACCTATTTACACCTCTAATCTAACATCTATATATAGGCCTTGAATTGAGCCCTGATCCTACTAGGATTCCTCATACATATCCGAATTTCCTTCACAATAGGATTCCTTCTTTTCCAAGATAAAGGTTTCGTTACTTGGTCTGGGCCTGGTTCTGCGGGCCGAGCTTACTATACAGGCTCAATTAGATTGGGCCTTAGGTCAGGCCCAAGAAGAGGCCGGTACTATCAGTGTGTGTGTGTGTGAGAGAGAGAGAGAGAGAGAGAGAGAGAGAAATTAATCAATATCAACCTGTTATAAGCTGCAGCAGAAGAATTCTTCATTCACACCTTCCACAGCTCGCTATAATAAAATTGTAACAACATTAGTGATATTGATAGGAGCGTTGAATATTTGTATTTTTATACAAAATTCTGGGTTCACATATATTTTTATATATACATACCTCGAACAACATTTATGAGATTGACGTGTTGAATATTTATATTTTATTATTCAAATTTCTGGATTAATTAATATGTATCGGCCAAAGGAGGTGGTATGATTATGATATTTGGGATATATAACCAGCTCATTTTTAACCTTACTTAGCTTGCTACAAATCCGGCAGGGAAAAAATTCAACACATCCATGATATAAAATTGTGAATTTTAAGGCTACCAAAATTGATCTATGATATAAAATTGTGATCTTGGAAAACAGTGGTCAATGTTTATATTCTTAGTCAATTATTGCATGTTGCATTTTTTTTTTTAAATTAGGCAAAACACAACTAGTCTTGAGGTCCTGTACTTTTGTTTGTTTGTTTGTTTGTTTTTTTTTTTTTTTTTTTTTTTTGTTTTACTAGGTCCTTGAGATATGAACGATAATGGAATGTTTGTTGTCTGATATTGCTTCGGCGATAATTATCTGGTAAGTAATTTCTATAGTTGATAATGGTAGAATTTTATTAGTAAAAGTATAAAAAAATATAATGAAATTTGGTCTTTTCGCAATTAAGAAAAATAATTAAATAAAGTGATTTTTCGTTTACTTTGGATATTTGAATTGAGTAGGTTAGGACACCCTATCTTTAGAGATAAAGAAGGGCGTGAGCTTTTTGTACGTCGTATGCCCACTTTTTTTGAAACATTTCCAGTCGTTTTGGTAGACGACCATTCCCGCAGTAGATCCGGACCCATTTTTTTCTGATCCTTCGAGAAAAAGATTCATTCTCTTCATAAAAAATAGGAGGTAGAACCAATAAAGATTTCTTTTTCGATTCATCCCTGGCCTCATTCAAGAATTGTTTTTGATCCAATCCGTAGGAATCAATAGAAAAGGCAAATCCCTTATGATACACCAGATCCGGCTCGGTTATTGATAGAGTGAATAGATCTGCAGGGAAAGATCCCCGTTAGAGAAGAAGGATAGTAAAGAAAGAGATCCCCCTAGCTCAAGATTGGCTTCCGGTTAGAGATTTCCAGCTGCAAAGTATCCCTTGTACATGAGCAAATTTGAAGAGTCGGATTTAGTAAGTATCCTTTAACACAAAAAATAAATGCTGGAACTAAATGCTCATCAATTGAAATTTGCCCGACTGACCCTATCAAAGTCGAATTCCAAAATTTTGTTGTGCATTCAATCATGTAAAGCATTCTCACACTAAGAAAGAAACAAACTTAACACACACTAGAAATTCAACAAATTGTACTTTCACAAAGCGCAACACTAGACTAGATTTTCAGCTCCAACATCTCTTATGAGTAGCAAAATAAGGGGAAATTCAATATATAATACATCATCTTGGTTTGCAATAAGGAAGAATCTGAGCCACTGAACATTTTAGATAAAATTTGAAATCAAAACATAAAACAAATTGCACGTATGATCGAAACTGTTAAAAATGGCTGGAAAATGAGACAAATCTACTATTACAACAACATGATATTTCAAAGTTAAGTGATCTAATACCTCTGCAAATTTGTAAATCGCTGCAGTAGCAAGGGAATTGATTAATGGCTCTAGGAGCAAAAAAATGAAGGTAAGACACCCATAATGAGATGGCGCACTCCAGCAATACCACACATGCAATCGTTGAAGGCGGAGACAAGAACAGTCACCGCAGGAATTAGGACAGGTGACGGCGGCGCCCAAAACAGATTAGAAATTTGAAAACCTGCCACCCATCGACACGAAATCGATAGGGAAAGACGTTTCTAAGGTCGGATTTAAGATATATTGGCCGGAAAGGGGCGACGGCGCTGCTCAAGGTTGATCGTTAAAGACCCAGTTCCCTAAAATCGATGGAAATTACCACCGAGCAACTCCAAAGAGGCGTGCAGCAAGAATCCGTTAATGGTTTGTTGAAAAAATTTAGCCGGGCAATCTCTGGGGTCGCACGACCTCTAGATCCGGCAAGAGTTGTACGAATATAGATTTTTTTTCCTTCGTCCAGCAACTTAAGAAATGAAAATCGATCCCAATTAATTTTATTTTAGGTTATTCTCCTCTAAATACACAAAATTTGTCAAGCACAAACATAGTTTCCATATTGGAAATGCAACAAGCTAAGCTAGCATGAGTATTCTTCAAAAAATTTATACTAATATAAAAAGAGTCTTGTTTTACAAAATTTGGTTTGCAAAAAATATCCTTATTATAAATTTAATTTAAGGGCAATGACGTAATATAATAATACGAATTAAACTTATCTTATAATTTAGAATTAAACTTACCTTATAATTTAACATGCGAGTTTATTACAGTAAAATCAAACTTACCTTATAAATTTATACTATATAGATTTATTATGTCTATATATTCTAAATTGGTCAATGAGTTTAAGAAAGTGACTTATATTTTACGAATTTATTTGATTTTATTCGTTAAATTAAACTTTCTTTATTTAATAATCAATAATATATGATTTCACATGCATGATTGATTGAGATATTTCGTTTTGTTACTAACTTATTTTTACTAATTAATTAATTATATAATTCCATTATACTTATGAATAATTAATTTTCATCAATTGTAAAAAACCTCAATTTTTCAATAAAAGATTACAATCAAGTCCAATTACGCTAGATGTCATAAACTTCAAAATTAACTCATTAATGAACTTATTCAAGTTTAATCGCATAAATGAGATTTCTAGAAATATATTTATATTGTAATAGTAATTTACTCAAATGTATCTTCTCTTATGACGTTAAAGACGTACACATTGAATGGTATCAATATAAAAATTTGTTTAGATAACTCATGCACAAACATTGGCTGCATCAAAATCAAGAAAGCAAATTCTAAAAGTGAAGAAATCAATTCTTCATACATATTCATTATCACGCTTTATTTTTTTCAGGCTTTTTAATTGTTTAGTACTCTCTATACTATTCACATCTCAATAATTTTATTATTTTTTTATTTTAGTATGAATGATCGAATATTATATATTGAAAATTGTAAAAATTCTATCAAAAAGATAATAAAAATCATAAGTTGTAATATAAAAATAATTGACTCGTAAATATTTATTTAGTATAATCGTTATTTTTAACGTGTAAGTGCACGTTAATTATACTAGTTCAAATAAAAGCTTGCTAGATAAGCAAGAAAAATATATGTATATATATCCGGTCTCAACTTGTTGCGAGCTTTGACTTCTTCTTCTTCTTCTTCTTCTTCTTCTCACCAATAGAAATACCAAACATGATCTTTGAACAGTTATAGATATCGAGTTTCTTCACCGTTTTCGAAGCCAAATAATAAACCATTAGCTGATTATTCTCAACTGCAAGAAACAACAAGCGATCATCTTTTAAACCTAATGGTCTCTCGGCATCAGCAACACGGGCATCATATAACATACAATTCAGAAGAAAACTGGTAAGGCTCAATAGAAAACTCATCAAGTGGACTCCAATACACAAGAACACCTATCGAAGCACGACACCCTACAAGTTCAAAACAGAGACAATATTTTGATCATCCCATCCGATCCTCATCGAAATTTAGTTCAAGATTTAAAAACAGAAACAATTAATTACTGTTAATTTACGTATATTCTCTCTTCTCCATCTCTTCTCTAATTTTTAACATAGAAATACTTTGAAACTATTTATATAGGGTCGTATAACGAAAAGAAAAAGAGAAGAAAGGGGATACACTAAAAAAAAAGATCTCGATAATTAATATGCAATATATAAATAATTAATAATTACAATATACTCCATCCGTTCAGGAATAAATGCCCACTTTTTACTGGGCACGGAGATTAAGAAAGTTGATAAAGTAAAAGTGAGTGGGGTAAAAGTTAAGATATAGGGGTACTGAGATAATGACAAAAAAATAATGGCAATGACAAAAAAGAGGTGGTATTGACCAAAAAGTAAGAATAAAGTTGTTGGGATGATAAAAAGGTAGAAATAAAGTTGATGTGAGGTGGGGTCCTAAATGACAAAGGATAGTAATTTGTGTAAAGTAAAGATGATAGTGTTGTACAAAAAGTCAAAGTGGACACTTATTTACGAACATGGTTACTGTTCCAAAATGGACACTTATTCGTGAACGGAGGGAGTATGAATTAACAAAAGCACAAAATAAAAAATTTAAGATAAACATGAATAGATAAGCTACAATTAATAATAAATAATTAATTGATCAAAACGCGAGCTTCGATTTCATCCCGTGATTAAAATTAATTGTTTCGCTAGGTCCTTGCAGATATGAACGATAATGGAATGTTTGTTATCTGATATTGCTTCGGCAACAATTATCTGGTAAAGTAACTATAGTACGATTGTTATTTATCGAGGCATAAGTGCATGAATGGTTATGCAATAAAGCATGCATACATGACATGACTACATATATAAAAGAAAAGCATAGCATGGTTATAGGATGTCATTAGTTGTGGAGAAGGATGTGATATATATATATATATATATATATAGTAGTATATGAAAACATATAATTAGTTGAGGTGGTTTACCTTTGCTGTGCAGTGGGATCGAGCGAATCATTCATGTATACGAAGTTGGAGGGCGTAGTTGTCGTATTCAGAATGTTGCACCTCCACGATGTGCTTTGCTGATTCCACAGAAGAAGCGCTGCATTCTTTCATCTCAATCAATTCGAGGGTTGGGATTTCTCCAATTCCACAGGGGATTTCCTCTAGCTGACATTTTCGTAAAAACAAGTGGCGGAGTTTAGGGAAGTTGGTCTCATCAGCACTCCAACGCTCTAGCCATGAGTTATCCAGTTGTCGAAACTGCAGTGACGTGAATTCCTCTCCTTTTCTTACTTCCCACTCCTTTGCTACTACGTCCATATCTAGAAAAAAGTAACATGCCCTTATCTTGAGCACCTCGAGTTTCGGTAGGCCACATAGAGTTGTTGCCGTGTACGGATATATTGAACATCCATACAAATTTAATTTTCTTAGGGTAGAAGGAAATCTGCAATCATCACCATAAAAATATTTGCATGTTAATGTTTCGAGTTTGTGCAGATGGCTGAAATCAATTACTTGTCTGGATCTCCAATAGACTCCCAAGTTCTTTATATTTGGGATGGCTTGAAGGAAACCCCTCTCAAGTAGTGATTCAGTTAGCCGCACACTTTTAATCGTGTGCAGCTTATTCATCTCAACTAGCATTTCAATGTCGTCATCTTCAATCTTAAAAGATGCTGCACTGAACTTGAGATATCTTAACCCAGACATCTTCCATATCTCACATGGCACATTACCCCCAATGATACAACGATTAATCAAGATTTGCAAATTCACCAATCTTGATATTCCCACAGCTAACCTTTCACAGTCCAAACCTAAGTAGCGTAGGTTGACAAGCTGTAATATTTCTTGTGGGAACACTTCGAACCGCATGTTATACATTATATCCAACACTCTAAGCAAGTTTGAGACGGAAGAGATATAACTTACAACCGGACTTGGATCCCACCGTGTGCATCGAAAACTTCGAGCAAGTGACATCAACTCAGCACGCGTACCTTTTATTTCATCCGAGAATTCTTGTTCAGTACTCACACGGCGCAACTTAGAGATCATGCCACGGCCATAGTCAATTGTCATGACATGATGAAAGTTGTCCTCATCTGCCTTCCTGATGCATAGATCCCTCAACACATCATGGATCACGTAGCTTATCCGTTCGCTAATATTCAACTTGTTTCTTCTCGCCATAACTAGATTCCTCTCTACCAGTCCCTTTAAGTATTCCTCCGCCACCTCCTCCAAACTCTTCTCATCTCTACTTGATTTGATAAATCCCTCAGCTATCCAGTAACATATGAGTGCGGAACCTTTTATCTCATAATCTTCAGGAAAACCTCCCATATAAAGGAAACATGGTTTCAAGTAATTGGGCAAGTGGTTATAACTTAAAGACATTATGTTAGAATATTGCTCATCCTCCTCTGATTTAGCAATCACAGCTCTTACGTTCTTTCTAATATTTCACCAAACATCTTCTGATCTTCCCACCTTAGACAAAAGCCCTCCAATCACGGTGATGGCAAGTGGAAGCCCACCACAATCACTCGCAATCTTTTCTCCAATCCATTTTAATTCAGTAGGGCAGTCATCTTCTCCAAATACAGTTTGGCGGAGTAGATCCCAACTTGCAGACTTACTTAGCAACTGGACCGCATGTTGCCGGCTCTGTGAGTTTGCATGTGTGGCCACATTTGATTCCCGAGTGGTTATCACGACTCGACTCCCATTGTTGTTGTCTGGGAAGAACATCCTCACTTCATCCCATACTTGAGTGGTCCATATATCATCTATAACAATCAGGTATCTCCTACCCCACAAACTCTGGTACAAACTATGTTTAAATTTGCTAACATCTCCACCAACTACTTCTTTTCCAGTTATGCAATAAAGAAGGCTTAATAGAATAGTTCGCGTATTATAATCTTGTGAAACAGTAGCCCAAGCCTGAGCATCAAAGTGAGAAACAATGAGAGGATCTTCATAAAGGTTTCGAGCAAGAGTGGTCTTACCAGCGCCACCCATTCCGACGATGGGGACGATCTTCAGCTTGCTCTGCATCCCGACCAGTGTTCCTTTAACTCCATCAGATCTTCATCAAATCCCACCACAGTGCTAGCTCTAGCACTCTTGGGATTCAATGAAGCAGCAGCTCCACTCGATGAACTAGTGCCTCTCGACGTCGACGATATCATCTTCTTTCCAGCTTCCACCTCCACGAGCTTCACCACTTGTTCCAATGCAGAATCAAGTTCTTGCGTTTCTTGTTGCAGATCTGCTGAGGAAAAACTGACCAACAGTTCTTCAGTCAAACTTGCAGATCGCAGTCGATCAACCATGCGTGATTCTATGACATCTTCGGCTCTATGCGCTGCATCTCGGATTTCTCTCTCCAAATTTTCTAATTTGGGGAGTGAGTGTTGTTCAAGAATCTGCTGCAGAGAAATAGCATTTTGGAGGAGGGAATTGAGTTGTGTTTTGCTGTCATCATGAATCCGGCATATTTGTTGAGGATCCAAGATTTGTTCGAGGATGGAGATGAGGGTTTGGAGATTGTAGGCCATTAATTTCTCTCTGATCTCTTCTGTTTCTCACTCACAAATCAAAATTACCTAACAAAGTAATAAGCTGAATGCGTGTGGTTGGTGGTGTGTGAATGCACCAATTTTTAAGGCATAAAGTTTTTGGTTTGCACTCAAAGTCTCCAATGGTGAGCAAAGGTCAGCTTTTTTTTTTTTTTTTTTTTTTGCAAGATTCAATTTTGATTAACTGGGACACACATGTAATGCATAATCTTACTTTATCACAGATAAGATTTTGTGGATTAAGCAAATTATTGTTTTTTGCTTTTGAAGGCGATGATGTGATGTATTATGTTGGAGTAATCCCATAAATCATTTCCTGTGTGGCTTACTTTTGTTGTGATGTGGTTATTCATCTTCATTTTAGTTTTTATACTTTGTGGATTGATAGAAGATAAAGGAAAAAGAGATTGTTGTCTTAAAAGTGGTGTGTGAAAAAAAGATCTTGCATGTGGCTGAGAGTTTGCTGGATTAAAAGTGGTATATTGGACCCTACATAATGGTAGAATTTGATTAGTAGAAAATGACATTTGGTCTTTTTGCAAAAAAGTTGAAGGAGTAATGTAACCTTTTTTTTTTTAATCAACATGTCTCCTTTAGTCAAAAAAATCAGAGTAAATGAGCGGAAAGAATGTAAAATGTGGATGAAATAAGTTACAAATTTTTAGAATTTATAGGTAGAGAAATAGTACAAAAATGGAAAAATTGTTTTTATAGTTGATTTTTGCAACAAATTGGTATGATTTTGTAATGTTCAATATTGATTGGTTGATTGCTATATGCCATTGAATATCTATAGTTAAAATAAAATAAACAAATTTAAAATAAAATTAAATATTTATATAAGTTATTTATACTGAGAAGATATTTCGAAATTTGACAAAAAGAGTAAAAGACAACAAAAAAAAAAAAAAACAAACGGATTGGGCATACGGATTTTAGAACTGGGCTAAAATTTGAAGCTGGATTTAAAATGGATTATTTCATTTCCATAATAAATCAAACGTGATTCCAAATTACAACAAAAATATTACCGTGGGGTCCGACTATGTTTAGGCTCGAAGGGCATTTATGTTAATAAGTTGAAAACTTGGCTTTTATGGTAGTATAGATTTAAGATATGTAGGGTTATGTCAATTATTATACAATATCAAATACAAATCACACTGAGTGACTATGAATTGATTTGAACTATATTAATCCGAGAAAATCTTGATTATACCAATGTTTAATAAAAAAAAAACTAAAAAGCAGAGTTCATGATCGATCATTTCATTCAAGGGGGTCAATTATTGGACTTACTAAATTCCACACCCTCCTATTTCCTTCCGTCATTTTTACTGCTCACAAATTTCACCACTGTAAATATTCTCATGCCATGCACTTTGATCTCCCGGTCGCCACTTATCACTCGTTTCATCTCTCATTACTCCAACATGTTCCAAAAAATGCATTTTAATAGATCAATATACACAGAGCCACTAGCAATTAATTTCTCCATATTCTTTTATGTGTGCCTAGCTAATTTTAGATCAACTCATTCTTTATCTAGATCGAGCAAACTGAAAAAGCCTAGAATTCTGTAACAGACCATTCACCAAATTTTTTTGTCTGATTTTAGATAGTAATCTAATCAATTATAAACTTCGGCAAAGTAGCTAATAAATTTCCATCTAACTAAAAGGTAAGAATAATTACAGATCCTAATTAACAACAATATGAGCAAAACATTAGAAACTGGAATTGAGAAAAATCAATAACTTAAATAAAATAGTTTAGTATTTTGAGCTAGCCATTGCTCTAATCAAACTCACACTCCATAAATGAGTACTCATTCCACATTGAGAAGTAAAAAAAGAAGAATCACATGAGTACTTAAATGGCAATGTTTGAAATATAACAAAACGAATGAAAATAAAATAAGATGGATAAAAGCAAGGGATTGAAATTTGGTTGTCATGAATGAATTGCATCCCACTCCACTCCGACTTGTGCCTTTGCATGCCTGCATCTGTTGTCCAGCCTATTGCAAAGTAAGTCATAAGAAAACCGAGAAAATTCTTAATTCGCACGTATCATATAGATCCTAGCTAGCTAGATCCCATGCGAATAAACTACGGAGCAATCTGAATCATTAACGATGGAAGCATAAGTGCAATACATATACAAAAAAGACATGTTTATGCAATAAAGCATGAATTGAAAAATGCATTCATTACATGACTATATATATAAAGAAAAAGCATAGCATGGTTATATAGGACGCCAATAGTTGTGTTGCACCTATATGAAAAGCATATAATTAGTTGAGGTGGTTTACCTAGCTCTAGCAGTGCAGTGAGATCACGCGAATCATGCATTATCATTCATGTATACGAAGTTGGAGGGAGTAGTTGTCGTATTCGGAGTGTTGCACCTCCACGATCTGCTTTGCTGATTCCACAGCACAAGCTCTGCAATTTGCCATCTCGATCAATTCGAGGGTTGGGATTTCTCCAATGCCGCTGGGGATTTCCTCTAGATAGCAGTCGTCTACAAGCAAGTGGCGGAGTTTAGGGAAGTTGGTCTCATCAGCTCTCCAACGCACTAGATTCAATTCATAGAGTTGTAGAAACTGCAATGACTTGAATACCTCTTCTTCTCTTACTTCCCACTCAATTTCTTCGAGGTCAAAGCTACATAACCGTATCTTGAGCACCTCAAGATTCGGTAGGCCACACAGAGTCATCACCATGCTCGGTAATACTGTACATGAATATAAAGATAATTTTCTAAGAGTAGGAGGAAATCCACAATCCATATTGTAAGAACCTTTGCATGTTAATGTTTCGAGTTTGTGCAGATGGCTGAAATCAATTACTAGTTCTTTGGATTCCGGAATGATTCTCAAGTTTTTTATATTTGGGATGGCTTGAAGGAAACCCCTCTTAAATAGTGATTCAGTTAGCGCCACGCATTTAATTGTGTGCAGCTTATTCATCTCAACCAGCATTTCCATGTCGTCATCTTCACACTTAAAATACACTCCACTGAACTTGAGATATCTTAACCCAGACATCTTCCATATCTCAGATGGCACATAACTACTAATATCACAACGATTAATCAAGATTTGCAAATTCACCAATCTTGATATTCCCACACAAAACCTTTTACAGCTCAAACCTAAGTAGCGTAGGTTGACAAGCTGTAATATTTCTTTCGGGAACTCTTCGAACTTTTTGCTATACATTATATCCAACACTCGAAGCAAGTTTGAGATGGAAGAGATATAACTTACTACCGGACTTGTGTCCCACCAACCATTATCTGTGCATCGAAAACTTCGAGCAAGTGACATCAACTCAGCATGCGTATCTTCCATTTCATCTGGGAATCTTTGTTCACTACTCACACGGCGCAACTTAATGCCACAACCACGGTCATCTGTCATGACATGTAGAAAGTTATCGTCATCAGCCTTCCTGATGCAAAGATCCCTCAACACATCATGGATGACGTAGCTCATGGCCTTTCTATTCGACTTGTTTCGTCTCACCATAAGTAGATTCCTCTCCACCAATCCCTTTAAGTATTCCTCCGCCGCTTCCTCCAAACTCTTCTGCTCTCGATTTGTTTTGATAAATCCCTCAGCTATCCAGTAACATATGAGTGCGGAACCTTTTATTTCATAATCTTCGGGGAAAGCTCCCATATACAGGAAACATGGTTTCAAGTAATTGGGCAAGTGCTTATAACTTAAAGACAATATCCTAGAATATTGCTCCCCGTCGTCTGATTTAGCAATTGCACCGCTAACGTTCTCTCCAATATTCACCCAAACATCCTTTGATCTTTCGACCTTAGACAAGAGCCCTCCAATCACGGTGATGGCAAGTGGAAGCCCATTGCAATCGCTCGCAATCTTTTCTCCGATCGATATTAATTCAGCAAGGCATTTATCTGCTCCAAATACAATTTGGCGGAGAAGATCCCAACTTGCAGACTTGTCTAGCAACTGGACTGCATGTTGCTGGCTCTTTGAGTTTGCATACATGGCCACATTTGATTCCCGAGTGGTTATCACTACTCGACTCCCGTTGTTGGTGTCTGGGAAGAACATCCTCATTTCTTCCCATACTTGGGTGCTCCAGATATCATCTAGCACAATCATATATCTTCTACCGTACAAATTCTGGTACATAATATCTTTTAATTCATGAACTATAACTTGTCGGTTAATTAGTTCATCAAAATCTCCTTTTCCAATTATGCAAGAAAGAATACTTAATAGAATAGTACGAACATTGTAATCTTGGGAGACAGTAGCCCAAGCACAAGCATGAAAGCGAGAAACAATGTCAGGATCTTCATAAAGGTTTCGAGCAAGAGTGGTCTTACCAGCGCCACCCATTCCCACGATGGGGATGATCTCCAGCTTGCTCGGCATCCCGACCAGTCGTTCCTTCAACACCCTCAGATCTTCATCAAATCCCACCACAGTGCTAGATTTAGCACTCTTGTGATTCAATGAAGCAGCAGCAGCTGCAGCAGGAGCACCACTTGATGAACTACTGCCTCTCGACGTGGATGATATCATCTTGTTTCCAGCTTCCACCTCCACGAGCTTCACCACTTGTTCCATTGCAGAATCAAGTTGTTGCGTTACTTGTTCCAGATCTGCCGAGAAAAAGCTGATCAACAGTAATTTGGTCAAACTTGCAGATCGCATTCGATCAACCATGCCTGATTCTATGATATCTTCTTCTGCTTTATGCGCTGCATTAGACGTTGACAATATTTTCTTCTCCTCTTCCACCTCCACGAGCTTCACCACCTGTTTTTGCCTTTCTTTTTTCAGCGAGATAAAACTTATGAACCGCTTGATCGACCGTCTGATCAAGTTTCTGGATTGCATTCGATCAACCATGCGTGATTCTTCTATGTTATATCCTGCTTGCTTTAAAGTTGCGGCTACGAGTTGATCAAGAGTGTGTGCTACTATGTCATCTTCTGCTTCATGTTGCGCTTGGTTTAAACTTGCGGATAACATTGGATCAACCATGTGTGATTCTATGTCATCTTCTGCTTCATGTTGCGCTTGGTTTAAACTTACGGATAACATTCGATCAACCATGTGTGATTCTATGATATCTTCTGCTTTATGCGCTGCATCTCTGATTTGTCTCTCCAAATTTTCTATATTGGGGAGTAAAGGGGATTTTTCAAAAATCAGCTGCAGAGAAACAGCTTTTTGGAGGAGGGAATTGAGTTGTGATTTGTTGTCATCATGAATCCAGCATATTTGTTGAGGATTCAAGATTTGTTCGAGGATGGTGATGAGGGTTTGAAGATTGTAGGCCATTACTTTCTCTCTGATCTCTTCTGATTCTCACTCACAAAAGAAAACTGGAAAGCATGTAATGAATAAGCTTAAGCAGAAGAATTCTTCATTCACAGCCTGCAAGCTATAATAAAGAAATACCAACTGGTTATATAAAATTGACAAGCAACATTTATGATATTGATAGGAGCGTTGAATATTTGTATTTTTATTCAAATTTCTGGATTCATACTTATTTTATATATACACACACATGGAGCAACATTTATGATCTTGATTGAGGCGTTGAATATTTATATTTTATTCAAATTTCTGGATTTTTTTTAATTAATATTTATCGCCCAAGGGATATCGTGTTGAAGTTAAGCAATCAAAGTCCTTTGGTATGCCTTTGAGAAAATAACACATTTTTTAAGCCTTTTCTCTGATAATAAAGTTTCAATAATGTTGTATCCTCACAGACAATTGGAATCTCTCAAGAATTATGACTGCGCAACCCCTTTGTGTGGCCTAATTAATTACTCATATTTTTTTCCAGATTTATTATATATCCTTTGTGCTGAAAAGTTTTAACTGATGATTCAACTCTTTCAAGCAAATTTATTATGCACTGTTTCTGGGCAGGCGCGTGTGTGGGTCCTTGTCTGGGTCGGGTCAACCCGTCTTATGCATACACCAGGGTGTAAAGGAGACCAACTCGGATTCAAAGCATTACTATTAACAAAACTTCAAATTACTACGCGGTTCTATTCTATGCTTTCTTTTTTCTTCTAATTTTTTTTTTCATCTTTTTTTTTGTGAATTAATAATTGAATCTAAAGACCACGCCACACTGGACTCAAAATTTCAAATAACTACGGTTCCTATCCTATGCTATTACAATGTATTTAATGACTTTAATTTATACACATGGTATAAAAGTTGGAATAAGAAAGCCTAACTATAGCTAAGATCGATACTTTAGATCTTATTGAATCCAAATCATTGAAGGAAAACAATGTGAAGAAGTTTGGCTGAGAAAAGCGTTGAGGATTTGGCGATTTATTACGAAATCATATATGTAGTTGGCTAGTAGGCATGACAAAAATCATGATTTTTATACAAGATCTACGCATATCATTTCATGCATCAGCAAAATGATCCATCATATATCATTTTCGAATAACTAATACAATGATCCAAACACTATGGATAAATTCAAGCTTTGAAGGATTGAAAAAATGTTATGCATAGGGAAAAGGATTTAAATCTCATGATGCTTAGTCATTGCTATGTACAATTAAGTACCCATCAATTTATAGTTGTAAAGCATCAAAGTGGAGCGAGAAATAAAATTTTGAAACGACTGTTGTGTGTGTATAAGAATTCAAGGAAAACTCATCCAATAAAAAAACAACACAACTATATAAAGTGGAAATACTATAGTTTCAGCTAAATTTGATTTTGTATGTTAAAAGTAGAAGGGCTAACCTTTGAACTTTAAATCGAATAATCTTCCGAAGCTTGCTCCTCAAAAGCTCAAAGTCAACACTCAATTTCTGGCGATGTGAACCTTTAGTTTTCAGACAAGACAATAGAAATACACTAATATGATAGAGAGGGGGAGAGAGAGAGAGAGGAAGGGTAGATGGGGGATTAAATCAAGTAGTCAACAGAGAGAAAATAGGGTGGTGGGGTATCAATGAAGGGCATTATATCATTAAAACTTGAACAATTATTGATCTTAAATATTAGGATTAACTAAGTTTTTAATTAAGGTTAGTTAGAAAATTATTAAATTATTTTAGGTTTGATTAGAAAATTGGAAAAGTCAACTAACCTTAATTAAAACATTTATGATGTGGCATTGCATGCATATAACGGATTTTGGGCCCAAAATAGTTGTGCGAAGGCGGTAAAAAAATTGTAGTCATATTTCTCAGAGCGCGTAAAAATAAGTCCTTTATGCGAGAAAGTGAAAAACTACGGTCCTTCTAAACCAGTTAGCTCTTACATTTCATATCATAATATTATATACTGATAAATCCTAATTTAATTAGGAATCATTTTGCTGCACAATATTTTGATTAATAAAGGTCGTTATTCATGCAGTGTGATCTGGATTATCAATGATTCTTGGCAATGTTTATGCAATGCAATGTTCCCACCATCACAGCCTAGGCAAATTTTATATTCATCAGAAATGTGCATGATGACCAGATCCATATTATTAGCCACTGTAACATGTACATATTAATTAACATTTTTTTAAGCCTTTTACCAAATTTACCATAACCTGTGCTGCAGCTTGTTGAAATCGTTCTCTCATTGTTCTCACGAATTTGAACAGTTCGTTTCTTTAATTTAGCTCGTTACTAAAGAGAAATAACAAAAACAGAACGATAAGAGTTTGCCCAAAGAAATAACATCAAAACAAATGCAGATTACTTACAGCTGTAGGTCTCATTCTCATGACGGACGACAAAGGAGTACTCTTCATTCGGGTTCTCTGGTCTAATATTCGTGAATATGAATTTTACACCTAGGAGAGAGATAATAGGTAAGAAATAAAATCTTGGTGAAAATGATGTCTAAGAGTTTCAGCAAGTCTCAAGAGTTCTATACCAAGTCCACATTCAATACGGAAACCAAGGACCCCGTTATAGCAACAAATAGCCTCCTCTATTTGTTCTCTGTTTTGATGAGACTTTTCCTCGCATGCCATCAATGCTGTTCTCCAAAAAGAAAAAGAAGATGAGAAGTAAGCGAGAATAAGAGTAGAAGTTACTGTTTTGGTATAACAGTCTGCATGTTCAGACTTTGATGGAATCAACCTATTTCAATCATTACATTTTTCTTTTATGGCTGGCTACTATACCATATCTTCATTTGCCTATTATAAACCGAATTGTAAACTTCCTAAATCAATTTAAGCTAAGAAGCCCATTTTCAAGTATAATGTTATACAGTAACTTACGGAAGCAAACAATTGCCGTCAGAATATCAGAAAACACACCTTCAGACTCCTGAGATATAATAGCAGCATATTCATCTTTCACAAGTCCTTTTAATTCTTCAGCTCTAGCTTTCACAAATCCATGATTTCCATCCGTTTTGCCTCTTTCCGAGTCTTCACTACAAATGTGGTAATGAAAAGAAGATCAGTATACCAAGACAAATTAGCAGATAAAAATGTTTTATTGTCAGTATTAACTAGAACCATCTTCGTTGATGTGGTCATATGCAGTTGCAGATTAGATGGGAAAAAAAAACAATTTTCAAAACCACGGTTTGTTTATTTGACATGTCGGTATCATGAAACAATTGAAATGTGTGCATCAAAAGAAATAATTCCTACTGATATGAATTCTGGAAAAGGTATTACCAACACATTGTTAAGTTCATCAAAATTATTTGTTTTTTAATGCACATGATAAAATTGTTGGCACAATGTCACTTTTGTACTTAATTCCTCATAAGATGTCCCTGGTATGGATATGGATCAAATCAAATCAATACATTTGAAATTTAACATTAGAGAATGTGTATGGACACTCCACAAATTATCGATCATTTTGAGAACACAACATCCTATCAACATATAGACTGGTCAAAGACACGAGTCTACTTGATGCATGTAAATTACATGCCAACAATATTGGTTTGTTCCATGAAGCGATTATTAAATTACGCAGATTAAACCTAGTCGACCTTTTCTAATCAAACCAAATGATAACTATCTACGATATTGAGAGACTAACAGGTCAATCACAGAGTTTTTTGCATAATAGCTGCACCAAATTCTGCTCTTTAAGAATGCTTTAGAGTTTAGACCTATTTGTTTATAGTATATTCTATTGCATCATTAAGCTACTCGAAGATAGAAGCAGAATACAGTTTCGGAGAAAAAGAAACCAAAGGCCACATTCAGATTTCTGCATTACAAAATGAATCTTTTCAACCTCATTTCAGAAAAATCATATCCAAACCGGTTGAAAGTGTACTGTTTAAAGAAAAAGAAAGGTTTGCTGCATCAAAATAGAGAAAGAGAGCAATACCAGCAATCGCCTTCACCCGAGCATCCTCAGTTTCTCTGAATTCCCCTTTTAGCTTTCCTAATTTCTCTGCCACAAGAAACATAAATACCAATTCAGGAATAACCCCAACTAAAAACTCCTCAGAATCCACAAAATTCTAGAATTAACCCCAAAATAAAAAAAAAAATCATAATAAGTTAACTAAAATCATCACTAGTTCATCTGCCCTAACGAGAGATAGAATTATCCAAAATTAAGATGAAAGATAGATCAGCAGCAGATTAAACCCTAGCATCCAAGTCCAAAACACACACACACACACACACACACACACACACACATGAAGAAATTGAGATTACCCAGAATCGAAGAGTTGGCGATAAGAGGCGAGCGCACTGTCCACTCTCCGCTGCTGAATCGGGATTTCTTCATACACTAATCGTCTTTCGGCCATTTGAGTTAGCACAATGCTCTCCCCGGAGCTCTGCATCTGACTTACTGAAAATCGCTGGTCTAAAGAGTGAGGATTGGGTGAGAGAGAGACAGACAGGGAGAGAGAGAGAGAGAGAGAGAGAGAGGAGATTAGCCCGCCAAATTTTCTTGCTTTTGAACCTTCTGATTTAATACGGTAGGAAAAAGATTTTATTGGTTTAAAAAAATTTAAATAAATAAGATTTATTTTTAATTTTTTTTAAGTAAAATAAAACTCCATTTAGAAAAAAATTCGAAAGCCGTAAACGTTTCTACCTCTCTGTAGTCTGAACAAGTTTGCCTACACCGCCAACGGCAGAGAGAGAGAGAGAGAGAGAGAGAGAGAGAGGATCTGAAAGTCGGAGGGAAAGTGGAGAAATTGAACGGAAACGAGCTGACCTACGCTGAATTTGTCGAAAAGTATCTCGAGAAAAACCATTGGCGAGCAAGCAATGACTGGGTTTCCGGCGACGGGAAGCCTAATCTCCGACCGCTCCGGCGGCTGCAGAGTCCAGGTAACTTTCACTGTACGACGTCGTCGCGGCTCTTTGTAAATTGATGGATGATGTAGCTAATTGCTCGCCTAATTTATTTAGGTAGCAGATTGCTCTGCTAATTTATTCACTGATCAAAAGAGGTTGGAAATGTCGGTTTCCTAACTCATAGAGCATTGAATTGATAGCTCGAGCTCTGATAATGGCGGTGATGGTGGAAATCCGTTGTTGTGTTTGAAGGACTGGCATTTTGTTAAGGTGTGTTTTGTCCTCAGCTTAGGGGGTGTATTCAATCATGATTTTATGGGAATTTTAAAGAGTTTTGAGAGTCTGTGGAGTTTTGGAGTTGGTTGACTCCGCGTGGAGTCTTGATAGAGTTCGCATAGGATTTGAACGACTATGGAGGAATTGAAGTCGACGAAAGCCAGCGCCGGCTAGCCTCCAGCGCCGGCTGGCCTCCGTACAACTTAAAGCCAGCGCTGGCTAGCATGCCGCCGCCGCTGGGTATCTAGTAGCAGAGTAGATGGCTAGCATGCCGCCGCCGCTGGGTCACAATCGTGTACAAATTCCAGCCGAGGCTGGGTGCCAGCCGAGGGCCGAATAGAGTCCAGCCGATTCTGGTAAGGCGCCGGCGCCGGTGTTTCATGGACTCTCAAATTCTCTTGGTTGAAGGTCGGAATTCGTTCAATACAAATATTGCGTGAAATCAAGATGAATTCCACGAACCCTGAACCTGAACCCTCAACAACTTTAGAAAGTCAGTGGAGTTTTAAATACCACCAAATTTTTATGGAGTTCGGAAAGTTGTGATTGAATACCACCAGATTTTTAAGGAGTTTGAAAAGTCTGGATTGAATACATCCAGACTTTCAAACTCCTAAAAAATCTCACAGAGTCATGATTGAATACACCCCCCTTAGTTTTTTCATTTTCGATAGACAGTTTTTCAATATGCTGTTCTTGATTATATAATGCAATTGAGGTTCTTTAGTCGACCTCTTGATTCTTGATCATATAATGCAACCTAGGTTCCTCAGTCGAGTTCTTGATTCTTGATTATATAATGCAATTGAGGTTCCTTAGTCGAGCTCTTGATTCTTGATCATATAATGGAACCGAAGTTCCTCGGTTGAGTTCTTGGTTCTTGATTATACAATGCAATTGAGGTTCCTTAGTCAAGCTCTTGATTGTTGATTATATAATGCAATCGAGGACCATGTTAAGAACTTGCAATTTTCGTGCACATTTGTTTCTTTTATATGAAATTGTTGCTGTCTTCTTTGGCTCTCATTATAAGCTCAAAGTTGATAGAAGCTCATTTATTCTTATATTACATGTCTGAACTCTTAACATTGTGTTCTTTCTTTAGCTTTCTAGTTGTAGCAAATCAATGTCAATCTTTATTCTTTGTTTATTTGTGATTCGTGAAACTTCAATATAAGAACTAATGAAAAAGGAGAAGTATAAGGGTAAGGCATCTATGCGTAGAATCTTCGATATTTATATCTCATGATACATTGGTACTTATGTTTAAGTTTATGAAGTGAAATCATGGTGCCTATAGAAACTTCATTACCCGTATCATTCCTCTGTAATGTTGCTAATTGGATTAGTATTTTGAGCTAGCGAAAAGGGATTGCTTTAATCAAACTCACACTCCATAAATGAGTACTCATTTAGAGCCAGCCACATTGAGAAGTAAAAAAAGAAGAATTGCAAGTGTAGATGGCAATGCTTGAAACATAAGAAACGATTGAAAATATAATAAGATGGATAAAAGCAGGGGATCGAAATTTGGTTGTCATGAAAGAATTGCATCCCACTCCACTCCGACTTGGCCTGCATCTGTTGCCCAACCTATTGCAAAGTAATTCGTAAGAAAATGGAAAAAAAAATGCAATTCGCGGATCATATAGATCCTAGCTAGCTAGATCCCATATGAAAACTACGAAGCAATCTGAATCATTAATGATCTGCGTACGATTGTCATTTATTGAAGGATAGGTGCAGTACATAAATAAAACGTCATTCATGACATGACTATATAAAGAAAAAGATTGTGGAGAAGGATGTGATGTAGTAGTATATGAAAAAGCATATAATTAGTTGAGTGGTTTACCTTTTTGCATCACCATTCTTGTAATATACGAAGTTGGAGGGCGTAGTTGTCGTATTCAGAATGTTGCTCCTCCACGATCTGCTTTGCTGATTCCACACAAGAATCGCTGCATCTTACAATCTCGATCAGTTCGAGGGTTGGGATTTCTCCAATGCCGTTGGGATTTCCTCCATCTCTTCACAGTCTTCTACAAGCAAGTGGCGGAGTTTAGGGAAGTTGCTCTCATCAGCTCTCCAATGCACTAGCTTCAAGCGATCCAGTTGTTGATACTGCAGCGACTTGAATTCCTCTCCTTCTTTTACTTCCCACTCCTCTGCTTCTTCTACTTCCGTATCCAGCAAAAACATACAGTTTCTTATCTTGAGCACCTCGAGAATCGGTAGGCCGCATAGAGTCGTCACCATGCGCGGATATATTGCAAAATCCGACAAAGTTAATTTTCTAAGAGTAGGAGGTCTGCAATCCTCACCATAAAACCAATTGCATGTTAATGTTTCGAGCTTGTGCAGATGGCTTAAATCAATTGCTTCTGTGAATAAGCAAGAGATCCCCAAGTTTTTTATATTTGGGATGGCTTGAAGGAAACCCCTCTCAAGTAGTGATGGAGTTAGATCCACGCATTTAATCGTGTGCAGCTTATTCATCTCAACTAGCATTTCAATGTCGTCATCTTCACTCTTAAAAGGTACTCCACTGGACTTGAGATATCTTAACCCAGACATCTTCCATATCTCAAATGGCACATATTCCCCCAGCCTATATGAGCAACAATTATCAAGATTTGCAAATTCACCAATCTTGATATTCCCTTAGGTAACCTTTCACACCACAAATCTAAGTAGCGTAGGTTAACAAGCTGTAATATTTCTGTAGGGAACTCTTCGAACTGCTTGATATACATTATAACCAACACTCTAAGCAAGTTTGAGACGGAAGAGATATAACTTACTAGTGGACTCGGGACTGACCGACTTCTATCTCTGCAAAGAAAGCTTCGAGCAAGTGACATCAACTCACCATGCGTATCTTTCATTTCATATGAGTATCTTTGTTCACTACTCACACGGCGCAACTTAGAGATCATGCCACGGCCATGGTTATGCTCATTGTCATCTGTCATGACATGTAGAAAGTTGTCCTCGTCAGCCTTCATGATGCATAGATCCCTCAACACATCATGGATAACGTACCTCATCGGTTTGCTAATATTTGATTTGTTTCGTCTCGCCATGAGAAGATTCCTCTCCACCAAACCCTTTAAGTATTCCTCCGCCACATCCTCCAAACTCTTCTCGTCTCTATTTGACTTGATAAATCCCTCAGCTATCCAGTAACATATGAGTGCGTAACCCTTCATCTCATAATCTTCGGGGAAAGCTCCCATATACAAGAAACACGGTTTCAAGTAATTGGACAAGTGGTTATAACTTAAAGACAATATGCTAGAATATCGCTCATCCTCCTCTGATCTAGCAACTGCACCTCTTACGTTCTCTCCAATATCCTCCCAAGCATCTTTTGATCTTTCGACCTTTGACAACAGCCCTCCAGTCACGGTGATTGCAAGTGGAAGCCCACCACAATCACTCACAATGTGTCTTCCAATCCGTTCTAATTCAGAAGGGCAATCATCTTCTCCAAATACAATTTGGTGGAATGGATTCCAGCTTGCAGGCTCGCTTAGCAACTGCACCGCATGTTGCTTGTTTTTTGAGTTTGCATGCGTGGCCACATTTGATTCCCGAGTGGTTATCACGACTCGACTCCCATTGTTGTTGTCTGGGAGGTGCATCCTCATTTCATCCCATACTCGGGTGCTCCAGATATCATCTAGCACAATAAGGTATCTCCTACCGTACAAACTCTGGTACAAACTATCTTTCAATACGCCAACATCTCCATCAACTACATCTTTTCCACTTATGCAAGAAACAAGACTTAAAAGAATAGTGCGCATATTGTAATCCTGGGACACAGTAGCCCAAGCACGAGCATATTGAAAGCGAGAAACAATGTCAGGATTTTCATAAAGGTTTCGAGCAAGAGTGGTCTTACCAGCGCCACCCATCCCCACGATGGGGATGATCTCCAGCTTGCTCGGGACTAGTCGTTCCTTCAACTCTATCAGATCTTCATCAAATCCCACCACAGTGCTAGCTAGCTTTAGTACTCTTGGGATTCAATGAAGCAGCGACAGCAGCAGCAGCACTACTCGATGAACTAGTGCCTCTTGACGTCGCTTCCACCTCCACGAGCTTCACCAGTTGTTCCAATGCAGAATCAAGTTCTTGTGTTACTTGCTGCAGATCTTGTGCGGAAAAACTGATCAACAGTTCTTCGGTCAAACTTGCGGATAGGATTCGATCAACCATGCTTGATTCTATGATATCTTCTGCTTTATGCGCTGCATCTCGGATTTCTCTCTCCAAATTTTCTATATTGGGGAGTGAAGGCGATTTTTCAAGAATCAGCTGCAGAGAAATAGCTTTTTCGAGGAGGGATTCGAGTTGTGGTTTGTTGTCGTCTTGAATCATGCATTTTTGTTGAGGATCCAAGATTTGTTCGAGGATGGTGATGAGGGTTTGACGATTGTAGGCCATTGATTTCTCTCTGATTTTTTCTCACTCACACTTTCCACAGCTGGCCTGCAAGCTATAATAAATAAATACCAACTGGTTATATAATAAAACTGTAACAACGATCATCGTATTTTGATTCAAATTTCTGGATTCATATATATTTTATATATATACACACATCGAACAACATGTATGATCTATATATATTTTATTTAAATTTCTAGATTAATTACACGTGGCTACGAGCTAGTTTGCTGGATTAAAAGTGGAAGTCGCGCTCTCCTTTAATTAGCGCTTTTCCAATTGTTATTTTCATTTCTTACTTGTACTCGCGTTTTGCCTTTTGGGACCACAGCTTATGTTCCAACAAACATTAAGAAATGAATTATCAATTTCCTTTCCCAATTCTCTCTCTATTCGCTCTCCCCCTAAATTCTATCTTGTTCATTGTTCTTATCTTATATTTACAGAAAAATTATACAAAAATATATTGTGCCCCTGCATAATGGTAGAATTTTATTAGTACAAGTTTAGAGAAATATAATCAAATTTGGTCTTTTCACAATTCAGAAAAATAAATAAAATAAATGACTTTTGGTACACTTAATTTGGGCATTTTGAATTGAGAGCAAGGTGCCCCTCGTATATGTAGTATATACTTTGGATATTTGAATTGAGTGCCCACAAAAAGTAGTTAAGTTACCACCATCTTAGCTTATATATCTCTATTCTTTTTAATGGTAATTACTATTACTATTATGATGTCAACTTAGTGCTTGTCGAGAAAAATTGGAGGGGAATGAGATTCACCAGAGAAATCAAAGCACCATAAGCCGCCATGAATGAATGATCAAACACAGCACTACTCTCATGGATCTCTCTTAGATAGAAGATAGTTGAACATGAATGAAGAATTTGCTAAAATATCAATTTTTATTTAATGCGTCACATAACAAAATTGTAGATTACAAATAAAATGAAATTACTACAAGTGTATTTCATACTTTTTAATTAGTGATAGTAGGAACAAAAATTCGTGATAATATTTAGTTGCTAGCACCAATAAACTACTGCCCTGCTAATTAAATTATATTTTATATTTTACGAGAGTAGTCAGGGCCGGTCCTGACCAAAACTATGCCCAAGGCGAATTTGGCGGATTCCACCCCCAAACACAAAGTTTGTGGCTGACTGATATTGCTCATCATCATTTAGCTATTGCATTTATTTTTCTTGTTGCCGGTCATATGTATAAATAAAAACGAGCCCCTATCTTTCATATAAAGGCATAATATTATTTAAACGTACCACAAAAATAAAACTAAAAGTTCTATGTCGGAATGACAAATAAGAACAATAAGAAAAGAATAGTGCCTAAATACATGTCTAGAAACAAACAAAAAAACTATATATTAAATATAAAGATATATAAACTGAATAAATTTAAAATACATGTAAGTATTTTGTTGAATTTTTTTTATAAGTTTAATTCAATAATCTTTAACAAACATAATAAAAAAAAAGTTAAAAATAAACAAATTAGGGGCCTATTATATATATATCAATAAAGCTATCCGGACATAGTATGTTCGGACATAACCGGTTCGATCAAGTAAAAAACTAATTTTACACATTTTTTAATTAATATTTTTCTTCATTAATTTCGGCCATTTATGAATGTACAATAATACTCTTTTCGAATTTTAATTAGAAGAGAAGAGAAAATGTTTATGTCGATGAAATATGATCTTAATTAATACAGATTTAATTAGGAAGAGATTTCTTTGGGGGATGAGAGGGAAAATTATGACGGGGAGTGAATGCTGGGGAATACCGCCGGTTTTTTTCTTGGTCGAACCGGTTATGTCCGGACATACTATGTCCGAATAGCATCGCCCTATATATATATATATATATATATATTAAGATATAGAATGAATTGTGGCGCATTCATAAAACCAAACAAAGTTAAAGAATAGACACAATAACAGCAAAAAAAAACAATAATAATAATAATAGAAACAAGAAAAGACGAAAAAAGAAATAATAATAATAATAGAAACAAGAAAAGACGATTATAAAATAGTTTGTTGGGTTTGGTCGGGGACCGAACTCTGGTCCGATGCATTATCATCTTTGCTTTTTACCACTGAACTAGATAAAATATTATTTGCATTTAGTATAACTTCTATATATATACTCCAAACTAAAAAAATGGGCCCCAAAAATTTTTGGGCCCAAGGCACATGCCTCTTGGGCCTATGCTCAGGTCCGGAACTGAGACTAGTCCGCAGTCCTCAAATGTATTTTCTGCATCATAGACCAACCTAAGGCTAATACAAGGCGCATCTCATGGTAAGACGCTTTCCTTCAAATCTTTTCGAATCATATATGTATGTATAATCTCAAAAGAAAAAAAGAAAAAAAAGGCTAATACACACTAAAAAATGAAAATAAATTATTTAAATTGATTTCAACTGAACTCATTGTCTTAAGCCCGACAAAGTTCAAAACAAATTAGGCAAAACAAGCCCAAAATAAGATTATATTGGGCCCTGCATACAGGCCTATTTTCTCTTCATTTCTAATTGTTCTGCCTTCCGAGATCAACTCTACCATGTCTACAAAGCTCTGTTCCCGAACATGTTGATTTTCTGCGCGAGGTTAGTTTCTTATTATGCACACAAACTGTTTAATAAAATAACTTAAAGAGAAAAAGAAGAGAATATTTTCTATATTGATTACATTCTTGTTTATTCTTTTCCCTTCATTTCTAATCGCTCATAAATTTAAAACTGTAACAATTTTATTACTTTTGTGATTAATTAGTAGCATAATGTTTTCAACTTCAGGCTGGAGAAATAATCGATCAAATGAATGAGTGGGGCAGCAAAGAAACAAATGGGCTAATCAAAGATATCCTTCCATCTAATGCAGTTTATCCTATTGCAAAGTAACTCGTAAGTAAACGGAGAAAATTTTCAATTCGTGGATCATATAGATCCATGTGAAAACTACGAAACAATCTGAATAATTGAGAATCGAAGCATAAGCGCAGTACATATATAAGAAGACATATGTTTTATACAATAAAGCATGAATTGAAAAATGTATTCATTGCATGATTATATATATAAAGAAAAAGCATAGCATGGTCATAGGTTGTCATTAGTTGTTGAGAAGGATGTTAACTCATGTAGTATATGGAAAGAACAAATATAAGTTGAGCTAGCTATATACCTTCTGTCACTGCAGCGAGATGGAGCGAATCATGCATCGTCATCGTCGTCGTCATCATCATCATCAATGACAACACCATCTATACGAAGTTGGAGGGCATAGTTGTCGTATTCAAGATGTTGCTCCTTCACGATCTGCTTTGCTGATGCCACAGATGAATCGCTGCATCTTTCCATCTCGATCAATTCGAGGCTTGGGATTTCTCCAATGCCGCTGGGGATTTCCTCTAGGTGATGACACCTTCGTAGAAGCAAGTGGCGGAGTTTAGGAAAGTTGGTCTCATCAGCTCTCCAATGCACTAGCCTCAAGTTATCCAACTCTAGATAGTGCAGTGACGTGAATTCCTCTCCTTCTCTTACTTCCCACTCATCTGCCCAGAATTCCTCTCCTTCTCTTACTTCCCACTCATTTTCTGTATCCAGCACAAGGAAACATTCCCTTATCTTGAGCACCTCGAGAATCGGTAGGCCGCATAGAGTCGTAAACATGCGCGGATATATTGCACATTCCGACAAAGTTAATTTTCTAAGAGTAGGAGGAAATCTCCAATACTTAGCCAAAAACCATATGCATGTTAATGTTACGAGTTCGTGTAGATGGCTTAAATCAATTACTTGTCTAGATAAAAAACCCAATTCCAAAGCCATTCCCAAGTTTTTTATATGTGGGATGGCTTGAAGGAAACCCCTCTCAAGTAGTGATTCAGTTAGCTTCACGCATTCAATCGTGTGCATCTTATTCATCTCAACAACCATTTCAATGTCGTCATCTCCACTCCAAAAATATACTCCAGTGAACTTGAGATATCTTAACCCAGACATCTTCCATATCTCAGATGGCACATAACCCCTATATGAACAACGATTAATCAAGATTTGCAAATTCACCAATCTTGATATTCCCACAGGTAACCTTTCACAGCTCAAACCTAAGTAGCGTAGGTTGACAAGCTGTAATATTTCTTTTGGGAACTTTTCGAACATGTTGAGATTCATTATATCCAACACTCTAAGCATGTTTGAGACGGAAGAGATATAACTTACTACCAGACGCGGGTCTGACCAACTTCTATCTACCCAAAGAAAGCTTCGAGCAAGTGACATCAACTCAGCATGTGTATCTTTCATTTCATCCGAGTATCTTTGTTTAGTACTCACACGGCGCAACTTAGAGATCATGCCACGGCCACGATCATCTGTCATGACATGTAGAAAGTTGTCCTCATCAGCCTTCCTGATGCATAGATCCCTCAACACGTCATGGATGACGTACCTCATTGCCTTGCTAATATTCGACTTGTTTTGTCTCGCCATAATTAGATTCCTCTCAACTAGTTCCTTTAAGTATTCCTCCGCCACCTCCTCCAAATTCTTCTCCTCTGTGTTTGCTTTGATAAATCCCTCGGCTATCCAGTAACATATGAGTTCGGAACTTAAGACCTCATAATCTTCAGGGAAACCTCCCATATACAGGAAACATGGTTTCAAGTAATTGGGCAAGTGGTTATAGCTTAAAGATAGTATGCTAGAATATCGCTCATCCTCTTCTAATTTAGCAATCGCACCTCTTATGTTCTCTCCAATATTCGCCCAAACATCTTTTGCTCTTCCGACCTTAGACAAGAGCCCTCCAATCACGGTGATGGCGAGTGGAAGCCCACTGCAATCACTCGCAATCTTTCTTCCAATCGATTCTAATTCAAAAGGGCAATCATCTTCTCCAAATACAATTTGGCACAGTAGATTCCAACTTGCAGGCTTGCTTAGCAACTGCACCGCATGTTGCTTGCTTTGTGAGTTTGCATATGTGGCCACATTTGATTCCCGATTGGTTATCACGACTCGACTCCCGTTGCTGTTATCTGGGAAGAACATCCTCACTTCATCCCATACTTGAGTGCTCCATATATCATCTAGAACAATCAGGTATCTCCTACCCCACAAACTCTGGTACAAACTATGTTTCAATACGCTAACATCTTTATCAACTACTTCTTGTCCAGTTATGCAATAAAGAAGGCTTAATAGAATAGTTTTCATATTATAATCTTGCGAAACAGTAGCCCAAGCACGAACATCAAAGTGAGAAACAATGAGACGATCTTCATAAAGGTGTCGAGCAAGAGTGGTCTTACCAGCGCCACCCATTCCCACGATGGGGATGATCTCCAGCTCACTCGACATCCCGACCAGTCGTTCCTTCAACTCCATCAGATCTTCATCAAATCCCACCATAGTGCTATCTTTAGCACTCTTGGGATTCAATGAAGTACCACCACCACCACTCGATGAACTAATGCCTCTCGACGTTGACGATATCATCTTCTTTCCAGCTTCCGCCTCCACGAGCTTCACCACTTGTTCCATTGCAGAATCAAGTTGTTGCGTTACTTGTTGCAGATTTGCCGAGGAAAAATTGATCAACAGTTCTGAAAACTTGCAGATCGCAGTCGATCAACCATGCGTGATTCTATGATATCTTCTGCTTTATGCACTGCATCTCGGATTTCTCTCTCCAAGTTTTCTATGTTGGGGAGTAAAGAGGATTTTTCAAGAATCAGCTGCAGAGAAACAGCTTTTTGGAGGAGAGAATTGAGTTGTGGTTTGTTCTCATCATCAATCCGCCATGTTTGTTGAGGATCCAAGATTTGTTCGAGGATGGTGATGAGGGTTTGGAGATTGTAGGCCATAACTTTCTCTCTGATCTCTTCTGATTCTCACTCACAAATCAAAAGTAATAAGCTGAATGCGTGTGGGTTGTTGGTGGAGTGTGAATGCGTAGTTGGGAAAGAAGGAAAGAAGTGAGCATTGTTGACTCAGTCAGAGATCGAGGATTAAAAGTGGAAGTGAGTGGCGCTTTTTCAATTGGTTATTTTTATTTCTTATAGTTGTACTCGTGTTTTTCCCCTTTTAGTTGGGACCCCAATTTAATTCTTTGTCACTTGCTGTTGCTGCCGACAAAACATGAAGAAATGAATTACTATCAATTTCCCTTCCCAATTCTCTCTCCATTTTCTCTCTCCCCTGAATTCTATCTTGTTCTACACAAAAATTATACAAAAATGTATTGGGCCTTAACATAATGGTAGAATTTTGTTAGTAGAAGTATCAAAAAATATTATGAAATTTGGTCTTTTCACAGTTACGAAAAATAAATTAAAATAAAATGATTTATCGTACACTTAATTTGGGCCATTATGGATTGGGAGCAAGGTACTCTCCTATTGCTATATATAGTATACTTTGGATATTTGAATTTGAGTGCAAATTACCGAGCTAATCGTTAAAAGAGGACCGTAATTTTCAATGTTTTTAGAAAGAGGATCATATCTTACGGAATTTGAAAATGAAAACTATATCTTTCGTTTTTTGTATTTATACTCCTATTTCGGGCAAAAAATTAATAGTTTGAGCTTTTGGTGACACCTCAAGCCCGTTGCTGATGTGGCGTTGCCATGTCATTTTTTTTGTATTATCGATTTTTTTTCTTTTTTTCTTTTTACAACCTTAAAATTAAAGTAAGAACCCCCACACTCAATTCACTCCTAACTTTCTCTAGATCTCCAATTTCAGAGCTCCGATTCTGATTCAATCTTCGGCGCTCCGACGACCCTCAATTCCAATCTCTCAACGACAAAGGCTGTGAAAGTAAAGCAAGAGAATGGTGCAGCTGAGAGAGAAATAAACCTACGTCTACCTCCGCCAAAATATAGTAATAACTTTTTCTTTCTTTTTTGTTTTAATATGCGAAATGGTGGTCCATAAACTAATTGGTTTTATATCACAACATTTATGCTGAAAATAAATTGGTTTTGGACATTGATGCTCAACATTTATTTTTATTTTAAGGCTGTAAGAAGAAAAAAGAAAAAAAATCGATAATACAAAAGAAAGATGACATTACACCGCCACGTCAGCAACGGACTTGAGGTGTCACCAAAAGCCCAAATTATTAATTTTGGGCCCGAAATAGGAGTACAAATAAAAAAAACGAAAGTTACAATCCTCATTTTCAAATTCCGTAAGATACGGTCCTCTTTTTAAAAACATTGAAAGTTACAGTCCTCTTTTGACAATTAGCTCACATTACCCCTCGTATATGTGTATTGACTACATGAGTTGATTGAAGAGATAAACTTTATTTAGAATTTGTAATGTGAGCGGATTATGAAATTATGAATCTTTCTGAAACTCTTCCCAGCATCTCGAAACTCAACCAAATACCAGTGAGATTCGCCATCGAAACTTCAAGGTCACATATTGTCAGTGGTGGACACATGATTCAAATCAAGAGATTACAAAAGTATAATAAATAAAATTAAATATGCTATACAAATTGTCCTCATAAATCTAATCTATATTTGACCTGAACGATTTGTCATGGTTTGAAACTTATGCACAATAGCATCATTAGAAACACAACTGAATTCATTCTTTAGATTATAGACTATCAAATTATCATTCATCCATTCATCCCCCATTCGGTTGCACATTCAATTCTTCACAACTTTCTTCGACTTCTTTCTCCTTTTCTCTCTATTAACTAGGGTTCACGAAGCACGGTTCTACAGTCTACTATATGCAAACAAGCCAACAAAGAATGTCGCAAGGTGGTGTTTGAACCCGGTGATTGGGTTTGGTTGCATATGAGCAAGGAACGGTTTCCATTGCAATGGCGGTCCAAACTACTTCCTCGTGGTCCATTCCAAGTTTTGGAGCGCATCAATGATAATACCTACAAGTTGGATTTACCTAGTGAGTATAATGTGAGTGCTACTTTTAATGTTACTGATTTGAGTCCTTTTGATGTAAGTGACGCCTTGGATTTGAGGACAAATCCTTTTCAAGAGGAGGGGAATGATGAAACCTAAGATTCGTCGTTGGTGCAAGATCCGGTACATGTTCCTGGGCCGAGTACGAGATCACGAGCCAAGAAGTTCGAGGAGTTTGATGGGTTTAGTCCAAGAAGTTTGTGATAAAGAGTTGATGAAAAAGCTCATTGAGAAAAGGTAGTGATAAAGTGGTAAAAAGTAGTAAATAGGAAGAGAGATTAGGGTATATTTGTAAAAAAAGCAAAGTGGTAGTCTTAAATTGGACAAAAATAAAAGGGAAAGTGGGTAGTCTTAAATTGGACGGAGGGAGTAGTATTTAATTGTTATTTTTGTGAGTTTATTTAGGGTGGCCGAATTTGGGCCTTAGTTGAGTACGTTTTTATTTTTATTTTAGACCTTGTTTAGACTAGGGCTTTGTTTACTTATTGAGTTAGGAGTTATTTTCCATGATTAGTATCCTAGTAGGGTTAGGAATCGCCACCTTATAAGGGGATTTGTCATGAACGAAATTTACCTTTGATTAATATTATAAACGTGAGTTTTAATTCTCTTTTGAGAGTTATGGAGTTCTTCTTGTTCGAATCAAGTTGAATTCAATTATCGGTGAATCAGCGAGCAAACCATCTCTCGTTGTGTCATTCATCGTCCCCGAGTTGCTGTATCGTCTTATCGATGAGTTTTAGAAAACAACCATACGCCTAATTCACTTCGAGAATGAGGTTTTGGGATTTCCATCGAATCAGTATCCAGTTCGAGTCTTCTGCTTAGCGTCGAGGTTCATATCACTATAGTCCTTCCCCAATTTCTAAGGCTAAAGTAGGATGAAATTTGGTAGAAAAAACTGGGAAAACAATATATAGTAGGGCTGACAATTTTCGATACGATACGATAACCCGACACGAACTGACACGAAATTAACAAGTTTGGGTCGAGTCTTATTGGGTTCGGGTCCTTATCAGGTCCTGAAAAATTCAGGTCGAGTTCGGGTTGGGTTCGGGTTACCCAATAAGGAATTAATTTTTTAAGTTTTATATACTACCTCTGTCCATTTCAACTTGTCCCATTTGGGATCGGCACAGAGATTAAGAAAAAGAGTGTTAATGAGTTAATGATGTGATTAGTGTAGTGAATAAAGTGATATAAAATATTTTTTAATTGATAAAGTGATATAAAGTGGTGCTGAAGTGACATAAAGTAGTGCTGAAGTGACATAAAGTGATATAAAGTGGTGCTGAAGTGATATAAAGTGAATAAAGTGATTTCTTAATTATTTCCTTAAAAGGAAATGAGACAAGTTGAAACAGACACCCGAAATGACAAAATGGGACAAGTTGAAACGGACGGAGGTAGTATATTTTATCTATGTCAACTTTTAAAATGATGTTATACATATATATTTCCTTCTAATTCATCACAAGGTATTAAAATTTTATTTTTTTCTCTTATTAAATCTTATTTTAAATTATTTTTTCTCTAATTAAAATCATTTAAAATTTTGTTCGGGTCATTATCGTGTCGTGTCAACCCGAATAAATTCGGGTCAATTCAGGTTCGTGTCTGGTTCGTGTCGGGTTCGAGTCGTGTTCGGGTTTAGACTTTTCGTGTTGGGTTCTTGTTCGGGTTTGGCAAATCCTTAACAAGTTGGGTTCGAGTTTGACCTTAACAGGTCTAGTCGTTATCAGGTCGACCCGATAACGACCCAACCCGACTCGATTGCCAAACCTAAATTATATAGCATACCTTTTTCTTAAGGATATATGTGTAAATAAAAAGTTAATTAAGGATAATATAAGTACATCAAATTAAAAATCAAGGGGAGGTATTTGCCTTTCATTGACTATTAGTAGGTCCACCCCTGCAAATTGTAGTAAAATCAGTTTTTCGGAATTGGATCCCTTAAACTGACGTTGCTCAATTGAGACCACTCTGCATCGTCGTTTCTTACAATTATCTCCTAAATAATCATCTCAATTTTATTTATGTTAGTAATTGGTTAGTCTAAAATTTCAATGACTTCCTAAAAATAATTAGGCCATTATGTGTCTTCTTCTCGAAAAAGCGTCTCTTTTTCATTTCCGATGAGTAATAAAGCGCTAAATAAAATATTTCAATAACGCAGTTTAAATGTGTTTTAGAGAGATCATCACACACTGGAGTACATTGCCTTTGCATGATTAGAATAATCAAGTCTTATACATCACATATCCGAGCATCGCTTGGGTCGACGTATTAGCTAGGTAATAGAAATAAAGTATCGAATCTGAATTCACTCATCCGAACATTACAAATATTAATGGACAACAAATTTGTACTGTCCCACTCAATATGACCTATTTCTGTTTATAAAACTAATTATAAAAAGACACTTTATTAACAATATAATGACTAAAAAAATACTTTATTTATACTGTATTTATACCTAATACGTTTTTTTAATATTTATGCCGAATAACTAAGTCATATTGAACGGGATGGAGGAAGTACTATACAAGAGCAACATTTAACAATTTAAGAGTTTTTTTTTTTCTTTTTTTTGGTTTGAACGAGCTTCACATAAAACACGTATATGTAATTAACAATAAGCGTGATTTACCTAGAGCGCCGATATCAATCACAAGCTTGTTTTAGTGAGATTTAAATTTGTAATATAGGGTCACAAACGTAATTCTTCATCATAGACCAACCTAAGGCTAAGACGCTTCCCCTTCATTCAAAAGGTCAAAAATCCGAATTATATATGTGTGTGTAAACTCAAAATGAAAAAAAAAAAAAAAAAAAGCTAACACAGAGACACAAAATGAATTATTTTGAAATATTTCAAATGAAATCATTATCTTAAACCCGACAAAGTCTACAATAAATTAGACAAACAGGCCCAAAATAAGATTAGCCCAATAAAGCCCAAAAAGAAAATGTGCGTTTATTATAATGGGCCCTGCACACAGGCCCAATTTCTCTCCAGAGCTATTCCCGAACATGTTGATTTTCTGCACAAGGTTAGTTTCTTGTTATTGCACACAAACTGGAAAATAACTCAAAGAGAAAAAGAAGAGAATATTTTCTATGAAAAAAAACGACATAAAAATATCATGTCTTATGTGAAGAGACAGACATATGATCCTTTCTTCTGTGTGGTTGCAAATTAAAACTCCCTCCGTCCCGTTCAATATGGTCTATTTTTATTTTTTTAGACCGTCCCTCTCTTCTTATGAAAAATAGTTAAGACTTACTTTAGGCTAAAAAGATACTTTATTGACTAAAAAAATACATTATTGATTAAAATACACTTTATTTGCTCTTTCTTTTTATACTTAATAATATCTTTTTTTTAGTTTCCGTGCCGAAATGAACTAAGTCATATTGAACGGGACGGGGGGAGTACTACACTAGAGCAACATTTAACAATTTAAGAGTTTGTTTTTTTTTTCTTTTATTTTTTTTGTGTGCGTGGTTTGAACGAGCTTCACATAAAGTGCGTATATTGAATTAACAATAAACGTGATTTATCTAGAGCATACTCTCGAATATCAATCACGAGCTTGTATTTAGTGTGATTTAAATTTGTAATACTTGGGCTCATATTTTCTTCATCATAGACCAATCTAAGGCTAAGACGCTTCTCCTCCAACCACAAGGTCTAGGTCTGAATTATATATTTATGTGTAAACTCAAAAGGAAAAAGAAAAAAAAAAGAAGAAGAAGAAGAAGCTAATACCGAGACACAAAATAAATTATTTTGAAATTGATTTCAACTTAACTCTTTATCGTAAGCCCGACAAAGTCCACAACAAATTAGACAAAACAGGCCCAAAATAAGATAGCCCAATATTGCCCAAAAAGAAATGTGCCACTGTTATAATGGGCCCTGCACACAGGCCCAATTTCTCTCCATTTCTAGTTGTTGGTTTTCTGCATAAGGTTAGTTTCTTGTTATGCACACAAAATGTTCGATAAAATAACTCATAGAGAAAAAGAAGAAAATATTTTCTATATCCATTTCATTCTTGTTATCATCCTTTTCCCTTCATTTCTAATCGCTCATAAATTTAAAACTGCAACTGTTTTATTTACTTTCTTGATTAATTAGAAGCATAATTATGGATTAATATTTTCAATTTCAGGCTGGAGAGATAATCGATCAAGTGAGTGAGTGGGGCAGCAAAGAAATAAATGGGCTAATCAAAGATATCCTTCCATCTAATGCAGTTGATCCTCATATAACTAAACTAATCTTGGCAAATGCAGTTTATTTCAAAGGAGCATGGTCCCAAAATTTGGATGCAGCTTTAACAAAAGAGGGCGACTTTTATCTCAAACGGGAGCGTGACTTTAATAAAATTACTAGATAAGCTTCCAATTTATGGTGACTCTATTATAAAAGCATCAAAACATGCGCATCAAGACATGTCTGCTATTTTATGATCTTGTGTATATGTGAGCAATATCAGCAAAACATTAGAAACTGGAATTAATTGACAAAAATCAATAACTCGAATAAAATACATTAGTCTTTTGAGCTAGCCAAAGCGGATTGCTCTAGTCATTTAGAGCCAGCCACATTGAGAAGTAAAAAAAAAAAAAAAAGACTTGTACGAGTAAATGACAATGTTTGAAATATAACAAAACGAATGAAAATAAAATAATTAAGATGGATAAAAGTAGGGTAGATTTGGTTGTCAGGAATGAATTGCATATCAAGACTGGAGAATGATATATTTTAATGCATTTTTATCACATCGCAAATGCATATATTGCAAAAATGTAAGGCATACATATTCAAATGCATAAACTGCAATAATTTAATGCACTGATATCATAATACATAAATTACAATAACTTAATGCATCGTTAAATTTAAGATAGCATTTTCACCTAATCCTCTTCCTATATATATATAAAGGAAAAACATAGCATGGTTATAGGATGTCATTAGTTGGGGAGAAGGATGTGATATAGTAGTATATGAAAAGCATATAATTAGTTGAGGTGGTTTACCTTTTTACAGTGAGGTGAGATCGAGCAAATCATGCATCATCATTCATGTATACGAAGTTGGAGAGCGTAGTTATCGTATTCAGAATGTTGCTCCTCCACGATGTGCTTTGCTGATTCCACAGAAGAAGCGCTGCATGCCTTCATCACGATCAATTCGAGGGTTGGGATTTCTCCAATGCCGCTGGGGATTTCCTCTAGGCGATGACATTCATGTACAAGCAAGTGGCGGAGTTTAGGGAAGTTGGTCTCATCAGCTCTCCAATGCACTAGACTCAAGTTATCCAGTTTTAGATACTGCAGTGACTTGAATTCCTCTCCTTCTCTTACTTCCCACTCCTCTACTTCTACTGTCGTATCCAATTTAAACCAACATGATCTTATCTTGAACACCTCGAGATTCAGTAGGCCACACAGAGTTGTCGCCATGCGCGGAAATAGGGAACAACGATACAAAGTTAATTTTCTTAGAGTTGGAGGAAATCCGCAAACCTTACCATAAAACCATATGCATTTTAATGTTTCGAGTTTGTGCAGATGGCTTAAATCAATTTCTTGTTTGGATCTCCAATAGACTCCCAAGTTTTTTATATTTGGGATGGCTTGAAGGAAACCCCTCTCAAGTTGTGATTCAGTTAGCCGCATGCATTTAATCGTGTGCAACTTATTCATGCGTGATTCAGTTAGCCGCATGCATTTAATCGTGTGCAACTTATTCATCTCAACAAGCATTTCAACGTCGTCATCATCGCTCCAAAAATATGTTGCACTGAACTTGAGATATCTTAACCCAGACATCTTCCATATCTCACATGGCACATAATACCCAACTACACAACGATTAATCAAGATTTGCAAATTCACCAATCTTGATATTCCCTCACATAACCAAACACAGCTCAAACCTAAGTAGCGTAGGTTGACAAGCTGTAATATTTCTTTTGGGAACACTTCGAACCACACGTTAGACATTATATCCAACACTCTAAGCAAGTTTGAGATGGAAGAGATATTACTTACAACCGGACTCGGATCCCACCCTCTGCATCGAAAACTTCGAGCAAGTGACATCAACTCAACATGCGTATAGTATTCTTGTTCAGTACTCACACGGCGCAACTTAGAGATCATGCCACTGCCACGGTCATCTGTCATGACATGTAGAAAGTTGTCCTCATCAGCCTTTCTAATGCATAAATCCCTCAAAACATCATGGATCACGTAGCTCATCGGTTTGCTAATATTTGACTTGTTTCGTCTCGCCATAAGTAGATTCCTCTCCACTAGTCCATTTAAGTAATCTTCTGCCACCTCCTCCAAACTCTTTTCGTCTCTACTTGATTTGATAAATCCCTCAGCTATCCAGAAACATATGAGTGCGGAACCTTTTATCTCATAATCTTCAGGAAAACCTCCCACATACAAGAAACATGGTTTCAAGTAATTGGGCAAGTGGTTATAACTTAAAGATAATATGCTTGAATATTGCTCATCCTTACCTGATCTAGCAATTGCGCCTCTTACATTCTCTCCAACATCCTCCCAAGCATATTTTGATCTTCCCACCTTAGACAAGAGCCCTCCAATCACGGTGATGGCAAGTGGAAGCCCACCGCAATCACTCGCAATCTTTTTTCCCATCGATTCTAATTCTAAAGGGCAGTCATCTTCTCCAAATACAATTTGGTGGAGTAGATCCCAACTTGCAGGCTTGTCTAGCAAATGGACCGCATGTTGCCGGCTCTGTGAGTTTGCATGCGTGGCCACATTTGATTCCCGAGTGGTTATCACGACTCGGCTCCCGTTGTTGTTGTCTGGGAAGAACATCCTCACTTCATCCCATACTCGGATGCTCCAGACATCATCTAGTACAATCAGGTATCTCCTTCCGTACAAACTCTTATACAAACTATCTTTCAAGTCGCTAACATCTCCATCAACTACTTCTTTTTCATTTATGCAAGAAAGAAGGCTTAGTAGAATAGTATGCATATTGTAATCGTGGGACACAGTAGCCCAAGCACTAGCATCAAAGTGAGAAACAATGAGAGGATCTTCATAAAGGTTTCGAGCAAGAGTGGTCTTACCGGCGCCACCCATCCCCACGATGGGGATGATCTCCAGCTTGCTCGGCATCCCTACCAGCCGTTTCTTCAACTCCATCAGATCTTCATCAAATCCCACCATAGTGATAGTTTTAGCACTCTTGGGATTCATTGAAGCAGCACCACCACCACTAGATGAACTAGTGCCTCTCGACGTCGACGATATCATCTTCTTTCCAGCTTCCACCTCCACGAGCTTCCCAACTTGTTCCATTGCAGAATCAAGTTGTTGCGTTACTGGTTCCAGATCTGCCGACAAAAAACTGATCAACAGTTCTTCGATCAAACATGCAGATCGCATTCGATCAACCATGCGTGTTTCTATGATATCTTCTGCTTTATGCGCTGCATTAGACGTTGACGATATTTTCTTCACGAGCTTCACCACTGATGAACCGATGAACCGCTTGATCGACCGTCTGATCAAGTTTCTGGATTGCATTTGATCAACCATGTGTGATTCTATGATATCTTCTGCTTTATGTTCTGCTTTGTTTAAACTTGCTGATAACATTTGATCAAACATGTGTGATTCTATGATATCTTCTGCTTTATGCGCTGCATCTCGGATTTCTCTCTCCAAATTTTCTATATTGGGGAGTGAAGGGGATTTTTCAAGAATCAGCTGCAGAGAAATAGCTTTTTGGAGGAGGGAATTGAGTTGTGGTTTGCTGTCGTCATGAATGACAGCAAATTCTTGTTGAGGATCCAAGATTTGTTCGAGGATGGTGATGAGGGTTTGGAGATTGTAGGCCATTAATTAATTTCTCTCTGATCTCTTCTGATTCTCACTCACAAATCAAAGTAATAAGCTGAATGCGTGTAGTTAGTGAAGAAGGAAAGAATGAGAGGCTTAAAAGTGGTATATGTGAATGCACCAATTTTTAAGGCTTATTATTACTGCAGGCACAAAGTTTGTGAGTCAGCAGTGCAGCAGGTCAGCTTTTTTTTTTTTTTTTCCAATTTTAATTTTTTTAAATTGTCTTTTTTTTTTTGCAAGATTCAATTTTGATTAACTGGGACACACATGTAATGCATAATCTTACTTTTATCACATAAGATTTGTGGTTTAAGAAAATTATTGTTTTTTGCTTTTGAAGGAGATGATGTGATGTATTATGGAGTAATCCCATAAATCATTTGCTTTGTGGCTTTGTGACGTGGTGATTCATCTTCATTGTAGCTTTTATACTTTATGGATTGATGGAAATAAAGGAAAAAAGTTTGTTATCTTAAAAGTGGTGTGTGAATGCGTGCATGTGGCTGAGAGTTTGCTGGATTAAAAGCGGTATAATTGATTAGTAGAAAATGACATATGGTCTTTTTGCAAAAAAGTTGAAGGAGAAATGTAACCTTTTTCTCATCAATAATATGTCTCCTTTAGTCAATAAAATCACAGCGGAAAGAATGTAAAATGTGGATGAAATTAGTTACAAATTTTTAGAATTTATAGGTAGGAAAATAGTACAAAAATGAAAAAAAATTATTATTATAGTTGATATTTGCTGTAAATTGGTATGATTTTGTAATGTTCAATATTGATTGGTTGATTGCTATATGCCATTGAATATCTATAATTAAAATAAAATAAACAAATTAAACATAACATTAAATATTGAGAATATCATGTGATATAGCCAATATGAGCATTGAAATATAAATTATGGTCCACCCTTTTCATAAATATAAATTATAACCATTTTTATGAACTTAGGACCTAAATACCCCTTTCCCTCTTTTATTTGTGATCCATCACTCATTGATCCATTTTATTGATACTTAATTCCCTTTCCACATTTTTTTTTTCTTTTTCACTGTTTTTTTTATTTCCAGTTTTTTTTCTTTTCTTTTTCTGTTTTTTTTTTTCTTATTTTCCAGATTTCTTTTTCTTTTTTTTCTGTTTTTTTATTTTCCAGATCTTTTTTCCTTTTTTCTTTTTTTTTTATTTTTCAGTTTTTTTTTTAATTTTCAAATTTTTGTTTGCCTCTTCAAGTTTTTTGTTTGCCGCTTCTTCTTTGGACAAGATTCGAGCGAGGGGAGCCGAAGGCCTCGGAGCGAGCCGAAGAAATCTAAATTGTTACCTGACGATTATCCTTATATTAGTAATCGGAGCGAAGGTGGGCCGTATAATCGAAACCGAAGGCGGAGCCGCAAAATCGGAGCAGTATAACTTGAAATAATTGGAATGTTCGTCCCAAGAGTACCATATGATAGCTTGGAACATCCGGAACTAATTCGACAATTCGTCCCAATTGTACCAAATCTGGAACTATTGGCACTTATAAGGCTAAATTCGTACCAGAAATACTAGAACAGTTGGTACTGATATGACTAAATTTGTACCAAAAGTACCAAATGCCTCATACCGGTCCTACCCGACCCGCGCCCGCCCGCATCAGACCCAACCCGCTCCGCGTCTCATTAAGGGTATTTTCGTCCCAAATTGAAAAAAATGCCCAAAATTTATATTTTTGAAGAAGGTGGACCAAAATTTATATTTTTATGGTCATTATGGCTATTTCAAAATATGTCTCTTAAATATTTATATAATTTATTTATACTAAGAAGATATTTCGAAATTTGACAAAAAGAGAAAAGACACCAAAAAAAAAAAAAAAAAAACAAACGAATTGGACATACGAATTTTAGAACTGGACTAAAATTTGAAGTTGGATTTAAAATGGATTATTTCATTTCCATAATAAACCAAACATGATTCCAAATTACGACAAAAATATTAATGTATTACACATGACAACTCATGTGTGGGGTCTGACTGTGTTTAGGCGGGAAGGGCATTTATGTTAATAAGTTGAAAACTTGGCTTTTATGGTAGTATAAATTTAAGATATGTAGGTTTATGTCAATTATTATACAATATCAAATACAAATCACATTGAGTGACTATGAATTGATTTGAACTATATTAATCCGAGAAAATCTTGATTGTACCAATGTTAAATCAAAAAAACTAAAAAGCAGAGTTCATGATCGATCATTTCATTTAAGGGATCAATTATTGGACTTACTAAATTCTAGACCCTCCTATTTCATCCCGGCATTTTTACTGCTCACAAATTTTACCACTGTAAATATTCTCGTGTTATGCACTTCGATCTCCCGGTCACCACTTATCACACGTTTCATTTCTCATTACTCCAAAATGTTCCAATAAATGCATTTCAATAGACCAACATACACAGAGCCACTGGCAATTAATTTCTCCATATTCAGATCAACTCATTCTTTATCTAGATCGAGCAAACTGAAAAAAGCCTAGAATTCTGTAACAGACCATTCACCCAATTTTTTTGTCTGATTTTAGACAGTAATCTAATCAATTTTACAGGCTGCCAAAATTGAACATCGTTGATATAAAATTTTAATCTTGAAAAACAAGTGGTCAATGTTTATGTTCTTAATCAATTATTGCATTTTGCATTCTTTTTTAATTAGGCAAAACACATCTAGATTAGACGTAACGGTTTGATCTTTCGTAATTAGTGTTAACGTTCTAATTATGTTTGGTTTTCTTCTTAGCTTGGATGAATAATGTTTTTTCAGTTTGCTTTCTATTAGTAATTTATACTAATATATTATCACTATTATAGAAGTGTTTATTCTTACATTTTGATCTTTATTCTTTACAATGTCCTTGCGATGATAGTTTAGTAAGTCATTAATGTATATATAGATCTTAATTATTTATTCGATTATATAATATAATAATTATGTTTTGTATAAAATTCCTTAAATTATATTCACTCCGTCCCGCTCATGTTGTCGAAAGTGGGTAGATCCCATCACTATTGAATGGTTAATTTTTTTTTCTTATTTGAAACATAATAATATGAGTGAGTCACTTAAAAAAGAAGATGGTCACAATATAAGCGGAGCCGAGGGAGTCATTATCTACATATATACTTGATAAATTAACGGTACAAAAAATATATTTGATTTAGTGGTAAACAAACAAGTTGTACGTGTACAAAAAATTTATCAAACAGAAATATGAAAACAAACTCCAGCCTCAATACCAATTTTTTTTCTGTGTTTTAGACAATATGTTTCAAGTGCGAGACATTTTATAGACATCAATTTAATACCTACAAACTATAATATTATTGTTTTAATTAATTATAAAATCAGCCTAGCTAATAAAATTTTTAAACTAATTAAAAGCTAAGAATAATTGTAGATCCTAATTAACAACAATATCAGCAAAACATTTTTAGAAAAATCAATGACTCGAATAACTTAGATTAATATTTGGAGCTAGCCAAAAGGGATTGCTCTAATCAAACTCACACACAATAAATGAGAGCCAAATTGAGAAGTAAAAAAAAAAAAAATTGTAAGAGGCAATGTTTGAAATATAACAAACGAATAAAAAATAAAATACGATGGATATAAGCCGGCGAAATTTGTGTCAGACATTTTTTCCCCCTCCTGAATGAGAGATCGACGAAGAAGGGGATATGGTAGCTTCAAATTAGGAATAATTTATAATAAAATAAATGAAAATATAAGCGAATAAAAATAAAATAAGATGGATATAAACGGTAGCTGCAAATTAGGAATAATTTATAATAAAATAAAGTTAGGACTATAAAGGTATAATAGTACTTTATTTTTCCCTCTTAAGCTAGCATGAGTATTCTTCAAAATATTCAAATAAAAGTTTGCTAGATAAGCAAGAAAAATAAATGTATTTTTCTTCTTCCTTGTCTCAACTGGTTGCGAGCTTTGTGAAAATACCAATCGGATAATTTATGATTATAAATTAACTTTGTTGCTGCAAAAACTTAGCACAAATTATATCACATAATATAACGAGTGAGCTAATTAAAGTGACATACAAAATGGTAACCCAGTTCGGTTGAACAACCTACGTCTGGGGGGCCACGCCCAAGAGAGAACAATTCACTATCGAAAGTTACAGGATCTTACACATATGGTCTTCCACCTTATGAAACCTCACCACTCACACCCTTCCCGATCTACGTGAATTGTGATTGCAAAAGCCGCACCCTCACAATCTAGGTTTGAATAACAATTCAACCCCTAACCCTCTTTCAAGTGTTTGTCTAATGAATTAAACACTCTCAAGATTACAAATCAACACTCATTCACGAAATAGTGTTAAAGCTATAAACAATAAAAATAGCTATCTCTGCGGCAGTCTCCAAGATGACTCAATGTCGATATATATAGGTCTTGAGAAACCCTAGATCATATCTCCATCGATTTGCCCTAGTTTCCTTATGCATGAAAACTCTTCTTTGTTGAAGACGTGCCTTGTGGAACAAGTGGAATAATCGGATATATTCGCCCAAAGATATCTTCTCTGTATCTAACTGGATAAGGTAAAAACCTCCGCAGAATCCGCCCAGGTATGAAAAGAAATCTTTCATGCTGTTCCACTTCCAAGTAGCTCAGACTGAAGTATAGTCACCAGACTCTGTTGTTCATACAACTTAAAACACTTCAGTCGATCTTGCTTCTACATAAATTTGCCAATCTTCAATGAGCCACATGCTCAAATCTAACAATCCCCCCCTTTGGCATTTATGTAGACAAAACAACCATCCAAGCATTAGAACAAAAATTAGAGTGATAAGCATCTTCATACTGGACTTCGATCATGACAGCACATATGAAGATCTTGATAAAGCTCTCCCTTAAACTGAAATAGGGAATTAAGCAAATCAGTTTCTTTGATCACAACTCCCCCTCGAACTGATACTGGGGCAAACAAACTGGATCAGTACTTGGATCATACCTCCCCCTCAACTCAAACATTAGGAGAACTTCAAACTTCATTAACTAAGGTGAAATAAATACCTTGCAGCAGCGGAATACATCAACAAAAAAAGATAGCAAAATAAATGCTATAGCAAAAAAAATAGCAAAATAAATGCTACTCCATATTACTAATCTCCCCCTTTTTGTCTCACATGAATGACAAAAGGACAAAAGGAGGTAAAAAAAATCAACATCTAAACAAAAGGGGATTGGGAACCATCCTTCTTATGGCGTTTGGCACCACGTGCCACGCTATCTTCTTCTGAGTCGTCCTTAGCTTCAGACTCTTCTCCAACATCTTCTTCAGTTTCCTCGTCTTCATCTCCATAATCCTCCACTTCCCTTTGCATTTTCTCAAGCTCATCATCAGACTCTGCATGAGGATCATTTGGCTCAATCTCTGGCTCAGCTGACACAACATTCTTCGTTCCAGAAGGTCCCACCATCTCAGATTGAGATTGAACATTGAAATCATGAAGAATAGCAGCTATGGAGTCTTGTCTCATCTGCAGAGACTTAATGATCTTTCCAAGAGAAACATGCTCTCTATGCAAGTCTCTATACATCCTGGCAGATAATGCATGAGCTGTGGCAAGAGGTAGCTCAGTCACTGGCACAGAGGCCTTAAAGTGACGCTGTGAACGATGACCGGGTCCTTCAATGTCTCTGAAATGATGCGTTTCATTGAACAATTTGTTATTGAAGCGAAATGCCACAAGATCATCAGCCCAAACATCATTAGATCCAACAACATTAGGAAGTTCGGGTTGTATTATCCCAAAGATCAAACCGGGAAAGCCTAAACATCGATCTTTTCTCAATTCTCCAGCATGGTTGGTTACGTATCAAACACCAATTTTCCAAAATCAAAGCGCTCAAACAGACCAATTCTATACAGCAACCTGCCAAGGGCTTGTCCCACATTCGATGTGTGACCGGATGGAAGCTAATTGAACACGGCAATCTTGTGAAGAATAGCATGCTTCATAGATAAATGGATTCCACTCACGCTGTCACTCTTTGGCCACTTCGAATAGTACCACCCGTTATGCCGTTAACCACCTCATCAAGGCTTACTTCTTCCTCCACAATATCTTGATCATCACGATCAACAAACGAACTAATGATTCCATGAGAGAAATCAATATACTGACCTCGCACAAAAGACTTGAAGCAGTACTTCGAGGTTGGATCCTTGATGGATTTTGACATGTTGCAATAGAACTCCAATACAAATGCTGGCACAAATCTTCTCACAGGTAGGAAGGTCTGACCCCATTTGGCTTGAATCAACAACTCCAATAACCCCGTATCTGTCAAGGATTCAGGCTTCACATATCTCTCCACAACCAGCTTCCTTTCAAGTGCAGCACCCCAAGCTTGACGATGTTCATCTGATTTGAAGTGATAGTCAACATCTCCATCAAACGATCGCTGATGAGGAGCCCTAGAAATATTTCCAGATTTGAGAGAATCGTGACGAACATTTCCAACATCACTCTTGGTAGCATTTTCAGAACCTGATTCAACATCAATTGGATCTACTGCTGGCTTCTTTTTCTTTCCAGCTTTAGGCTTTGGAGGTTGATCCTCATACATCTTCTTCTTGCCTTCACCCAAGGCAATAGCGGCTTCTTCAGCTTGTTTTCTTAATTGAGCCCTTGTGTGCATAGCGGGATTAGGCTCATTAATAACAAGAGGAGGTAGAACATTCCTCTTTCTCTTCCCAGCAGCAGCATCTTTCTGTGTCTTTCCACCCTTACGAGCAGCAGCTTGAGTTTGCTTCTTCTTCTTCTTTGGCTTTTCAATATCAACAACTGGCTCACGTGCAGGCTCAGACAATGACTTGCAAGCCTCTGAATCAACAGCCACAGATGACCCTTTCTCATTATTTTCTCCGATCATCAGAGATTTTTGCCTTTGCGACCCGCCAGTAGAGATGGCGGGTTTGCGAAACAGTGAATCCTTCGAACCATGTGCAAAAGAGGGTGTAGCTTCGCGTGTTCTTCTCTTAGCACTAGCCTCTTCTTTCTTCTTTTCCATCAACTTTGCAATAGGAGTGTTGAGAGTATCCTCTTTTACAGACTGAGCATCATCTTCAGAATCAGCAACCTCTGCTTTGTCCGGTGAAAGAACCTTCTCCAGCGACGGGGTTTTCTTTGGCGGTGCTTTGTTCACCGGAGTTTCTTCATCGGAGGAGTACTTGTAAGTCACCAATCTTCTTCTTGGACCCTTGATTTGAGCGGGGATAAAGGGTTCCAGATCAGGCATGAAGGTATCGCCGTCATGAGAGTCGTCGGAGAGCTCTTGCGATTTCTTCGATCTAGATGAACGATCAGATGCCATAGATTTGAGGGTAGAGAATCAATACACCAACAAGCCCACTTCGAGAAGAAAGATATGAGTATGAGATGAAGGCCAAATACTCGATAGCTGTATTTAAGGAAGCAAAGATCGGTGCAAATTCTTCCCAATAAAAGTTTGAACTCCATCCTTATCTGCAACGGCCACTTAGGAATAAGATATATATTAAGTTTGAACTCCATCCTTATCTGCAACGGCCAGAAATTTCAAACTAATCCATAATTAGCTCGGAATTCGCAGAGACGTCTGCCAGAAAATAGCCGTTGTCTGCTTTATGACGTCAGCAGACAATTGTCAGTTTGAATAGACTGTGCCAGTTACTGTGCTACTTCACTTTGGTTCAGACCTGAAGAATTCAAAAAACCAGAACAACCATAAATCCAAAATAATCTTAAACCACAAAATATGATTAATTCCACGAGCCATACTTGCCGTCCATAACCCCAAGCGAAGGGTCTTTCTCCGAAAATAAATCAGAGGGAGCAAATTCCCAAAGCCATTCTCAATGACTCAAACTTTGAACCATCAAGTGCCTTGGTGAAAATATCAGCTAATTGCTTCTCAGTTGAGATGAACTCCAAATTGAGAATCTTCTTCTCGATCAATTCTCTAATAGAATGATGACGGATGTCGATGTGTTTAGTCTTCAAGTGATGGACAGGATTCTTAGAGATGTCAATGGCACTCTTACTGTCACAATAAAGATTGTATCATTCGGAGCTAATACCATAATCTTCCAACATCTGCTCCATCCACATCAATTGGGTGCATGCGGACCCAGCTGCAATATACTCAGCTTTAGTAGAGGATAAAGAAACACTCACTTGCTTCTTACTGTGCCATCCCACCAGGTTAGTTCCAAGAAAGAAGCATTCTCCAGAAGTGCTCTTTCGATCATCGGGGCTACCTGCCCAATCGGCATCACTATATCCAACAATAGATGAAGTGCAGTCCTTCCCATACCAAATACCCAAATCACTTGTACCTTTCGCATACTTGATGATGTTCTTCACAGCAGCTAAGTGACTTTCCTTTGGGTTTTACTGAAATCTGGCACAGACGCCAACACTGTAACTTATATCTGGTCTACTTGCAGTCAGATATAGAAGACTTCCAATCATGCTTCGATATAAGGATTGATCAACAGACACACCATCCTTGTCCTTGCTTAGCTTGATTGAAACTCCCATAGGGGTCCTCTGAATCTTGGCATTCTCAAGGCCAAATTTCTTGACCAACCCTCTTGCATACTTTGATTGAGATAGAAATATCCCTTCCTCGGACTGCTTAATTTGAAGTCCCAAGAAATAATGCAATTCGGCATATAAGCTCATATCGAACTCCGTGGTCATGTGAGCCACAAACTCTTGGATCAGTTCCTGTGACACAGACCCAAAAATGATGTCATCAACATATACCTGAATAAGGATAATACCTTTGTTGTCTTCCTTATAGAATAGGGTCTTGTCTGATCCGCCACGAATGTATCCCTTGGAGGTGAGATGTTTCGACAATGTGTCATACCACGCCCCTGGAGGCTGCTTCAATCCATATAACGCTTTGTTAAGCTTGTACACATGATCAGGGAAATCTGGATCCACGAAGCCAGGGGGTTGCTCCACATAAACATCCTCATGTAGAATGCCATTGAGAAAGGCACTCTTGACGTCCATTTGATATAGCTTGAAATTCATATAGCAAGCCATTCCAAGAAGTAAACGAACTGCATCCAATCTTGTCACCGGTGCGAATGAATCTTCAAAATCGATGCCCTCCTCTTGAGAGTAGCCTTGAGCAATAAGATGCGACTTATTTCTGGTGATAATGTCTTCTTCATTAGCCTTATTTCTGAAAATCCATTTGGTTCCAATGACCAACACATCAATGGGTCGATGAACAAGCTCCCAAACATTGCAACGAACAAACTGAATGAGCTCTTCTTGCATAGATGCAATCCATTCTTCAATTTGCAGAGCTTCCTTGACATTTTTTGGAAGAACTGTGGAGACATAACAAACAAACGCAAGATTGGCCACCATTTTAGCATAATCTCGTCTAACATTTCGCGTTAATCTTCCAGAAGTCACTTCTCCTATAACATTCTCAATAGGATGATCTTTTCTTACTTTCCTCGAACCTATAAATGGAGCAACAACATTGCTATTGTTAGCATCTGGTAGAACTTCAGAACCATTATCAACAGTAGTCCCCTCCTTAAAAGAACCACTATTTTCTTGATTAGTCTGAGCTGGATTCTCAACTGACGCAGACTCTAGCACAAGAGTCAGTAACTGATCTTCTGCATCATCCTTAGATACATTCTCATCAGTAAACACCATGTTAATGGACTCGATCACAATCCTAGTTGTCTTGTTAAAGACTCGAAATGCTCTGCTGTTTCTGGAATAACCCAAGAAGATAACTTCAACTCCCTTGTCATCAAGCTTTTTGCCTTGGATTCGATCGTTTAGAACATAGCAAACAGTTCCAAATATGTGAAAGTGCTTGAAGCTTGGTTTCTTTCCTTTCCAAATTTCATATGGAGTCTGATTCATCTTAGGGCGAAGGTACACACGATTGATGATATAACATGCAGTATTCATTGCTTCAGCCCAAAACCATTCAGCAACATCTTGAGCAACTAGCATAGTTCGCATCATTTCTTGAAGAGTGCGATTCTTCCTTTCCACAATGCCATTTTGTTGAGGAGTTTTTGGAGCAGAAAACTGATGTGCGATCCCCTTCTCTTCACAAAATGTTATGAATTCTCCATTTTCAAACTCCTTGCCATGATCGCTCCTTAGTCTCTTTAAATGAGTATCCTTTTCTAATTCTAGTCGAAGACACAACACTTTAAAATGGTGGAAAGCTTCAGATTTATCTCTCAAGAATTCAACTCATGTAAACCTTGAGAAGTCATCAACACAAACCAAGATGAACTTCTTCTTAGCAATGCTTTCTGTAGGCATAGGTCCCATTAGGTCAATGTGCATTAAGTCCAGTACCTGTGAAGTAGTGATACTTTGTACCTTCTTATTCCCAACATGCACTTGTTTTTTTAATCTGACATGGTCCACTAACATTGCCTTCATTAACCTTAAGACGTGGAAAATCTCTTGTGGCTTCAACACTTATCAACTTTCTCATATTTCTTAGGCTGATGTGTCCCAACTTCTGATGCCAAACTTCTGTCACAGAACTATTGGCACTGAAGCATACTGTAGGAGGGCGAACCACATAACATCGATCAAGACCTCTGTTTCCAACTAGATAATCTTCTTTGTCCTTCGTGATGATGCAGTGTGTCTTAGTGAAATTTATATCCAGATCTCAATCACATAGTTGCCCAATACTAAACAGGTTGGCTCGCATCCCTTCAACAAGGAAAACATCCTTCAAATGTGGCATACCTGGAACATTGAAAGTTCCTTTTCCAATGATATTGAGCCAAATTCCATCTCCAAAGGTGACAGTGTCATTTGTCCTCCGTTCGATGTCACAGAGATAATTAGGATTTCCAGTCATATGCCATGAGCATCCGCTATCCAAGTACCATCGATCATCACTTCTAGCCAAGAGTGCTATTAAGGTGACATAAGCTTTGTAGTTTCTTCCTTGCCTTGGTCCACTTCTACCATTGATCAGGGCTTGACGTTCATCAGCTAGATAAAATCTACATCTTGGTTTAATGTGTCCAATACGACCACAATAATAGCATACATGAGGGTAGTATTCTAATTGGAAATTTGAATACTGAATCCGTCTTGTTGGCACAGACCTTGATGACTGAGGTACTTTGTGGGTATGTTGCTTTGTGACAGTTCGCTTTCCAGCTGCATTATTTCGTTTCTGATATTTAATCTGAGATGATTCATTCTTGTGATGTTCTCTTGCTGGAACGAACTTCTTTTCCTTTCTTTCATCAACAACTTGCCAAAGACTTCCTTGATATCCCAAACCAGCTTTGCTTGAAAAAGGTTGACCCATTTCCAAAATATGATCCAACTTGGGAGTTGCATTGGTCATCATCCTTACCACTTTGTTATTGTGCTTGAGCTCACTAGTCTTTAGAAGAGCAGTGTTGAAAGATTTTAGCTAATCTCTCTCTTGGCTTATATTGACAATTTGAGACATAAGACTCTCTTTCTCCTTTGTTATCTCCTTCAGAGTTGCACTTAAATTTCCATTAGTGTTCCCAACTTCTTCACACTTTGCCTTTAGTGTTTCATAAAGCTTAATCAAGTGATTCTCATCAACTGACTCATCATCACTTTCTTCTTCAATCTCTTTTACTTTGGGAATTTTATCTTCTTCATTCATGTTTACTCTGGCGACATGAGCAACTTTGCCTTCATCTTCACTTCCACTCTCATCCGTATCTTCATCACTGTGAGTAGTGGCATTATAAGACTTGTTCTGATTCTTCAGATAACTAGGGCATTCCTTTTGAAAATGCCCAAACCCTTCACATTCATAACATCTTGGTCTAGTCTTTTCTGTGCGAGATTTGATGCTTTTGTCTTTCATAGGAGCACTAGGCATCTCCCTCTTCTTCTTTGATGGGCGTCTATTAACTCCCTTTTTTCCAGTTTTGAAGAATTTGTCAAAATTCTTTACTAAGAGAGCTAAGGACTCGCTGACTTCTTCTTTGTCTATTGGCGCAGATGCTGACTCAGTATTCCATGTATGAGCTGTAAAGGCCACTCCTCTTCATTTATCTGATCCTTCAGCCTGTTTACCCATCTCAAATGTTCTCAAGGAACTGATCAACTAATTTAGTGTGAGGGTTGACAAGTCTTGAGCTTCCTCAATAGCAACAACCTTGCATTCAAACCTGAGTGGAAGAGATCTAAGGACTTTGCGCACCAGTTTTTTGTCTGACATCTTTTCTCCAAGAGCAAAACTTTCATTCACAAGAGTAAGTAGTCTTGCATGAAACTCTCCAATGTTTTCTGTTTCCTCCATTCTCAGATTTTCCAATTGTGAGGTGATTTGTTGAAGGCATTGTCCTTTAACCTTTTGATTCCCTTCAAAAGATGTTTGAAGAATATCCCAAGCCTTCTTAGTCGTATCACAAGTAGAGATGAGAGCAAAAAAATTTCCAAACTCACCGCAGATTGAATAGCATTCAGAGCTTTGTGGTTTATGGTGGACAACTTCAAGTCAACTTCATTCCAATCTTTCTTTACTTTTGGAGTTTTATCTTCTTTAACAGGAGGAGTCCATTTTGATTCAATTGCACTCCAAGCTCCTTCATCAATAACTCTAATGTGCGATATCATCCTCACCTTCCAGTATCCATAATTCTTCCCATCCAGAATTAGAGGTTTCGTCATAGAGTGTCCACTTGACGACATATTAGCTCACTATCAGCAACAGCAGATGGTATCTGTCCCAGGATCAACACCTGTTTTGTCGGTGTACCGCTCTGGTACCAATTGAAAATACCAATTGAATAATTTATGATTATAAATTAACTTTGTTGCTGCAAAAACTTAGCACAGATTATATCACAGAATATAACGAGTGAGCTAATTAAAGTGACACACAAAATGGTAACCCAGTTCGGTTAAACAACCTACGTTTGGGGGGCCACGCCCAAGAGAGAACAATTCACTATCGAAAGCTGAAGTTACATGATCTTACGTATATGGTCTTCCACCTTATGAATCCTCACCACTCACACCCTTCCCGATCTACGTGAATTGTGATTGCAAAAGCCACACCCTCACAATCTAGGTTTGAATAACAATCCAACCCCTAACCCTCTTTTAAGTGTTTGTCTAATCAATTAAACACTCTCAAGATTACAAATCAACACTTATTCACGAAATAGTGTTAAAGCTATAAACAATAAAAATAGCTATCTCTGCGGCAGCCTCCAAGATGACTCAATGTCGATATATATAGGTCTTGAGAAACCCTAGATCATATCTCCATCGATTTGCCCTAGTTTCCTTATGCATGAAAACTCTTCCTTGTGGAAGACGTGCCTTGTGGAACAAGTGGAATAATCAGATATATTCGCCCAAAGATATCTTCTCCGTATCTAACTGGATAAGGTAAAAACCTCCGCAGAATCCGCCCAGATATGGAAAGAAATCTTTCATGCTGTTCCACTTCCAAGTAGCTCAGACTGAAGTCACCAAACTCTGTTTTTCATACAACTTAAAACACTTCAGTCCATCTTGCTTCTACATTAATTTGCCAATCTTCAATGAGCCACCTGCTCAAATCTAACACTTTGGCTTCTCCTTCTCCTTCCTCTTCTTCTTCTTCTTCTTCTTCTTCTTCTTCTTTCTCTTCTTTTCACTAATAGAAATACCAAACATGATCTTTGAACAGTTATAGATATCGAGTTTTTTCACCGTTTTCGAAGCCAAATAATAAACCATTAGCTGATTATTCTCACCACTCGATCTTGCAACAAGAAACAACAAGCGATCATCTTTTAAACCCAATGGTCTCGCGACATCAGCAACACGGACATCATCTAACAAGTCCCACAACGTCCCTTTCCCATTCCGTACAAAAAGCTGAACATACAACTCAGAAGAAAACTGGTAAGGCTCAATAGAAAATTCATCAAGTGGAGTGCAATACACAAGAACACCGATCAAACCACGATACCCTACAAGTTCTAAATAAGGGCTATTGCCATTTTTGGGTAAAGGAAACTGATCGAAGCTTTCAGTAGCAAAATCGAACGAACAACATGTTTATGGGCTGCTAGCCAATAACAACTCCACTTTCACTTCCAGCCTCCCCAACATATGTACTTCTCCCACCTATACGACTTTCCCGACTAGGTTTTATTTTCTTTGCAAAACCAGATAACACCGAATACAAGTCAAAGAAGTACTCGCGCACATGTTCATCTGCTTCATTCAAGAATAATTGAGAATAACTTCGTATCACCTTGTACTCTCCGGATTTAGCATCATAGCTCGAACCACAACTTATATACCTGCCATAATTTATATAATCGACACAATTTATAGGGTTTAACTCTCCAGAATTAGCACCACAACCTCTACACGCGCCACATTTTATAGGGGTTATCACTTCGGGCGGAGGAACAACTATCGATTCATTATTTTCTAAGTTAATAATTAATAACAATTTTTCCCTTGAGATCATAGAAATACAGCACATCACCACAATTACAACCATCTAAATCATCTTTTTCAAAGGGAAGGTCGAGATCTTTAAACACAGACAAGTCTGGAGAAAAAAGAAGTGAAAGATAATGCCTACGATCATCATCGTCATAGCGTTTCACACCAAACAAACCCATTCCTACCAAAACAACAAAAAACAAAATTATTATACAATCATGTTATGCATATAGACAAGTAGGAAAAAAAAAAAAAAAAAACCACAGGTTTAAGTGGAAATCAAAAACGGGAGAAAACCATGGGCAGAGGAGAGGATTTCACTATATATCGAAATAGGGTTACAATGTGTAACATAAACTGACCAACTAACCCTAGCCCCAACCACATTGCGAAAAAAGCCAAAAGAGCCTTTTTGGGCTCGATCCAAACATTCCGTGTCACTAACATCAACAATATTTTGATCATCCGATCCGATCCTCATCGAAATTTTAGTTCAAGATTTAAAAACAGAAACAATTAATTACTGTTTTTCACTTGTACAAAAAAAAAAAAAATTATACAGTCATGTCAATTTATAAATTAAAAAATTTCTAGATCAAAATTTAACTTGATCGATCTTGTAAAAGAACAATCAAACTAATTCGTAGATCCACTTACCTCGATCGTCTTGTACTCTGCAATCAAAGCGAAACGCAGTAGCTAGCCCTAAGATTTCTCTTCTATTTTCCCTATTCTTTCAGTTATTGTACAATTTTACAAAATTGATATTCTCTACACGTATATTTCTCTTGTCCATCTCTTCTCTAATTTTTAACATAGAAATACTATATATATAGGGTCGTATAACGAAAAGAAAAAGAGAAGAAAGGGGGGATACGCTCTAAAAAAAGATCTCGATAATTAATAAGCAATATATAAATAATTAATAATAACAATATATGAATTAACAGAAGCACAAAATAAAAAAATTAAGATAAACATGAATAGATAAGCTATACTCATTCGACATTGAGAACCCTGAACCCAGTACTCATTCCACATTGAGAAGTAAAATGAAATACAACAAAATGAATGAAAATAAATAAAGATGGATAAAAGCAGGGGAAATTTGGTTATAGGATGTCATTAGTTGTGGAGAAGGATGTGATATAGTAGTATATGAAAAGCATATAATTAGTTGAGGTAATTTACCTTTGTTGTGCAGAAGGATGCGAATCATTCATGTATACGAAGTTGGAGGGCGTAGTTGTCGTATTCAGAACGTTGCACCGCCACGATCTGCTTTGCTGATTCCACAGAAGAAGCGCTGCATTCTTTCATCTTGATCAATTCGAGGGTTGGGATTTCTCCAATTCCGCCGGGGATTTCTTGTAGCTGACATTTTCCTAAAAACAAGTGGCGGAGTTTAGGGAAGTTGGTCTCATCAGCAATCCAACGCTCTAGCCACGAGTTATCCAGTTGTAGAAAGCTCCACGAATTCATCTCCTTCTCTTATCTAGAAAAAAGTAACATGAACTTATATTGAGCACCTCGAGTTTCGGTAGGCCACATAGAGTCGTCGCCGTGTGCGGATATATTGAACATCCATACAAATTTAATTTTCTTAGAGTAGAAGGAAATCTGCAATCATCACCATAAAAATATTTGCATGTTAATGTTTCGAGTTTGTGCACACGGCTGAAATCAATTACTTGTCTGGATCTCCAATAGACTCCCAAGTTCTTTATATTTGGGATGGCTTGAAGGAAACCCCTCTCAAGTAGTGATTCAGTTAGCCGCACACTTTTAACCGTGTGCAGCTTATTCATCTCAACTAGCATTTCAATGTCGTCATCTTCAATCTTAAAAGATGCTGCACTGAACTTGAGATATCTTAACCCAACTTGCAGACTTAGCAACTGGACCGCATGTTGCCGGCTCTGTGAGTTTGCATGCATGACTACATTTGATTCCCGAGTGGTTATCACGACTCGACTCCCATTGTTGTTGTCTGGGAAGAACATCCTCACTTCATCCCATACTTGAGTGCTCCATATATCATCTAGAACAATCAGGTATCTCCTACCCCACAAACTCTGGTACAAACTATGTTTCAATACGCAACATCTCCACCAACTACTTCTTTTCCAGTTATGCAATAAAGAAGGCTTAATAGAATAGTTCGCGTATTATAATCTTGTGAAACAGTAGCCCAAGCGCAAGCATCAAAGTGAGAAACAATGAGAGGATCTTCATAAAGGTTTCGAGCAAGAGTGGTCTTACCAGCGCCACCCATTCCCACGATGGGGATGATCTCCAGCTTGCTCTGCATCCCGACCAATCGTTCCTTCAACTCCATCAGATCTTCATCAAATCCCACCACAGTGCTAGCTCTAGCACTCTTGGGATTCAATGAAGCAGCAGCCCCACTCGATGAACTAGTGCCTGTCGACGTCGACGATATCATCTTCTTTCCAGCTTCCACCTCCACGAGCTTCACCACTTGTTCCAATGCAAAATCAAGTTCTTGCGTTACTTGTTGCAGATCTGCTGAGGAAAAACTGATCAACAGTTCTTCTGTCAAACTTGCAGATCGCAGTCGATCAACCATGCGTGATTCTATGACATCTTCGGCTTTATGCGCTTCATCTCGGATTTCTCTCTCCAAATTTTCTAATTTGGGGAGTGAGTGTTGTTCAAGAATCTGCTGCAGAGAAATAGCTTTATCGAGGAGGGAATTGAGTCGTGGTTTGCTGTCATCATGAATTTGGCATTTTTGTTGAGGATCCAAGATTTGTTCGAGGATGGTGATAAGGGTTTGGAGATTGTAGGCCATTAATTAATTTCTATCTGATCTCTTCTGATTCTCACTCACAAATCAAAATTACCTAACAAAGTGATAAGCTGAATGCGTGTGCAGGGACGAAGCCAGAAATTTTAGTTGAGGGGGGCGAAGATTCAGAAATGTATACTTCCTTCGACCCACTTATATTGTCATCATTTCCTTTTTTAGTTGTCTCACTCATATTGTCATCTTCCAAAAAAGAAAGTATTAACCCTTTAAAATCGAACAAAAGTAATGGAACTCGCCCACTTTCTATCTTTTTACCCAGTTTCTTAATCTCCGTGTGGAACAGTAACAACAATATCAATGGATTGGAGGGAGTATCTATAGTTAAATTATCATAACACTTCATTGGACTAGTAGATATATACGTGCAAAGGACGTATAACCCTTAATTTATGATAATTAATTTATTATAAAATAATATTATATTAGAAGAGTTTTATTAGGAGAAGAATTCTTATATATCCGAAGTTTAAATTAAGTTTAATTAGAATATAAATTTAATATAGATTTACAATATTGACCTTTAAATAAATATAATAAGAGGGATATAATAGGTAAACCCAAATTTGTAAGAATTCACTCTTTTATAATAAAGTATTATCATTGAAAACGAATATAGTGTTTTATACCTCATTTTCTTTGATTTATGAATCTATATACAAAAAGGGTAGTGCTATTTGGACATACTATGTCCAGACATACGATGGTAAAAATTAGTATTCGATGGAATTTTTTAATTAATAATTTAATTTCATAGTTTCGACAGTTTGATTATTAATAAGCATACTCTTTTTAAATTTTAATTATAAAGGTTAATCTCAGTTTAAATTTACAAGTTTATGAATTGGGTGTGGATAAGAGTAAAATTTGATCGATATTTCGAAAGGAAGTTTGAGTAGGAAAGAAATTTTGAAGGCAATCGGACATTTTTTTCCTATTTCAAACACGTATGTCAAGACATAATATGTACGAATAGAATTATTGATACAAAATACAAGAATAATTGAATTCCTTAAAGAAATTAAGTAGTGTTTAATATAAGTAATAATGTCAAATTATTATCTTAGAATTAAAAATTCAGTAAATATGACATTATGATTTTTTGCTTCTTGAAATGGTAAGAATTAACACCACCGCCGCCACCCTTGTAATTCTTCACTGCTAAAATTCGACTCTTTTTAATTCTTCTCAATATCGAAAATATCCGTTTAATTGACCTAGTGGAGCCCAACTTATTTAAATTATTATATTCTAACTACATATTTAAGTGGAGCCCAAGATTTGTTCGAGGATGGTGATGAGGGTTTGAAGATTGTAGGCCATTGATTTCTCTCTGATCTCTTCTCATTCTCACTCACAAAAGAAAACTTGAAAGCATGTAATGAATAACAAATGAATTAATATCAACTTAATTGTTATAAGCTTAAGCAGAAGAATTCTTCATTGACAGGCTGTAAGCTATAATAAAGAAATACCAACTGTGTATATAAAATTGAGATTAACAAACTAACATGGTGACAAGCAACATTTATAATATTGATAGGAGCGTTGAATATTTTATATTTTAGGACAAAATTGAGCAACATTTATGATCTTGAATATATAAATTTTAGGACAATATCTAAAATATTGATCAATTTTAGGACAAAATTGAGCCCGATCGGGCTAAGTCGCACTTCACTCTCTCGTGAACTCAAATCTTTGGCCTGATTCCCACTTGGTTGCCAACTAGGCGGTCCATTCATCAATTGTATATATTATTATTACAAACAAAAATTAATTATTCACCCTACAAAGTAAACTCGTCCAGAAAAAGAAAACAAAAACACACAACAACCACCCCAAAGTTGAAGAACCCTAGTCACAATCGATTGCAAATCAGAATTTTTACTACCCTTACTAAATGTAATTGACATAATCGACTCTTGGGACGGCTGCGGTGTGGTTTTGTTTTCTTTTTCTGGATGAGTTTACTTTGTATGATGAATAATTAATTTTTGTTTGTAATAATAATATATACAATTGATGAATGGACCGCCTAGTTGGCAATCAAGTGGGAATCGGGCCAAAGATTTGAGTTCACGAGAGGGTGAAGTGTGACTTAGCCCGATCGGGCTCAATTTTGTCCTAAAATTGACCAATATTTTAGATATTATCCTAAAATTGATTAATATTTTAAATATTGTCCTAAAATTGAAAGCCCACAAAATTATGGCCTATAATTGAAAAACAACAAAAGTTAACGTCCTAAAAAAACTTTCTTCTCTATTTTATATAGACACACACATGGAGCAACATTTATGATCTTGATTGAGGCGTTGAATATTTATATTTTATTCAAATTTCTGGATTTTTTTTAATTAATATTTATCGCCCAAGGGATATCGTGTTGAAGTTAAGCAATCAAAGTCCTTTGGTATGCCTTTGAGAAAATAACACATTTTTTAAGCCTTTTCTCTGATAATAAAATTTCAATAATGTTGTATCCTCACAGACAATTGGAATCTCTCAAGAATTATGACTGCGCAACCCCCTTTGTGTGGCCTAATTAATTACTCATATTTTTTTCCAGATTTATTATATATCCTTTGTGCTGAAAAGTTTTAACTGATGATTCAACTCTTTCAAGCAAATTTATTAGACTGTCTACAGTGGCTGTCTCCATGAGTGTCTCGAGACAGTCAATCCATGGAGACAACCCAGTGCAGCATTACGAGACAGTCTCGAAACAGTGATATATTGACAAAATCAATATTCAAAATTAATAAACTAATTAGATGGAGACACCCCATAGAGACACTCCCACTGCAACTGATTGTCTCTATCTCCATCACACCCTAATAGAGACACCTCATAGAGATACCACCACTGCGAATAGTCTTATGCACTGTTTCTAGGCAAGCGCGTGTGGGTCCTTGTCTGGGTTCTTTTTTTCATCTTTTTTTTTGTGAATTAATAATTGAATCTAAAGACCACGCCACATTGACCTCAAAATTTCAAATAACTATGGTTCCTATCCTATGCTATTAAAATGTATTTAATGACTTTAATTTATACACAAGGTATAAAAGTTGGAATAAGAAAGCCTAATTATGGCTAAGATCGATGCTTTAGATCTTATTGAATCCAAATCATTGAAGGGAAAACAATGCGAAGAAGTTTGGCTGAGAAAAGCGTTGAGGATTTAGCGATTTATTACGAAATCATATATGTAGTTGGCTAGTAGGCATGACAAAAATCATGATTTTTCTACGAATATCATTTCATGCATCAGCAAAATGGTCTATCATATACTCCCTCCGTCCACGAAATGGTTGCCACTTTTACTATTTAAGTTTGTCCACAAAATGACTGTCACTTTTGCTACTCCACTCACATTTATTGTGGGACTATTACTCCACTCACAACAATACTCACTATAATTCACTACTACCTACCATTTTTTTAAAACCCGTGTCGTACATAATGTGACAACCATTTCGTGGACTGAGGGAGTATCATTTTCGAATAACTAATACAATGATCCAAACATTATGGATAAATTCAAGCTTTGAAGGATTGAAAAAATGTTATGCATAGGAAAAAGGATTTAAATCTCATGATGCTTAGTCATTGCTATGTACAATTAAGTACCCATCAATTTATAGTTGTAAAGCATCAAAATGGAGCGAGAAATAAATTTTGAAACGAGTGTTGTGTGTGTATAAGAATTCAAGGAAAACTCGATCCTATAAAAAAAACAACACAACAATATAAAGTGGAAGTACTATATTTTCAGCTAAATTTGATTTTGTATGTTAAAAGTTGAATTGAAGGGCTAACCTTTCAACTTTAAATCGAATAAACTTCCGAAGCTTGCTCCTCAAAAGCTCAAAGTCAACACTCAATTTCTGGCGATGTGAACCTTTAGTTTTCAGACAAGACAATAGAAATACAGTAATATGAGAGAGAGAGAGAGAGAGAGAGAGAGAGAGAGAGAGAGAGAGATGGAATGAATATTATTATAGTTGATTTTTGCAACAAATGGAATGATTTTGTAATGTTCGATATTGATTGGTTGATTGATATATGCCAATGAATATCTATAATTATACCATTATTAATATTATTTTGAAATATTCCTTAAATAACAGGGAAAAAAAGTTTTTATAAATAACTAGCCGGCCTTGCTATCATAGTCTATAATAATAAAGACGTCAAATACCAATATTTTGGTGTTAGAATGTGTACATGGGTCATTTTAATGCCACATGAGATCAAAATACGGCATTTGACCGAAGATACAAAAATAAAAATAAATTTAACCAAAGTAATAAAGATTGTAAGAAAAATAAAAAACAATCTGCATTTTACTTATTTGCATAGATATTTAAATACAATCCTCATTTTACTTATCACAACTCTCTAATTTAAATAATAATAAATTAAATAATAAAAGTATATTATACCCTCCTAGTCATAACTTTATTTTATTATAAATTATTCCTAATTTGCACCCACTGTGAATGCTTTCATCGGTCATCTAATTTTTGTTTTCTAACTCCATAGCCACAATTGAGACTCCCCTTCTTCGTCGATCTCTTCTTCAAAAAAACAAAATAAGCCTAGAATTCTATATCATAGCCACTTTTAATTTCTCCCTATTGTTTTATGTATGTGATGAGAATATAATACTCCCTCTGTCCCGGTATTAATGGTCTGTTTTCCTTTTTTGGGTATCCCGGTATTGATTGTCTCTTTCCTTTTTGGACTAAATTAGAATCTAATTAAATTTATTAATCATCCAACATCATTATCTACCTTATAGACTATTCACTCTCTTTCTTCCTACAACTTAACTAAAATCACTTTATTGGACCTATAAAGTACTATTTGAACCTATAAACCATTTTATTAACAAGAATTAAATATTTAATTACACTAAATATGTAGGACACCACCTTTTCATCCTTAATTTCCTTTTTCTTAGTCTTCGTGCCGAGCCAAACTAGGTCATTAATCTTGGAACAGAGGGAGTAGTACTTTTTACTATTTAATTTGCTAGTGATGAGTAAAATGGGAGTTGTATTTACACAAAAACTTGCGTGCGACAGGTCACACCCCATGCGACCGCGCGTGGGGCGCGTGGGGCGCACGCGCCTGACCCACGCGCGGCGCGTGGGGTGCACGCGCTCAGTTTTTGTTTGTTTTTTTTTTCTTCAGATTTTAATTTTTTTTTGCCTCTTCGTTTTTTTGTTTGCCGTTTCGTTTTTTTATTTGCCGCTTCTTCTTTGGTCAAGATTCGAGCGAGGGGAGCCGAAGGCCTCGGAGCGAGCCGAAAAAGTCCAAATTGTTGCCCGCCGATTATCCTTATATTTGTAATCGGAGGAGCGAAGGCGGAGCCGTAAAATCGGAGCCGAAGGCGGAGACGAAAAAAAAATTGAAATTAAAAAAAAAAAAAAAATCTTTGACCTGATCAACGGGTCAAACCCGGGTTGACCGGGTTGACCTGACCCGACCCGGTCGCATCCCACATGCAGCAGGTCGCATGGGAGTGTTTCCCTTGTATTTAAAATGACCCATCCACTTTTCGGGCTTGATTATCATATTTTCCATCCTTAAAAAAAATTCATATATTTTCCATTGCCCTAAAATGTAATATCTAGTTTTTTTTTCTTTAATTATATTCGTTAAAATTTTATCGTACTATTATTAACTTCTACAGTACGTTTAACGGTAAAAACAAATTAATAAGAGGTTACAATGTTTCTTTTCAATTTTAATATTGTACTATATCGATCCACATGATGTATATGGATATTTTCCTTTAATTCATAGCACATTCTCAATAAGAGGCTCTGGACAAAATAAGAAAACATAAATTTCATTTGATAAAGTTATCAACATTTTGGGTATTGCTAAAGTTATATATCAACATTCACCTCTTTTTTTGTTTTTTTTAGCAGAACATTCACCTTTTTTTTTCAACCGGAATTAATTAAAAACAAAATCGATCACTAAATCTTTTACAATCTTAAGGAAAATCTTGAAGACACTCGCACGTAAGACCCAAAACTTTGAGAAACATATATATATTTTCTATTTAGTGAGATTTAAATTCGAAATCTTTGATCACAAACGTATTTTCTTCATCATAGACCAACCTGAGGCTAATACGAGGCACATCTCATGCTAAGACGCTTCCCCTCTAACCTTTTCGAATATTGTATGTGTGTCTAAACCAAAAAGAAACAGAAAGAAAAAAGGCTAATACACACTAAAAATGAAAATGAATTATTTTTAAATAAATTTTAATTGAACTCATTGTCTTAAGCCCGACAAAATCCGCAACAAATTAGACAAAACAGGCCCAAAATAAGACGAGCCCAATATGGCCCAAAAAGAAATGTGCATTTGTTATAACGGGCCCTCCACAAAGGCCCAATATGGCCCAAAAAATGTGCGTTTATTATAATGGGCCCTCCACACAGGCCCAATTTCTCTCCATTTGTAGTTTGTTCTGCCTTCCGAGATCTACTCCTCCGTGTCCATCTACATAGCTGTTCATCATGATGATTTTCTGCATAAGTTATGCACACAACTGTTTGATAAAATAACTCAGAGAGAAAAAGAAGAGAATATTTTCTATTTTGATTACATTATTGTTATCCTTTTCCCTTCATTTGTAATCGCTAATAAATTTAAAATTGCAACTGTTTTATTTACTTTCTTGATTAATTAGCAGCATAATTATGGATTAATTTTTTCAATTTCAGGCTGGAGAGATAATCGATCGAGTGAATGAGTGGGGCAGCAAAGAAACAAATGGGCTAATCAAAGATATGCTTGCATCTAATGCAGTTGATCCTCACAGATGCAGTTTATTTCAAAGGAGAATGGTCCCAAAAACTCGATGCAGCTTTAATAAAAGAGCGCGATTTTTATCTCTTAAACGGGAGCTCTCGGGCGCCATTGATGAGCAGCAGCTCGAAGGAGCAATATTTCCGCGCTTTTGATGGTTTCAAGTGTTGAGGCTTCCATACGAACATGGCGGAGATAGTTGTAGATTTTCAATGTATATCTACCTTCCCGATGCCAAAGATGGATTCATCAACGTCCACCGTCCCTTTGATAAACATGCGCATCAACATAATAACAACTACCTGCACCTATGAGTTCCAAAAAAAAAGAACCTACACCTATGTGATATTGTCTCATCACCAAGAATGTCTGCTATCTTATGATCTCGTGTATATGTCAGCAAGACATTAGAAACAGGAACTAATTGAGAAAGTTCAACAACTAGAATAAAATAGATTAGTATTTTGAGCTAGCCGAAAGGGATTACTATAATCAAACTCACACTCCATAAATGAGGACTCGTTTAGAGCCAGCCACATTGAGAAGTAAGAAAAGAAGAATTGCAAGAGTAAATGGCAATGTTTGAAATATAACAAAATCAATGAAAATAAAATAAGATTGATAAAAGCAAGGGAAATTTGGTTGTCACGAAATGAATTGCATCTCACTCCACTCCGACTTGTGGCTTGGCATGCATCTGTCGTCCAGCCTATTGCAAAATAATTCATAAGAAAATGGAGAATTTTTTTAACTCGCGTATCATATAGATCCTAGATCCCATGTGAAAACTATGAAGGAATCTGAATCATTAACAATCTACTTATGATTGTCATAAATCAAAGCATAAGTGTAGTACATATATAAAAAGGCATATGTTCATACAATAAAGCATGAATTGAAAAATGTATTCGTGACTATATATCTATACTTATATAAAAAGAGTCTTATTTTACAAAATTTGAATCGCCTAAAATATCTTTGCTATAAAGGAAAAATAAGGGCAATAGCTTAATACAATAATGTTAATATTTTAATATATTATTAGTTACAAGAATATAAATTTACTTTATTATTTACCTATATATGAAATATATTAGTTTAGTGAAAATCAAAATTACTTTATTAATATTTAAATGATATATATCTATCTTGCGATTTACCTTATTGGTATTTTATACCAATATGGTTATAAGTGCATATGCGAATTTTTCTACATATATTGTGCTTTTTTCTCTATTTTTTCAACTCAAAGCTTTTTTCTCTTCCAATAGATTCCTCTTAAAATTCTTAAATATTTTTTAGATTCAACCATGTTCAACTAATTTAATCTTAACCATGTTCAACTAATTTAATCTTTTTTAGGAAATTTTTATCCTTCACGCCCTCACTTTTTAAATAATAAATATAGAATTTATTAAGAATTAAGGAGTCTATTTAGTATTTAATTAATTAATTTTCATATACTCTTGAACTCTTATTGTAAATAATAATTTCAACTGTATATTAGATCTTGATTATAAAGAAATGGGTATAATTAAGTTGAATTAAGTCGAATTAAGCTAGAGACTATAAACTTCGAGCATAACTCATTTATTAACTCGGCTTATTTACAATGGTTCGATTAAAATTAATATTTTAATTGTTAATTTTATGCATTCAGCTATTAAACTAGCTAAATAGTATGTGCCATCCACAAACATAAACTTAGTAAGAATACTAAAAGGTATCAAAATTTTGAAGACGGTACACTTTTATAAGAATTAAATAAATAGTACGTATAGTTTTTGCTTAAAATAATTAGTATATTTTTCAATTTTAGATATTCATATAATTTATCTTTTATTTTAACTTTTCAAGAGACTACACAAAAAATATATTCACTTATTTCATATAATGAGAATTTATTAGTACTTTTATAATGACACTTAACAATAATTAGATTAAAATGTAAATAATAATTATTATATTTGGGCATACATAGAACTTTACTACTTACAATATTTTTGTAACTCGTGGAAGGTCAACAGTACAAGAAACAATGAGAGTGCTCTTTACAATAAAATATTTATTGTTCTTAATTTTTTTTATTAGTGATCGAATATTAAATTTTGAGAAATTGCAAAAAATTTCAATAAAAATAAACTAAAATATAGATTAACTCGTTAATATCTATTTAGTAGAATCATTTTTTTAACGTATGAGTGCACCTTACTTATACTAATATAAAGAAAAAGCATAACATGATTATAGAATGTGATGTAGTATATGAAAAGCATATGATTAGTTGAGGTGGTTTACCTTTTTGCGGTGCAGTGAGATCGAGCGAATCATGCATCATCATCCATATATATGAAGTTGGAGGGCGTCGTTGTTGTATTCAAATTGTTGCACCTCCATGATCTGCTTTGCTGATTCCACAGAAGAAGTGTTGCATCTTCTCATCTCGATCAATTCGAGGGTCCGGATTTCTCCAATGTGTTCGCCTTTTAGTTTAGCACAAATAATCCGCAAGTGTACGGTGTGTGTATAGATACTGGCAAGCAAGGTCGTATCCACGGAGACTAATTCTTAACTCTCATGATTACTATTACTAAGTTGTTCAACTCTATTTAAGACTAATCGGAAATTGAGGTGATTTACTATAAAGGAAATAATTGATAATTAAAACTAGAATAGCAAATAATAAACAAGATAAATATGCAAATAACAAGGGATAAAAGGGGTTGATTCTAGGGAACGTATCCACTCGACAATAATGATGGTGTTATCCTATTGATCTAAGAAAACTGAGAAAATTTTCAATTTGCGGATCATGTAGACCCAAGCTAGATAGATCCCATGTGAAAACTACGAAGCAATATGAATCATTACCAATAGAAGCATAAGTGCAGTACATAAATAAAAAGGCATATGTTTATACAACAAAGCATGAATTGGAAAATGCATTCATGAATGACTATATATATAGGAAAAATCATAGGTTGTCATTAGTTGTGGAGAAGGATGTGATGTAGTAGTATATGAAAAGCATATCATTAGTTGAGTGGTTTACCTTTTTGCAGTGCAGTGCGATCGAGTGAATCATGCATCATCACTCATGTTATACGAAGTTGGAGGGCATAGTTGTCGTATTCAGAATGTTGCTCCTCCACAATCTGCTCTGCTGATTCCGATGAAGAAGCGCTGCATTCTGTCATCTCGATCAATTCGAGGGTTGGGATTTCCCCAATGCCGCTGGGGAAGTCCTCTAGCTGACGACACTTTCGTAGAAGCAAGTGGCGGAGTTTAGGGAAGTTGGTCTCATCAGCTCTCCAACGCACTAGTTTCAAGTCATCCAGTTGTAGAAACTTCAGTGATCTGAATTCCTCTCCATCTCTTACTTCCCACTTCTTTGCTTCTTCTTCCGTATCCAGATAAAAGTCACATTTTGATATCTTGAGCACCTCGAGATTCCGTAGGCCACAAAGAGTCGTCGTCATGTGCGAAAATATTGAACATTTATACAAAGTTAATTTTCGTAGAGCAAGAGGAAGTCTGCAATCCTTACCATAAAAAAATTTGTATGTTAATATTTCGAGTTTGTGCAGATGGCTGAAATCAATTAATTGTTCAGATGCCCAAACGATTCCCAAGTTTTTATACTTGAAGGAAACCCCTCTCAAGTAGTGCATCATGAAAGCGTGTGCAGCTTATTCATCTCAACAAGCATTTCAATATCGTCATCTTCACTACTAAACCATGATGCACTGAACTTGAGATATCTTAAGCCAGACATCTTCCATATCTCAGATGGCACATAACCCCCGTATGAACAACGATTAATCAAGATTTTTAAATTCACCAATCTTGATATTCCCACACAAAACCTTTCTCAGTTCAAACCTAAGTAGCGTAGGTTGACAAGGTGTAATATTTATTTAGGGAACTCTTCGAACGACAAGAGAGACATTATATCCAACAGTCTAAGCAAGTTTGAGACGGAAGAGAGATAACTTACTACCGACGGTTGCCGCCAACCTATACTTCTGCATCGAAAGCTTCGAGCAAGTGACATCAACTCAGCATGTGTATCTTGCATTCCATCTGAGTATCTTTGTTCACTACTCACACGGCGCAACTTAGAGATCATGCCACAGCCAACGTCATCTGTCATGACATGTAGAAAGTTGTCCTCATCAGCCTTCCTAATGCATAGATCCCTCAATACATCATGGATGACGTAGCTCTTTGCCTTTCTATTCGACTTGTTTCGTTTCACCATCAATAGATTCCTCTCCACCAGTCCATTTAAGTATTCCTCCGCCACGTCCTCCAAACTCTTCTCGTCTCTCTTTGATTTGATAAATCCCTAGGTTATCCAGTAACATATGAGTGTGGAACCCTTCATCTCATAATCTTCAGGGAAACCTCCCATATACAGGAAACACGGTTTCAAGTAATTGGGCAAGTGGTTATAACTTAAAGACAATATGCTAGAATATCGCTCCTCGTCCTCTGATCTAGCAATTGCGCCTCTTACGTTCTCTCCAATTTCCTCCCAAACATCTTCTGATCTTCCCACCTTAGACAAGAGCCCTCCAATCACAGTGATGGCAAGTGGAAGCCCACCGCAATCACTCGCAATCTTTCGTTCGATCGATTCTAATTCAGAAGGGCAATCATCTTCTCCAAAAACAATTTGGCGGAGTAGATTCCAGCTTGTAGGCTTGCTTAGCAACTGGACCGCATGTTGCTTGCTCTTAGAGTTTGCATGCGTGGCCACATTTGATTCCCGAGTGGTTATCAAAACTCGACTCCCATTGTTGTTGTCTCGGAAGTATATCCTCACTTCATCCCATACTTGAGTGCTCCAGATATCATCTAGAACAATCAGGTATCTCCTCCTACCGTACAGACTCTGGTACAAACTATCTTTCAATTCCCTAACATCTCCATCAACTACTTCTTTTCCAGTTATGCAAGAAAGAAGGCTTAATAGAATACTACGCATATTATGATCTTGCGAAACAGTAGCCCAAGCACGAGCATATTTGAAGCGAGAAACAATGTCAGGATCTTCGTAAAGGCTTCGAGCAAGAGTGGTCTTACCAGCGCCACCCATCCCCACGATGGGGATGATCTCCAGCTTGCTCGACATCTCGACCAGTCGTTCCTTCAACTCCATCAAATCTTCATCAAATCCCACCACAGTGCTAGCTTTAGCATTCTTGGGATTCAATGAAGCAGCAGCACCAGTACCACCACTACTCGATGAACTAGTGCCTCTCGACGTCGATGGTATAATCTTCTTTCCAGCTTCTACCTCCACGAGCTTCACCACTTGTTTCATTGCAGAATCGAGTTCTTGCATTACTTGTTGCAGATATGGCGAGGAAAAAGTGACGTATTTGCACTGTTTGAACAACCATTCCATCAAATTTCTTGATCGCAGCTTTGGGTGAACCATGCATGATTCTATGATATCTTCTGCTTTATGCGCTGCATCTCGGATTTCTCTCTCCAAATTTTCTAAGTTGGGGAGTGAAGGTGATTTTTCAAGAATCAGCTGCAGAGAAAAAGCTTTTTCAAGGAGGGATTCGAGTTGTGGTTTGCTGTCATCATGAATCCGGCATATTTGTTGAGGATCCAAGATTTGTTCGAGGATGGTGATGAGGGTTTGAAGATTGTAGGCCATATAATGCACCCTAGGTTCTTGATCATATAATGCACCCTAGGTTCCTGGGTCGAGTTCTTAGTTCTTGATTATATAATGCAATTGAGGTTCCTTAGTCGAGCTCTCGATTCTTGATCATATAATGCAACTGAAGTTCCTCAGTCGAGTTGTTGGTTCTTGATTATGTAATGCAATTGAGGTTCCTTAATCGAGCTCTTGATTGTTGATTATATAATGCAATCGAGGAGCATGTTAACAACTTGCAATTTTCATGCACGTTTGTTTCTTTTATATGAAATTGTTATTGTCTTCTTTGGCTCTCATTAATAAGCTCAAAGTCGATAGAAGCTCATTCATTCTTATATTATATTTCTCAACTCTAACGTTGTGTTCTTGCTTTAGCTTTCTAGCTGTAGCTCATCAATATCAATCTTTATTCTTTGTTTATTTGTGATTTGTGAAACTTCAAGCATTATCGGAACCAATGAAAAACGAGAAAAATAAGGGTAAGGCATCTATGCGTGGAATCTTCCATATTTATATTTATATCTCATGGTACATTGGTACTTATGAGCCTTCCTCTGGTTGAGTTAATTAAGTGAAATCATGGTGCCTATAGAAACTTCATTACCTCTGTAATCTTGCTAATTGGATTATTATTTTGAGCTAGCGAAAATGGAATGCGGTATCAAACTCACACTCCACAAATGAGCACTCATTTAGAGCCAGCCACATTGAGAAGTAAAAGAAGACGAATTGCAAGAGTAAATGGCAATGTTTGAACATAAACAAAACGAATAAAAATAAACATAAGATGGATAAAAGCAGGGGAAATTTGGTTGTCATGAATGAATTGCATCTCACTCCACTACGAGTACTTGTGCCTTGGCCTGCCTGCATCTGTTGTCCAGCCTATTGCAAAGTAATTCGTAAGAGAACGGAGCTAGATCCCAAGTGAAAACTAGTGAGCAATCTGAATCATTAATGATCTATGATTATCATTTATCAAAGCATAAGTGCAGTACATAAAAAGGAATATGTTTACACAATAAAGCATGAATTAAATATATAAAGAAAAAGCATAGCATGGTTATAAGATGTCATTAGTTGTGGAGAACAATGTGATGTACTCCCTCCGTCCACCAATAATTGTCCCATTTAAGGGTGGGCACATGTTTTAAGAAGTTGGTAAAGTAGTTTTGAGTGAGGTAAAAGTTACAAAGTAGGGGTAGTGGTAATGACAAAAAAGTAGTGATATTGACCAAAAGATAATGGTATTGACGAAAAAGTAGTAATAAAGTTGTTGTGAGGTGGGTCGACCAGTGGCAAGGGGTAGTAAATATAGGAAAGTTTGGAGGGTGTTATTGTATAAAAAGTAGTGTGGAACAATTCTTTGCTGATTCCACAGCAGAAGCGCTGCATGATGTAATCTCGATCAATTCGAGGGTTGGGGTTTCTCCAATGCCGTTGGGGATTTCCTCTAGTTGATAACAATATCGTACAAGCAAGTGGCGGAGTTTAGGGAAGTTGGTCTCATCAGCTCTCCAACGCACTAGTTCTAAGTTATCGAGTTGTAGAAATTGTAGTGACGTGAATTCCTCTTCTTCTCTTACTTCCCACTCAAGGTAAAAGTTACACGACCTTATCTTGAGCACCTCGAGATTCGGTAGGCCACACAGAGTTGTCGCCATGCGCGGAAATATTGAACATCCATACAAATTTAGTTTTCTTAGAGTAAGAGGAAATCTGCAGTCCTCACCATAAAAATATTTGCAAGTTAATTTTTCGAGTTTGTACAGATGGCTTAAATCAATTACTTGTTTGGATCCGCAAGAGATCCCCAAATTTTTTACATTTGGGATGGCTTGAAGGAAACCCCTCTCAAGTAGTGATTCAATTAGCTCCACACATTTAATCGTGTGTAGCTTATTCATCTCAACAACCATTTCAATGTCGGCATCTTCACTCTTAAAATGTGTTGCACTGAACTTGAGATATCTTAACCCATACATCTTCCATATCTCAGATGGCACATAACTCTTCCAACTTGAACAACGATTAATCAAGATTTGCAAATTCACCGATCTTCATATTCCCACAGATAACCTTTTACACTTCAAACCTAAGTAGCATAGATTGACAAGTTCTAATATTTCTTTTGGGAACTCTTCGAAAGCTGTGAAATACATTATATCCAACACTCTAAGCAATTTTGAGACGGAAGAGATATAACTTACTACCGGACTTGGTCGCCACCGATAACCACCTATGCATCTAAAACTTCGAGCATGTGACATCAAGTCAGCATGTGTATCTTTCATTACATATGAGTATTCTAGTTCACTACTCACACGGCGCAACTTAGAGGTCATGCCACAGCCACGGTCATGTGTCATGATATGTAGAACGTTGTCCTCATCTGCCTTCCTGATGCATAGATCCCTCAACACATCATGGATGACGTACCTCATCGGTTTGCTAATATTCAACTTGTTTCGTCTCGCCATAAATAGATTTCTCTCCACCAATCCCTTTAAGTATTCCTCTGCCACCTCCTCCAAACTCTTCTCATCTCAATTTGATTTAGCAATCACACCTCTTACATTCTCTCCAATATCCTCCCAAACATCTTTTGATCTTCCGACCTTAAACAAGAGCCCTCCAATCAAGTGATGGCAAGTGGAAGCCCACCGCAATCACTCACAATCTTTCTTCCGATCGATTCTAATTCGAAAGGGCAATCATCTTCTCCAAATACAATTTGGCAGAGTAGATTCCACCTTGCAGGCTCGCTTAGCAACTGCACCTCATGATGTCGGCTTTGTGAGTTTGCATGCGTAGCCACATTCAGGTATCTCCTACCCCACAAACTCTGGTACAAACTATATTTCAATACGCTAACTTCTCCATCAACTACTTCTTTTCCAATTATGCAAGAAAGAAGACTTAATAGAATAGTACGCATATTATAATCTTGCGAAACAGTAGCCCAAGCACGAGCATCAAAGTGAGAAACAATGAGAGGATCTTCATAAAGGTTTCGAGCAAGAGTGGTCTTACCAGCGCCACCCATCCCCACGATGGGGATGATCTCCAGCTTGCTCCGCATCCCAACTAGTCGTTCCTTCAACTCCCTCAGATCTTCATCAAATCCCACCATAGTGCTAGATCGCATTCGATGAACCATGCGTGATTCTATGAACGCTGACGATATTTTCTTCTCCTCCACCTGTTTTCGCGTTACTTTTTTCCGCGAGATAAAATGGCTTCTGGATCGCATTCGATCAACCATGCGTGATTCTATGATATCTTCGGCTTTATGCGCTGCATCTCGAATTTCTCTCTCCAAATTTTCTAATTTTGGGAGTGAAGGGGATTTTTCAAGAATCAGCTGCAGAGAAACAGCATTTTCGAGGAGGCAATTGAGTCGTAATTTGGTGTCATCATGAATCCGCCATATTTGTTGAGGATCCATGATTTGTTGGAGGATGGTGATGAGGGTTTGGAAATTGTAGGCCATTAATTAATTTCTCTCTGATCTCTTCTGATTCTCACTCAAGAATGCGTGTGGGTTGGTGTGAATGCGTAGTTGGGGAAGAAGGAAAGAATGAGAGGCTTATCTTGATCTTGCATGTGGCTGAGAGTTTTATTGAGAATGAGAGCGCTTTATCACTTGTTTTTTCCCCTTCCCCCAATTCTCTCTCTACTCTCTCTCTCCCTCTGAATTCTATCTTGTCTTGTTCTTATCTTAAATTTATAGAAAAATTATACAAAAATATATACATAATGGTAGAATTTGATTAGTAGAAGTATGAAAAAATAAATATAATGAAATTTGGTTTTTTCACAATTAAGAAAAATAAATAAAATAAATGACTTTTGTATACTTAATTTGGGCAATTTGAATTGGGAGCAAGGTACCCCTCCTAGCTAGTGCTATATATAGTGTACTTTGGATATTTCAGTTACCACCATCATAATTAGCTTATGATTTCAATTAACTAGAAGGTTAATTATTTAAAAATAAGTGACCTTTATTTGTATTCTACACATGATTTTTGTAGAGAATTATTTATTTATTTTATTTTTTGGGAAGGTACTTTGTAGAGAATATAATGAAATTTGTGCTAATTCAAAATTTAAGATTTGGGTTCAAATAAAGTTTGAGGCTTTTTGAAATGAAACATGACTTTTCATCATGATTGAAGAGAAACTAACTCTCCTTTCCTACTTTTGCTATTGTCTAAGATGTTGAAATTAACACAGATTTAAACCGGGCCAAGAAATAAAAGTTTTGGGCTGTGAAAGATAATTATATCTGGGTATAATTTAATTGAGAAATTTCTCAAATTAACATTTCTAATATTGTAAACATAAACAATACTCTGTTTTCCCCTTATTGAATTCACACTTTTTATTTAACGCGTCACATAACAAAATTGTAGATCACATAGAAAATGAAATTACTACAAGTATATTTCATACTTTTTATTTAGATCACTAAATAAAATTTGTGATGACGTATGAAATTAAATTATTACAAATGCATTCACAATATTTATTTAGTTGCTAGCACCAATAAAAATCCGTGATCGTGGAAGGGGTAAAAGTCCAAAAATGCATTTTAGTTTGTATCCCGAGTGCTATTATCTATTTTTACAATATCACAAGTGCTATTATAACTATCCTCTCAATTTAATTTATATGACTAATCATATACAAAAAACAAACATTTAATCACTTAAAGATAAAGTAATATCTGAAGCGAGAAATTTCGGTCGGTAGAGTAGAGTAGAGTAAATTATTTTACATCACAAATAAAATAATTGTCGACTCAAAGTACTAATGATGATTAACAATTTAAGATTATTCTTTTTTTTTTTGGCTTGGTTTGAATGAGATTCACATGAAATGCGCATATGTAATTGACAATAAGCGTGATTTACCTAGAGGCGCACTCTCGGATATTACAAGCTTGTATTTAGTGAGATTCAAATTTGTAATACTTGATCACAAACGTATTTTCTTCATTATAGACCAACCTAAAGCTAATACGGGCATGAGATCTCATGGTAAGACGCTTCCCCTCTAACCTTTTCGAATCATGTATTTGTGATAAAACTCAAAAGAAATAAAAAAAAATTAGGTTAATACACACTAAAAAATGAAAATGAATTATTTTTAAATTGATTTCAGCTGAACTCTTTAGCCCGACAAAGTCCACGACAAATCTATACCTATTAAAAAAGAGCGGATTCTTACAAAATTTGATTTGCCTAATATATCCCTCTTAATATAACTATTATAAGGGCAATAGTGTAATTTTCATCAATTAGTAATTTTTAGTAATTTTTATCAAATATATAATGCATCCCTGATACGATAATTTTCATCAATTAGTAATTTTAATCAAATATATAATGCATCCCTGATACGAGCAGAAATAAAAACAATAAAAATTGATTCCTTTATTGAATAGGATTTCTACATCCAATAGGATTAGGATTCCTTCAACAATTCTATTCCATCATCATCAAAACCTATAAATACACACCCAATCTACAAATGTAAAAATTCACTATTCCAAATTAATCTCTACATAATACGTACAGAATTTCGTAACCGGCTGCCACACCGCAATCTTCCCCATCGCCGCTGAACTATACTACGACTTTGTTGCTCCCCTTTGCTGCCCGGCGTCATCACCGCCGCCACCGGTGCTCCCCTTTGCTGCCCGTCGTCATCACTGCCAAGTTTGCTTATACACATCACCAATACTCGCCGCCGCAGCCATACTACGACTTCGTTGCTCCTCTGGCGTCGTCGATATCACTGACGCTTGTTGTCATCTGCCGTCGACATCACCGCTGCCCGTCGTCATCACCGCCGCCACCGATTTATAACAGGTATAGATATATATACTTTTTGTTTTAAAAATAATTCATTACGATACATTACTTGTTAGAGATAATAAGTAGTAGTATTAAAATTAAATAATTTAATAAAAATATAAACTTTTACCAAAATTATTATACAACCTACATTAACATTCTAATCAATCTTAGCCCAATTTTCAAAATTATACTTTCTCTTAACTTTCGATTTATTGTACGAGTATGAGTATATTATTATTTAATTCATTAATTATGTTGAGTTATAGTAGGAGTAGGACTTCCTAATCATATTAGGAATAAGAAAAAATAGATATATATTAAATAACATATTCATCTATTCGTCGTATAGAATTTTGTAATCAATTTCGGTGATTACATCGCACCAATACTCGCCGACGCAGCCATACTAGGGCTTCGTTGCTCCTCTGCTGTCGTCGTCATCACCGCCGCCCGTCGTCATCACCGCTGCCACCTGTTTATAATAGGTATAGATATATACACTTTTTGTTTTAATGCATTGTGTTTGTGTGGTCAAAAGAATATTGATAGCAGTGTGCGTGTTTTGATTCCTAATCATATTAGGAATAAGAAAAAAGTAGTTGTTTTAATGCATTGTGTTTGTGTGGGCAAATGAATATTCATAGCAGTGTGCGTGTTTTGATTCTAATCATTTCAGCAATAAGACAAAAATAGTTATATATGAAATAACATATTCATCTATCTTATTGTGTTGTAGACGGTTCTTTAGCATATATATCCTAAGTATATTAAGAATAAAAATATATTAAATAATATATATATCTATCTTATTATCTTGCCCCCCAACCGAGTGTGTTGACATTGAAGGTTGATGAGGGGATTTCCATTAATCCCAACTAATACACCTAAGATTTAGAGTTTTTCTTTGGTGAATAACTTTTTTTTCCCTTTATTGTTGAATTGCAGCCATTACATCATGAGTTATAACAAAGCATTGTCATCAACATCAAATCCTACTTCAGGTTACAATTTATAATTATTTATCTTAAATAAATATTTTGATCTACAAATATAAATATGTAATATTATATACTTATACATATGTATCTTTTATAATATTATAGCCACAGATGTATATCGAAAGAGAAGACTTTTACATATGAAAAGGAAATATTCGGAATTTAAAAAACGCATTGCAAATGTTACTTCATTTGATTCAAATGGTAAGTAATATTTTTAGATGCACAAACATATATGTATACACACACACACACACCGATAAATATTATTTTTATTTTATTTAACTTATTGATACTTTTAGGTTCAACACTCCATGAATTGGAAAGAGTACCTGATTGTATTCATTGCGGTGCTGTAAGATTAGAGTATGAGCCTCCAACTTTTTGTTGTGATAATGGAAAAATCATACTTGCATCTACTAAAGTTCCGGATGAATTGTACGAATTGTTTACATCTGAATCACAAGAGGCAGTTGATTTCCGAAGAAATATTCGTTTGTACAATTCAATATTCTCATTTACATCATTTGGTGTAAAATTGGATAAAGAGCTTGCATCTGCAAGACGAGGAGTCTATTCTTTTCGAGCACAAGGAATGGTTTATCATGATCTACCAGGATTGATCCCAAATGATATGAGTCCAAATTATTTTCAATTATACTTTTTTGAGACAGGGAATGAGGTTGAAAATAGAATGAGCAGATTACAAAATTCAAATATATCAGAAGTGATAGTAAATAAACTTATTAAAATTTTGGAGGTCAATTCATATGCCAAAGTTTTTAGAAGATTGAAGGATTGGCCTTCAATGGATACCGTTGAGCTTCATATATCTAAAAATGTGAATCTAGATCAACGAGTATATAACTCTCCAACTGCGGATCAAGTTGCTGCCATATGGGTTGAAGGGAATAATGACAATATGTCATACATGCGAGATATTATAGTTCATGCTCATTTAGGTGAAAGACATCGAGTAAAATATTATTATGGATGTTATGATCCATTGCAATATCCACTTCTTTTTCTAGCAGGCGAAACTCGATGGCAGTCAAACATTTTGAAGAATGTTGTTCCAAAGGCTACCACCAATAATATTGAAGCATATAGTAAGTTTTTAAAATAATTATTTGAAAGAGATATAATGCCATGTTCTCAATTAATTTTTTTTTCGTCTGCTAATTTTAATCACCAATAATATCTACTTGGACATTTAATTATACTCATCTTGACATTACAAATCGATTAATTTTGTAATACTATTAGTAATATTAGAGAATTATTTGTTTGTTTCTATGAATTCTATACAAATGGTTGTCAATGCGAATGTTGCATGTATTCAATGGGAATCCCTAGAAAATATCAATTTATAAAGATTCTATATTGGCTTATCACTTTTTCAATATATTTGAATATTTATATTACATAATTTTATACTTGTTCATGATGTCTCAGTTCACAGTAGAGATGTTGGTGATACCTCTACAAGAATTAATATTGCAGACAATATTATTTCTACAGAATAAGGTATGATAACTTTTAAAAAGTTTTATAGAGAATGCACGCATGTATAAAGTATTTTTTCTTTAAACTTTCAGTAGTATTTCTATTTAGTCATATATTACTATTTTAAATCATTAAATATTGCAACTCGTAAGAAATTTTATGTTGTATAAAAGTTACAGGTAGAAGAAAATCGAGTGATAAATGTGTCTCATGTAGAGAATATACATGCTACAAGCTACAAATCAGAAATCCAAGGCAATTTATACTTTTATCAGCAGGAAGATTATTACAACAGTACGCAGTGGATATGTATATAAAATTAGAGACAACAAGATTGGATTTTATCCGCCAAAACCAATCAACCATGAGAGCCGAGTTGTATCAAGGAATAATGGATAGTGTTTTTAAAGGAGAATTGAGAGGTAAGGAAGTTGGGAAAAGAATTATTCTTCCGGCAACTTTTATTGGGGGTCCAAGAGATATGCGGCGTAGATATCTTGATGCATTGACATTAGTACAAAAATTTGGGAAACTAGATTTATTTATTACAATGACATGCAACCCAGAGTGGAAGGAAATACAAGAAAGATTATATGTTGGTCAAACATCTCAAGATCGTCCAGATTTAACTTCAAGAGTTTTTAGAGCAAAGCTGCAAGACTTGAAAAATCAATTATTCAAGGAGGAAATATTTGGAAATGTAGCAGCACATGTTCATGTGATTGAATTTCAAAAAAGAGGGCTGCCACATGTCCACATGCTAATCATTTTCAAGTCCGAATATAAGATAAATACAACACTTGAAATTAATAAGTATGTTAGTGCCGAACTTCCTGACCAAGAAAAAGATCCTGAGTTATATGAATTGGTAAAGAAGCATATGATGCATGGTCCTTGTGGGGAGAAGAACTTGAAAAATTCTTGCATGGTAAAAGGAAAATGTAAATGTCATTACCCACGACCACATTGTGAAAGTACTATTTAGGGTAAAGATGGATATCCAATTTATAGAAGAAGAAATAATGGATCAACGGTTCGCATTCGCAATGCGGAACTTAACAATCAGTGGGTTGTTCCTTATAACGCATATCTCTTATCTAGATATAATTGTCATATCAATGTGGAAGTTTGTTCTGGAATCACAGCGGTGAAATATTTGTACAAATATATCTACAAGGGACATGACAGAGTGGCGATTAATATGACACAAAATGATGAGAATGACCAAGTTGATGAAATCAAGCAATTCCAAGATGCACGTTGGGTATCATCTCAAGAAGCATTATGGAGAATATTCGAATTTGGTTTAAATGATATATACCCAGCAGTTATGAACTTGCAACTTCATCTACCAGATAACCAATTTGTAGCTTATCATGAAAGCCAAGATTTAGATAAGCTTTTGGTATCGGATCACGTTTGTAAAACAATGCTCACTGAATTTTTTACTCTGTGCGCCACAAGTGAACATGAAATAAAGTATCTTTACAAGGAAATTCCTGAGCACTATGTATGGAACAAAAAGGACAAATATTGGTCAAAAAGGAATAAGGGTAAAGTTATTGGGCGTGTTAGTGCAGCAAATCCGAGTGAAGGCGAAAGATATTATGAAAAAATACTCCTGAATCATGTTAGAGGACCAAAGTCTTTCAAATATTTGTTAACCGTTAATGGTACAACATACTTGACTTTCAAAGAAGCAGCACAAAAAAGGGGATTGCTGGAGGCTGATCAAAGTGTCATTGAATGCTTAAATGAAGCAGTAACTTTTCAAATGCCAAATGAATTACGAAGGTTGTTTGCAATAATCTTGGTGCATTGTGCTCCAACAGATGTAAATATTCTATGGAATACGTACTTTGATGCATTGTCAGAGGATTTCAAGAAGGAAACAAACATTACACCTGAACTAAAAGTTTCCAAAACTCTGAAAAGTTTGAGCATTTACTTAGAGAGCATGGGGAAAAACATAAGAAATTATGATCTTCCAGATATTCCAATAGATTTTCGTGTTGTAGATGCAGACCATTCTAGAGAAATTCATGATGAAATGTCAATAGAAATACCTGAAGAAGATCGGCAAGCAGAGCTAAAGTTGAATGCTGAACAACGGATTGCTTTCTCATTAATCATGGAATGCGTAGAGAAAGGAGAAGGCAGAATCTTTTTCATAGATGGACCAGGCGGTACTGGAAAAACATTCCTATACCGAGCATTATTAGCAAAAGTAAGATTGAGAAATTTAATAGCACTTGCAACCGCAACATCTGGAGTTGCCGCAGGAATAATGCCCGGAGGAAGAACACCACATTCACGTTTCAAAATTCCAATAAATGCTGATGAAGCAAGTGAATGTTCAATTTCTAAACAGAGTGCAGTTGCAGAATTGTTGCGAAAAGCACAATTAATTTTATGGGATGAAGCACCTATGGCTAAAAAATGGGCTATTGAAAATGTGGATACGTTATTGAAAGATGTAATGGGTAATACAAAGGACTTTGGCGGAAAAGTGATGGTCTTTGGAGGAGATTTTAGACTAGTATTGTCAGTTGTGCCAAAAGCAACAGTTTATCAAACCATATCAGCAAGCTTGGTTAAGTCTTATTTATGGCACAAAATGACAAAAATCAAATTGTCCACAAATATGAGATCAAGAAATGATATGCAATTCAGTCAATTCTTACTAAGACTTGGAAATGGTGAAGAACCAACTCATGCTGAAGGCAATATTAGAATTCCAAAAGAGATGCTCATTCAATATGACAACGAAGAAAAATCCACAAAGAGACTCATCAAAGCCGTTTTCCCCAATTTAGCTAAGAATGCACATTTAGCAGACTACATGACAAATCAAGCAATATTAACCGCTAAAAATGAGCATGTGGATAAGCTAAATGATGAGTTGATATCTATGTTTCCGGGTGATGCAAAAGTGTTTAATAGCTTTGATGAAGCTATTGATGAGACAAACAAACACTATGAAGTGGATTTTTTGAACACTTTGACTCCAAATGGCTTACCTCCACATAAGCTGGTTCTGAAGAAGAATTGCCTCATCATTCTTTTGAGAAATCTGGATCCATCAAATGGTTTGTGCAATGGTACAAGAATGGTATGTAGAGAGTTCAAAGACAATGTAATTAATGCAGAAATCATGTTTGGACAACATATGAAAAAATATGTCCTTATACCAAGAATACCTCTTTCACCAGCTGAAAGTGAAATGTATCCATTTCAATTTCGACGAAAACAATTTCCAGTCAGGCTCTGTTTTGCAATGACAATAAATAAAGCTCAAGGGCAAACAATACCAAATGTTGGTGTATACTTGCCAACCCCAGTATTTTCCCACGACCAATTATATGTGGCTCTTTCTCGAGGAACTTCAATGTCTACCACTAAAGTGTTGATAAAGCCAAACAGAGAAGAAAGATCGGGAGAAGCTTCTACCAAAAATATTGTGTACAAAGAAGTTTTAGCTGCAGGTATAAATAATTTATTTTTTTCAAGAACAATGCAAATATTGTAATTTCGAAATAGTATTATGTGGATGTTAACAGTAAATGATGTATACTAAGGAATTTCAAATGTTTATCAGGCCACCAAGAACTTCAGGAGGATGTGTTGAAATGAATAAAAGCTATGTGAGCAAAAATTAGAAGGTAAGATAATCATTCCTTATAAGCTATGTTTATTATGTTAGACTAATTAAGTTACCAAGTAATTGTAAAACTAGGTGAAAGAAGACTTTGCATCACAACAAGGAAATCATGTGTGTGAGGACTTCTCTAGCAAGGAATTAATGTTTGTAAGTACTTTACTTCTTGGATCTCATCAGAGATCAATAAATTGTCTTATGCTCTGGCAATCTACTTATTAATGTAGTTAATATAATAGATCCGATGTGCTTTTCAGCAAACTTTTTCATTATTTCTACAAATGAATTGATTTAAAACACTTGCTATCATTCTGTAATAGCCTAGACATTATTCATTCTTGTCAATTTCATTTCCTTATTTCATATTTATACCTTTTACAATATAAAAACAGAAAATGGAGAGTTTATATTATTTAGAGATAGTATATGATTAAAACAAGAGTAATAGAATAAGGAAAAACAAAAGATCACAAAGTATAACCAAGTTCCTAATTCATTGACACGTTTTGTCGAGCAGGTGTAATGCATAAATTGAAAAATTATCGCTACAAACAGATGAGGGAGTCTCACCTTGACTGTCTGTAGTTTGAAGATATCGATCAGTTTGAAGCTTGCAGTATGCTGCTGGATTTAAAGTCAACACCAAATTCATTTTTATAATTGTTTTATTTGTAGTGTAGATAGATGCGTATAAATTGTAATTTACATATTTGGACTTAGAAAATATGAATCACACATTATATAAAGCAACCATTCTAATTCATTTCACACTTTTGTAATTGCCTAATACTTTGTTACTCTACATTTCTTTCCCCTTTTTGTTAAAACGAAATTACATTTCTATTTAATTGGTCGTGTCATTAAAAACATTAATCTTAGTCGAACTGAAAATTGGGGCAAAATTCAGTCTCTCTTTATTTTATTATGAATTAAAGCTCTGCAACAATTTTTAAAGATTTTCAGAAGATTAAAAGCTATAATCTTCATAAAATACAAATCTTGTACTCATTAAAAAAATCTCGTGAATAGTGATACCTCATTTATTCACACCTTATTATTATATCTAATTTGAGGGTAATTATGTAAATTAATGATAACTCTCTAATTAGTTTTAAAATATAATATCTTACCTATTACTTTTAACGTTGTTATTATATTAATGGGGTACTCCTATTATAACTCTTTTAAAATTTAAATTATGGAAGTAGTTTTGTCTTATTATAATTCTTGATATTGGACGATTATTGAAATATTATTTTGTTCCTAATACTCTACATTTCTTTCCCCTTTTTGTTGAAACGAAATTTCAATTCTATTTAATTGGTCGTTCAATTAAATATAATTAATAAAAAGATCATTTTAGTATTATATATTTCTCTAATTTTTTTAACTAAATTGTTTACATAATAATAGTATTATATTGCTGCAAATTAATAATCAATATATGTTTAGTTATTTATATGATCCAAACAACACACTAATTATTTCCTTTTTATTTCCTAATATTAACAACTAATAATACAAATGTTGGACTTCAAATAGAAAGAAAAAGGTTTGGGCTTCAAAGAATTAATCATTAAGATCTTAATAGTTATTACATTTTCCTTTTTGTAACCCGTATATTCAATTGCAACATAAATAATATTTATTTGTCTGCTAGGAACTTATATATAAATAATATTCATGTAGTATATGTTTTTTGCCTTTGAAGCCCAATGTCAAATTTAAAACATCAAATTAGTAATGAGAAATAAATCACGGCAGGAAAAAGAATAAAACTTAATTAAACTTGTATATGGATAAAAAAAAAAAGATCAACTTCTCTATCTCCTAATATATATCGAAAATAAAAAAACTAACCAACTCAAAACAATAAAAATTGATTCCTTTATTGAATAGGATTTCTACATCCAATAGGATTAGGATTCCTTCAACAATATTATTCCATCATCATCGTAACCTATAAATACACACACAATCTACAAACTTAAAAATTCACTATTCCAAATTAATCTCTACATAACACGTACAGAATTTCATAACCGGCTGCCTGGCAATCTTCCCCATCGCCGCTGAAACTATACTACGACTTTGTTTCTCACCTTTGCCGCCGGTCGTCATCACCGCCGCCACCAGTGCTCCCCTTTGCCGCCCGTCGTCAACACCACCGCCACCAGTTTATAATAGGGATAGATTTATACACTTTTTGTTTAATATATTCATCTATTCGTCGTAAAGAATTTCGTAATCAAGTTTGGTGATATACATCGCACCAATACTCGCCGCCGCAGCCATACTACTACTTCGTTGCTCCTCTGCCATCGTCGACATCACCGCCGTCTGTTGTCATCACCTCCCCTACTGCCACACCGCAATCTTCCCCATCACACCACTACTCGACGCTGCAGCCATACTACCGCCGCCACTGGTTTATAATAGGTATAGATATATACACTTTTTGATTTAATGCATTGTGTTTGTGTGGGCAAATACCAACAAATATAGATCGAGAAAGAGAAAATTTCTTTTCCAATTATCAATCTGCAGGTTAGTTTATTCTTTTGTATATTTCTTTGCAAAGTAAAGCTTACATGGATGCTAATTTTGGTGAAATTACTCTTGAATGATTTATTTTGTATATATATATACGTGATTAATTTAGCTATTACTTGAAAATTGGATTGAATGATTCGTGAGCAGAACTCTACGATTATAGCACTAATTTTATAATTCTAAATAGATTATTAACACCCATATATATGTGTAAAATTGATTTATTACAATAACAGTTAATTATTTTGTTTTCATGAATCCATCGATTATATATGTTTTAATAATTAAGTAATGATTTCGCATTTTTATTTATGTAACTATATAAAATTTTTAGTTATGTCATGCAGGATTTAATCTGCCCCTTCCACACTTATCATAGCTAGGTGGTTCTTCTGCTATTGTTTCAATTATCTCTGTATCCTCTACACACGTACTCACACACCGTATTGTGAAGACATTTACTTCTTATATATATATTTTTTGTTTACAATTCTATTATCTCCTTGTAATTTTTGTTTAATTTAAGAAATATGTTTACTTTAACTGTAGTATAGTTCGTAAGTATGTCAGGCAAATTCAATAGAAAGTATACAAATAAATCAAAGAATGTCCTCAGTTCGATTGAAGGCTTTACGACTTGGACATGAAATAGCTTGTGGAAGTAATTTAAACGTGAGAATTAAAAAAATGATCATGATGGACTGCAAGGTATGTAATGCGATATTTCAAATTTCAATTGTACATTACTAATTTAGCTCATTCAATTTAAATTATAATTTAGATCTTATTAAACATTAATACTATATTTTCAGGGTGTCATGATTGGAGTTATAATGTTCAATGACGATATAGATACCCATGCTAGAAAATTTGAAATGAACAAGACATATTTGATATCCAATGCTGATGTGAGGAAAGTTGATCAAAAATATCCCCACATTCATCCAGAAAAAGAATTGACTCTCAAGAGGTACAGTGTCGTAAATGAAACGTTTGAGAGTATTGATCTCAAGGTACAACACAATTTTGTTGAGTTCAAAGATATAGAATCAGAATCCGGCAAAAATGGTGGAATCGGTAAGCGGCAAAAACAACTTCTTCCTTAGCATTATTCACAATAACATTATAACATGTACTTCATGTATACTCAATGTATATTATTTTAATCTACATATGAACCATATGTATATGGAACTCTTGCACATGTTGGAGAATGCAAAATGGTACCAGTGAAAAGCCCAACAAATTTAAAAAGTGTGAGGGACATTACTATAGTGAACAAGTAAGTCAGCCTATTTTTATATTAAATGTTAAATTTTTAATATTTTATTCTATAAAAAAATTAATCACTTTGGGATGGCATGGCCGTACATAAAGGGGATCAACTAAAAAGATTCGTGGGACAAAACCCAATTGTTACTATTTCAAATGTCACTTCAAAACAAGTTTTGGGTGAGGGCATACATAATTATATCCACAAAAATATGCACTATATAGCAATGTATATTAATTACTTGTATTTATTAGGTCAATGGCAATTACAAAGCACATTCAAATCCATACTGCAAATATCACCAGAATTGGATGAAATGTTCGTGGTGACAAGGTAAGAAAAGAACAGTGAAATTTCATTCTTTAATTTTAATTTAATTTAAATACCAAAAAATATAACATTTCATCAACTTACATGATATTTTTATGTTATATACAGTCCATTTGAGAATTGTTCTCCATTGAAAATTGCGGAGTCAGTAATGATCCAAAAAATGGCACATGCGGAAGAAGTTACATTGGAAGATCTTAAAGAAAATCAACATAATTGTCAAATGTATCATTTTTATATATAACTTTTGCTTCAATTAGACTATATTCAGACTTGGGTAGAAACAATATACTTTGTTCAATAGAAAACAATTCAATGATTAAAAGCAATTCGGCCACGTTTGCGCAACAAAGGAAAAAGCAAACATATTCATCCTAGAGTTTAACTAAACCTCATTATGATTAATTAATTTTTATGAATTCCCTATTTTACATTACAGGAAAAATACTATTGCTTTACTGGAATTGTTCATGGGATTCAAAACAAATCAACAATATGGTACGATTCTTGTAAAAAGTGCTCGACATCGTGCCCAAAGAATGCTGAAACTTTAATATGCAAAAAATGCAATGATGAAGTTGTCGAGACAACACCAAGGTAATGATACCAAAACAATTAAATTAAACTTTATACTAAAAATATATTAAATTTTATTTTATACTATTACAGGTACAGAATAACCTTGAATGTTGTACAAGGAGGCTACAATGCGCATATAACGATGTTCGATGAAGTTGCAACAATATATGTAGGATGCTTGGTGGATTAATATATTTCATCAATGAATCAGGTATTTTTAGAAATAAAAAAAATAGTTTTACTCTTACTAACTTAGTGAAAAAAGATTTACATGTTATCAATTTGGCTTAGACATTCAGTGAATTGTTTTTAATAAAATTACTTTAGAGGACCACGATAAAAAGAAAGTTCATTACATAATAAATTCAAGTATTGATTATTTTAACAAATTTATTTGTACAGGGTGAAAGTAATTCTCCATATTATAGAGGCCTGAACTCACAAGATTATAGTGAAGTACGCTTCATGATCACGGTCAAGTATGCAACATTTGATCGAAACGGAAACTTGACTCTTATAGCCAATGCAATCCAAAAGATGCAATCCAGTCCCATCAATGCAGAAAACTCAATTGCACCAGCTCAAGAACCACAAACAAATCAAGGAGAAGATAAGAGAAATACAATCGAGAGGGCCGAGCCAGTTAAAGTGGTGGAGAAGAAAAAAACAAAGAAACGTGTCAAGCAACAAGTGGAAGAAAGGAATAAATCAAATGTACAATTGCAGCTTCATGAATTGCAAGCAAAGAGAAAAAGAAAAATCCCGAAAAAAATTCAAGACTATCAAGCAAAGAATGAAGACTGCATTAACATACCAAGCGACAGCGATGACGATCTACCATTGGATAAACTACTCTCGAAAAGCAAAAGGACGAATAAATGCTCTCTAGCAATGAAGATCAAACAAGAAAAGATGTAATGTCAATATATTCACACATTTTTACCTTTTTTTTTTCCTCCTAATATTACTTCAAATTTTAGTTTTAGTTTTTACACCTTCATTTCAAATTTTTGTTTTAGTTATTGACTTTGATTTTTTTTCCAATATTATGAATTTCTCAATTGAAAATCACATTACCAACAATTCAAAATATGAAGAAAATATTTAACATATGTACTAATATTTCAAAAAAAAGAAAATGGATTCACGTGCAATATGTACTAAAATAAGACGAGCCCAATATAGCCCAAAAACAAATATGCGTTTGTTGCAATGGGCCCTGCACTTAGGCTCCATTTCTTGTCCACCTTGTAAGGTTAGTTTCTTGTTATGCACATACACTGTTTAATAAAATAACTCAAAGAGAAACAGAAGAGAATATTTTCTATATTGATTACATTCTTGTTTATCCTTTTCCCTTCATTTCTTATCGCTCATAAATGTGAAACTGAAACTGTTTTATTACGTTCTTGATTAACTAGTAGCATATTAATGTTTAAAATTTCAGGGGAAAGATAATCGATCAAGTGAATGAGTGGGGCAGCAAAGAAACAAATGGGCTAATCAAAGATATCCTTCCATCTAATGCAGTTGATCCTCGTATAACTAAACTTATCTTGGCAAATACAGTTTATTTTTTAGGAGCATGGTCCCAAAAATTGGATGCAGCTTTAACAAAAGAGCGCGATTTTTATCTCCTAAACAGGAGCTTTGTTCGGGCGCGATTGATGAGCAGCAGCTTGAAGGCGCAACATTTCTGCGCTTTTGATGGTTTCCATACGAACATGGCGGAGATAACCGTAAATTTTCAATGTATATCTACCTTTCCGATGCCAAAGATGGATTCATCAATCCCCACCGTCCCTTTGATAAGCGCATCAACATTAGAAACTGGAATTAATTGAGAAAAATCAATAACTCCAATAAAATAGATTAGTATTTTGAGCTAGCCAAAAGGGATTGCTCTAATCAAACTCACACTCTATAAATGAGCACTCATTTAGCCAGCCACATTGAGAAGTGAAAACAAGAATTGCAAGAGTAAATGGCAATGTTTGAAATATAATAAAACTAATGAAAATAAAATAAGATGGATAAAAGCAAGGGAAATTTGGTTGTCATGAATGAATTGCGTCCCGCTCCACTCGGACTTGTGCCTTGGCCTGCATCTGTTGTCCAGCCTATTGCAAAGTAATTCATAAGAAAACGGAGAAACATTTCATAAGAAATTAGATCCTAGCTGGCTAGAAAACTATGAAGCAATCTGATTCATTAACGATTTACGATTGTCATTTATCGAAGCATAAGTGTAGTACATAAGAAGGCATATTTTATACAACAAAGCATGAATTGAAAAATGCATTCACGACATGACTTTATATATAAAGAAAAAGCATAGCATTGTTATAGGTTGTCATTAGTTGTGATGTAGAATATGAAAATAATTTATAAAGTTGAGCTAGCTTTACCTTTTGTCTCTGCAGTGAGATGGAGCCAATCATGCATCATCATCGTCATCACCATCATTGTCATCAACATCGTCACCATGATCGTCGTCGTCATCACCAACATCATCGTCATCATCATAATAATCATGTATACGAAGTTGGAGGTCGTAGTTATCGTATTCAGAATGTTGTACCTCCACGATCTGCTTTGCTGATTCCACAGCAGAAGCGCTGCAATCTTCCAATTCAATTAATTCAAGGGTCGGGATTTCTCCAATGCTGCTGGGGATTTCCTCTAGCTGACATTTTCGTAAAAACAAGTGGCGGAGTTTAGGGAAGTTGGTCTCATCAGCTCTCCAACGCTCTAGCCACAAGTTATCCAGTTGTAGAAACTGTAGTGACGTGAATTCCTCTCCTTCTCTTACTTACCACTCCTCTGTACTTTCTTCCGTATCCAGAAAAAAGCCACAAAGCCTCATCTTGAGCACCTGAGTTTCGGTAGGCCATACAGAGTCGTCGCCATGCCCGGAAATATGAGGAAATCCGCAATACCTACCATTAAATCCTTTGCATTTTAATGTTTTGAGTTTGTGCAGATGGTTGAAATCCATTACTTTTTTCGTGCACATAGACCAATCGATTCCCAAGTTTTTTATATTTGACATGGCTTGAAAGAAACCCTTCTCAAATAGTGATTCAGTTAGCAGCACACATGAAAGCGTGTGCAGCTTATTCATCTCAACAACCATTTCAATGTCGTCAAAACGACTCGAAAAATATCCTGCACTAAACTTGAGATATCTTAACCCATTCATCTTCCATATCTCAGGTGGCACATATTCCCCTGAACGATTTACCATTGCAAATTCACTAATCTTGATATTCCCACACATAACCTTTGACACTTCAAACCTAAGTAGCGTAGGTTGACAAGCTATAATATTTCTTTCGGGAACTTTTCGAAGTATTGTACATACATTATATCCAAAACTCTAAGCAAGTTTGAGACGGAAGAGACATAATTTACTACCGGACTCGGTTCCCACCGATCTCCAGCTGTGCATCGAAAACTTCGAGCAAGTGACATCAACTGAGCATGCGTATCTTTCATCGAAAACTACTCACACGGCGCAACTTAGAGATCATGCCAGGGCCACGGTCATCACTCATGACATGTAGAAAGTTGTCCTCGTCAGCCTTCTTGATGCAAAGATCCCTCAACACATCATGGATCACGTAGCTCTTTGCCTTTCTATTCGGCTTGTTACGTCTCACCATAACTAGATTCCGCTCCACCAGCCCATTTAAGTATTCCTCCGCCACCTCCTCCAAACTCTTCTCCTCTCCATTTGATTTGATAAATCCCTCAGCTATCCAGTAACATATGAGTGCGGAACCTTTAATCTCATAATCTTCGGGGAAAGCTCCCATATACAGGAAACATGGTTTCAAATAATTGGGCAAGTGGTTATAACTTAAAGATAATATGCTAGAATATTGCTCATCCTCCCCTGATCTAGCAATTGCGCCTCTTACGTTCTCTCCAATATCCTCCCAAACATCTTTTGATCTCTCGACCTTAGACAAGAGACCTCCAATCACGGTGATGGCAAGTGGAAGCCCACCACAATCACTCGCGATCTTCCTTCCGATCGATTCTAATTCGAAAGGGCAATCCTCTTCTCCAAATAAAATTTGGCAGAGTAGATCCCAACTTGCAGACTCGCTTAGCAAGTGCATTGCATGTTGTTGGCTCTTCGAGTTTGCATACGTGCCCACAATTGATTCTCGGGTGGTTATCACGACTCGACTCCCATTGTTGTTGTCTGGGAGGTGCATTCTCATTTCATCCCACACTCGGGTGCTCCAGATATCATCTAGCACAATCAGATATCTTCTACCGTACAGACTCTTATACAAACTATCTTTCAATTCGCCAAGTTGATCTTTTCGTTTAGTTAGTTCATCAAGTTGATCTTTTCCAATTATGCAAGAAAGAAGGCTTAATAGAATAGTAGACATATTGTAATCTTGGGACACAGTAGCCCAAGCACGAGCATATTGAAAGCGAGAAACAATGTCAGGATTTTCATAAAGGCTTCGAGCAAGAGAGGTCTTACCAGCGCCGCCCATCCCCACGATGGGGATGATCTCGACATCACGACCAGTCGTTACCTGATTCAATTGCAGATCTGGCGAAGAAAAACTGATCAACAGTTCTTCGGTCAAACTTATGGATCGCATTTGATCAACCATGCATGATTCTATGATATCTTCTGCTTTATGCACTGCATCTCGGATTTCTCTCTCCAAATTTTCTATATTGGGGAGTGAAGGGGATTTTTCAAGAATCAGCTGCAGAGAAAGAGCTTTTTGGAGGAGGGATTTGAGTTGTGGTTTGCTCTCATCATGAATCCGGCGTATTTGTTGTGGATCGAAGATTTGTTAGAGGATGGTGATGAGGGTTTGAAGATTGTAGGCCATTGATTTCTCTCTGGTTTTTTCTCACTCACAAATTAATCTCACACAAAGCTGTAATGAATAACAAATTAATTAATATCTACTTAATTGTTATAAGCTTAAGCAGAAGAATTCTTCATTCACAGCCTGTAAGCTATAATAAAGAAATACAAACTGGTTATATAAAATTGAGATTAACAACTAACAGAGCAACATTTATATATGATATTGGTAGGAGCTATGAATATTAGTATGTTTATTCAAATTTCTAGATTCATATTTATTATAATATTTATACACACACATGGAGCAACATTTATGATCTTGATTGAAGCGTTGAATATTTATATTTTATTCAAATTACTGGATTAATTAATATTTATCGCTAAAGGGATATCGTGTTGAAGATGAGCAATCAAATAGAGAACCGAGCCAAAATTATTCGATTCATATACGACGCTAGGTGACGTGGGCTCCAAATTCTTTGTTGCATATTAAAAAATGCATTCAATTCAGGTTTATTTATTTTCAAAATTAATAATTTATGTTATTATAAATTATTACTTATTATATACATTACGTGATTCTAAAGTTGTTGTTTACTTTTACTTTCAATCTATTATTTATTACTTTTATTTATTATGTAAATGGCGTGGACTGTAAAAGAGTTGTTTAACAACAATCTATGTACCCATTATAAAAGAGTGGATTCTTACAAAATTTGATTTGCCTAATATACCCTCTCTTATTTTTAATATGAATTGGAACATTATGAAGATATATATCCGATAAATAATTTATGATAGCTCAACAAAATAGATGAAGTCAAGCATGAAGAATTCTAATTATAATAGGATTATATAATTGATGAAGAAAAGAAAAGGAAAACGAGTATATGGATAAGGGGGAAAACGTCTCTAACTAATCGTATAATTATATACCCATGTTTATCCTATTTCTCACCCTATTCCTCATTGTGCTAACTAATTTATTAAATGATAATTGGTTCAATAATTTAATATGTAATTTCATAATTTTATTTTAGCATCTCTAATTTATGAGACATACTTTTGCTTTAAGAGTTAATTTACAAGAATAATTAACAAGTGTAACATAAAATCCTCTTAATTGGTGAGTTGTTGTGCAAAGTTATGATTAAGTTACATTATATATGTTTGAGAAACCCATAACAACCAAATGTAACACAATAAGGACTAACTATAGTCAATATGACCATTAGAATTTATCCTTCAAATAAAACACTATAATATAAATTAAAAATATATATATTCATTATATTCATAAACTCTTGCAATATAGTATGGTTAGGAAATTCCGGTGCCGCGAAATTCGATGTTGTAGATGAATTGAATATATTTTCATTAGAATTATTAATCTGTTATTGGAAATAATTTACTCTAATTGAACTAAATTGAATATTGTTTAACTAAATTTAGAAAATAAAATATAAGGTTTATAAAACATGTCTTATCTCTAACTCAGAGTTTAGAAATGTTGGTAAATGATGTAAGTATCTATACATCTTAAAAGTAGGTTTGTTAATGAGTCAAGCTACTCGCGAGCTATTCCGTGTTCGACTTGATAAAGGTTCGATCGTAAATTTAATGAACATCTCGTTTAGCTAAACGAGTCAAGCTTGAGTATGATGATACTCGACTCATTAGCGCATGAACAAGCTTGTTAAATGATTTATCTTAAAAATATAAAATTATTAATTTGATGCATTTTATACTATAATAAGTAATATTTGGATTAAGTATCTAATTAAATTCAATTATTTACAAGAAAATAATAAATATATTACATTATTGTGATTTGTGAATAAAATAACTCATATTTTTGAAAATTAACTAAAATATTAAATGAAAGTCTAAATTTAAAACGCTCGTTTAGCCTCGGCTCTGCATTATTTTTGAAATTTACTAAAATTTTAAATGAAAGTCTAAATTTAATAAATATATTAATTACATTATTGTGTATAAATTTATTAATTAGATGTCTTATATTTTATACAATAAAAGCTCATTCGATATTTTACACCCCTACTTAAAAGTGAATTGACGCTTAACAAGTATAGATTTATAAATGAACATTTAGTAGTATTGAAAATATGGCAAATTATAATTTGTGGTCAGAACTTTTACCATTTTTTAATTTATAACCTTAACTTTTAACTTTGTTGAAGAAAAAAAAAATCACAAACTTTACGGAATTGTTTGTATAAGGCATGCCCTTTTTTCGGCATAGGAATATTGACTCAGCTAACCGCTCTATACGATAAAATGCTCCAATGAAGGCAGAAGGGTTAATATTTCAAAATGTAGCGTTAAATATGATTTATTCCACCTGGATTTTTCACTTATTTCCTATATCAATTTTGTCATGTCATGATCAACACGTCAGAGCTAGAATTAAATTATTCATATTAGCTCCACCGGTCAATTGAATCAATGTTTCCAATGCTGGAAAAAAAGGTTGACCCTATTTAAACAATAGGTAGAGTTGAGTTCAGTGTCTTATTCAACAAAGTTAGAAGTTCATGTTATAAATTAAAAAAAAAAAGTGGTGAAACTTCGAACCACAAACTTTAATTTGGTCTTTGAATAAATCAAGGTACCATACTAAGTTAGAGTTCAAAAGAATAGAATCAAAACTTAAAAATAAGTTGGTAAGCCTCTATTGATTAGCTATATTTTCTTTATTCTTATCTTTTACTAAAACGTATATATTTCATATTTGTAATTGATGTGTATTGGAGAACAATTAAGATAAAATAAAATAGTAGATTGAGTACATTTATTACAAATTTTAAATCAATTTTGAGGAACATAATTATAAACATAGAGTAGCTTATTTCGAAATCAATGTAAACAATTATTGGATCTTATAAAAGATAATTAGAAAAGTGTAATTGTATCATATGATTAATAAATTATTCTTTATCTTGTATAAAATAAATAATAATAATAATAATAATAATAATAATAATAATAATAATAATAATAATAATAATAATAATAATGTAAAAAGAGGCAAGCCACGTGAGTCTCTACTAGTATTACTTAATAGGAAAAAAAATTAGCAGTATAATACTTTTCATAGCAGTATATAGCAGTATTATATATTTAAATATGATCACAAGTATGTATAGTAGTATATATAGCAGTATTTATATCACTATAATTTTTTATAGCAGTAAATATAAATATAAATATTTTTTTAGGATAATTAGGAATAAATATATTAATTGTTAGTAAATAACAGTATTAACCTTCTTATTGGTATTATATTAAAACAAATGATATTAAGAAAATCATACAAAATTTATTCCGTTAGTATAATATTTAGTCACAATCTTATTTACATATATAATAATATTATCAAAATGAAGCTATAATTTTATAATAGAAAAGGAATGTAGCTAATAAAAGGAACGTGGCTACAAAAGAAGTTCAGTTATAATGCAAAATTAGCTAGGAAATTTTCGAAAACTCCATCAATAAAATACGGCAAATAGGAAGATACATACACATAGCGTGCTTCCCCATTCTCATATTCTCCATTTGGAAATTGCATTTAATTTTTCTTTTATTTTTATTTTTATTTTTTTAAAATATTACATGAACTTGGGTAGAGTTAGTTCCTTCCCCCAAATTTTCCCCCAATTTATCGATCCCCGCTTCCTTCCCCAATTTTTCCCTCGGTAACTTCACTTCTCCTTTTTTTTTTCCATCACTCCTTCCCCCAATTTATCACCAATCTGGGCATCATTTTGAGAAGTTATTGGTTTCTTTGTTCAGTAGCTACCTCCCCTACTATTGACAAGGGGGTGATCCCTCAAAGAAGACGAAATCTTCCTCAGACGAAATCTTCCCTAGACGAAATCCCTCTCACTTACTTTTTCACTGAAAAACAATAAAGATAGATTTTGATACCTCCAAAAAGATCTCTCCTATGTTGAGCTCTCGATGAAAACACCAATGGAAGTCTCTTAAAATATCAGTCACGCCGCAGAGGAAAGAATGCATTTCCAGCGACAGTCTCAGCGGCTTCAGTATTAGGGCCCACGATTCTTCGTCTCACAAGCCTCCATGGACGCCGCCGCCCTTATTGTAGCCGCGCTCAGAGGAAGCTTAATCGGTGCGAGCCTAACATCGATGGAAAGAACGACGCGGATTTGGTGACGAAGAAACTTGAGATAAGTCGTTGTAGATCGACGATCAACCAATTGGGCGACAATACACATTGATTCCGCAAGGGAGGAAGCTCACTAGGACCAACTCCTCGCTACTCCGGTCATCCCCCACCGTCCGTTCATTGATTCAAAGCTTGTCTTCGGTGAGCGAGATCGCATCCGATCAGAAACAGCAGACCTCGAGGAGTAGAAGCCCCACCGGAAACCAAGCCCACCACCTGTTCGATCAAATGCCTATCGCTGAGCCACAATCTACCATTTCTTCGTGAGAGAACAATTTCTTCGAGATCTCAATTTTTTCGTGAGAGAAATCGTGAGAGAAAGAGAGGGGAACCAGATTTCTTCGTGAGAGAAGTCGGAGAAAGAGAAGGGAACCAGATTTTTTAGAGAGAGAACAACCAAACCACAGTTATGGTAATTAAAATTTAGATTTAATTTTAATAACTTACAAAAGTAAGAGACGTGGCCTTAGATTAAAAGGTGAGGAAGCACGCTAGGTGTACACAGAGTCCATGTTCCCAATAAAATACCTAAACATGTGTATATATAACTTAATTAAGGAAATTTATAAAATATTTAGTTAATTGAGGGAGACAAAAAAGAAAGAGAAAACTTGAAAGTTGTGCCAACACAACCATAATTAATTTAATTAATTCTATTTTAGAATTAATTTTTAAATTCACTTTATATCTGGCCAAGTATCACTAGATTAAGAGGAGACAGATGAATAAGGAATTAGGGAATTTTGGGTTTATTGTGGGTCATTAGCGGTAGATTAGTGGGTTAATGGACGTAGGTCCAACAATGGGATTTATAGAGGTAAATAAGGGGAAAGGTTGAGGGTGTAATGGTAAAAAAAGTGAACTAGGACTTGTTTTGGTGAATAAAAAATAAATAGTACTCCGTCCGTCCCGCTTGACATGTTCTGGACAAAGAAATTAAGGAGAAAGCAATTAGGAAGAAAAGTATATTTAGTGGAATTATTAAAGTGAAATAAAGTGGTTTGAGAGAGAGTGAATAGTCAAATTAAGTGAGTACAAATAGAAAAATAAAGTGGTTAGTGAGATAATGAATAGTGAATGACACAGAAAATGAGAAGGAAAGTAGGTTGAAATGTGTAAAGTGGGCCTAATTAGCCAAACTAGTTGGGCCCTAATTTCCTTAATTATTTTTCAAAAATAAAATAGGACACGTGTAACGGAACGCCCAATGAAGAAAATAGGACAACTCAAGCGAGATGGAGGGAGTAAGTAGAACTCTTTTTGGGAAGCGAGGGAGTATACTTTTCAAGATGAGTGGGACAACTAAAAAAAACATTATGTTAAAAGACGAATAGTATCGAGGGTAATTTTTTCTAACAACTTTGGAAAAAATAAAAATAAAAAAATCATATAGAATCTAAATAAAATAGCATGCACAAACACATGGAAAATGACTTAGTTTGTAGTACACATGCCGAATGAAAAAATAAAAATAAAAAAATTGTTCGGGTACGTGGACGTGCCCGACTTATGCACTGTTTCTGGGCAGGCGCGTGTGTGGGTCCTTATCTGGGTCGGGTCAACCCATCTTATGAATACACCAGGGTGTAAAGGAGACTAACTCGGATTTAAAGCATTACTATTCACAAAATTAAACTTCAAATGACTACGCGGTTCTATTCTACACTTTCTTTTTTCTTCTAAAATTTCTCTTTTTTTTTAATCTTTTTTTTCTGTAAGTTAATAATTGAATTTAAAGACCATGCCATAATGGACTCAAAATTTCAAATATCTACTGTTCCAAACATTATGGATAAATTCAAGCTTTGAAGAATTAAAAAAAATGTTAGGCATAGGGAAAAGGATTTAAATATCATGATGCTTAGTCATTGCTATGTACAAATAAGTAGTCATCAATTTATAGTTGTAAAGCATCAAAAGTGGAGAGAAATAAAATTTTTAAACGAGTGTTGAGAATTCAAGGAAAACTCGATCCTATAAAAAAACAACACAACAATTTATAGTTTCAGCTAAATTTGATTTTGTATGTTAAAAGTAGAATTGAAGGGCTAACCTTTGAACTTTAAATCGAATAATCTTCCGAAGCTTGCACCTCAAAAGCTCAAAGTCAACTCTCAAGTTCTGGCGATATGAACCTTTAGTTTTCAGACAAGGCAATAGAAATACAGTAGTATGAGAGAGAGAGAGAGAGAAATAGAGTGGTGGGTGGTGGGGTATCAATGAAGGGCATTATACATATTATTAACACTTGAACAATTATTGATCTTAAAAATTAGGATTAACTAAGTTTTTAATTAAGGTTAGTTAGAAAATTATTAACTTAGTTTAGGTTTAATTAGAAAATTGGAAAAGTAACTTAAATGTTGTCATAGATTTCGAGATTCCAATTGTCCACAATTACTGATTATAATATATAACATGATTTCAGCAGAGAAAGATTGTAATAAAATACGTACTTTATTAGACGACCAAGACTTTACCAAGCCATTAAAATGAAGCTTTGTCAGCGCGTCACCCATGAAGAGTTACTTGAGTATGTGCGTTACAAAAAGTTACCGTCCTTATTTTTAAATCTCAAATAATTGATTCTGAGTTCGAAATAGGAGTCAAATGCAAAAATTGGAAGTTTTTTCAAATCTCGTAATGTATAAGCATTTTTCTAAAAATACTAAAAATTACGGTCCCGTTCAAATTGTGTTAGGCCGGAGCTGGTTTTGATATTTATGTTTGATGATTTTTTTGTACAAGTAAGCTTACCACCCTAATATATTGAAGTTGGTGACTTAAATACGTAGTGCCTGCAATCTTGCTTTGTTAATTTATAAATATTTTATTCGAGAATAAGTTGTTTTTCGCGTAACATATTGCATAAATAGTAGTGGTACATAAGATAACGCAATATTTAAGAAAATTTCAGATTAATTTTTCTTTGGGAAAACTCTTTATAAATACCTTTTGATAAAAAGTAGAAGTTTTTTACACTCTTTTATAAGAGTATAAGTTTTCTATACAAAAATCACTTAAAAGACTAAAATACCCTTATTTTTAATCAAGAAAAAAGAAAAGACAAAAAAAATTTAAAAAACCCTAAAATCTATGCGGTCCCCCACTTCCCCCACCACACATCACTTTCTCTCTCTCCCTCCCTCTCAACCCACGACACACACACGGCTGCGAAAAAAAAACACACACACGACGGCAATATGAGTGAACACTCCGACCACGATGGGGAGTCAAGGGCGTCGGCATCTACCTCCGGCGAGGAGGAAGTACGACTCGTCGTAAACGAACCACCCGTTAGTGCTAAAATTCCACACGAAATTGAATTTTGGATTTGCAAAATATATGCTTCTAAGTGTGTGTTTATGTTCGATTTATTGAATATGAGAACAATGTACTTGATTTTATGAGCATTAAAAGTGTTATATCTAAAATTTGTTGATAAAAATTGGGATTTTAAGTGAAAAACGGGCTGCCCACGGTGGGTGTTTATGTACCCACGATGGCACCCATCATGGGAAGCCCCATCGTGGGCACCCCGTCGTGGGCACCCCATCGTGGGCACCCAGTCGTGGGCAGCCCCGTCGTGGGTAGCCCCATAGTGGGTTGCCCCGTCGTGGGTTGCCCCGTCGTGTGTTTCCCCATCGTGGGCAGCCCCATCGTGGGTGTCCATGGACTATTTTATAGGCTTTGGGTTTTGTGGTTTTGTTTGTTTGAGTGATCGAACTTCTATCCTTATACTTTATGTGTTTATATTGCAGCCCGGTTGTGATTGGATGAGACCTGGATTGCGTCATCATAACAAATTAATAAATATATATTGTCGTGAGATCCATATACCGAAGGTATTTCGGCACTTCACGCACAATCCTCGACGGTATCAAGAAGTGTATGATGAATTTACGGCGGGAATTGTTGGCCGTTTGATCAAACATAAGAGACTTGAAAGTACAAATAGTGTCCTGCATCATTTGTTGGCCCGTCAGTTGACTGGTAGAGAGATCCCCACGGATGAGACGTGGTTCCAAATTGCCGGGAGAACCCTCCGCTTCACAGCACGCGACTTTGCGTGCATTACTGGATTGAATTTTGGGAAGATAAATTTTGATCCAAATGAGAGACATCTTCTCCGGCCTGACAGTCTTTTCCATAGAGTATTCAAAGGCCGCAAAACTAAAGTTATAGAAATGCATAATAGGTTTAAAGATTTAGATTTGGGAGACAACCTCGAAGACTATGTGAAGGTAGCTAAGCTCTTACTTTACTACCGGTTTCTCCTGTGTCGGGACCATAATATAGATGTGGAGGAATGGGCATGGGCATTAGTTGAGGATCCGAAAAGTTGGGAACAGTTTCCGTGGGGTGATTACACATATCAGGCATTGACTTACTACATCAACAACACCGCCAAGAATCCCAACCAATGCGATATTGGAACTTATCACTTTTACGGACCGATTTGGGTTTTACAAATTTGGTCTTACGAGTGTATTCCACTGTTGGGACGGAACTGTGGAACCCGATCATCCACCGTTAGAGTTCCTCGATGTTTTATGTGGACTACGAGATGTCTTAAAGCAGATTTCAGCACCTTCTTCGAGAGAGAGGTACGTGTCTTGCCTTTATTTTTATAATATTTTATCATTTATATTACATGTTTAATTTGTGATCTAATAATAATAATTTTACATAACTTGTTTAGGGTCTTATCATACATAACACGATGCCTATTCTTGCGGAAGACAAGAATACAGAAAATGTTTCCCCGAAAAAGGTGAAAAGGAAGGGAAAATTGGCGAAGGCTGCGGAGGTGGTGGGGAAGATAATTAAACCGACCTCATCGGCACAGAAAATTCCAAAACGACGCCGACAAAGCACCCCACCATCACCACCACCAGTAGATACAGCTGAGACAGCAGAGCCGGTCTATCAGGAGAGACCCGAAGATAGAGTGTGTTGTGTCCACGGACGTCCTTGTCCTCACCACGCGAAGGACGACACAGACGACTACTTTGATCGTCGGCTGAGGGCGGTCTTGATGGACGAGTCTGACAAGTGCTTCTTTGCTACCTTTTCCCGGAAGCTCTTTGCTCAGGTGAAGGAGTATTTCGGTCCGAGACACAGACGGTCTAGGAGCCCTCCACAGCCGTCTGTTGGGAGCCACAGGAGGAGCCTTGAGCCACACCGTCACTCTACAGAGGTTTTTAGCACACACCGGAGGTTTCCGGACCCGCCTCGTCACTCTGCAGCTGCAACACTACAGGGACAGCACAGTCACCACATCCCTGAGCGTACCGAGTAGCCGATGCACCACCTGCTAGGGCAATCCTTTGATCTTATACCCCACCAAAGCGAGCCACCTGAGCAGCCTTGGGGGTATCAGCCTGCCCAGCAGCAGCAGCCGCCGATGTTCTTCGGCTACAGTAGTAGACCGCTGCATCAGTACGACCCTCCGACGTGGCAGCCTCCGATGTTTCGACCTCCTATCTGGCAGCAGCAGTCAGTGTTTCCAGGCGACGGCAGCAGCAGTCACCATTTTCCTACTGCCGAGTTCACCCCACATGAGCAGCAGATTCCCTACCAACCTGAGTACCAGCAGGAGCAGTCATTTTTTCCTACTGTGGAGGACACCACACCCGAGCAGCCCAGACGGCAGGTTTCACCTGTTAATATTCAGTGGTCGTCATCCTCTGATGAGGAGTCTGCTGAGCAAGATTACGAATTGGCGGAGCGAGAGGAGGTGCAAGGTCATCGTAAGACGAGACCGTCTACCGCCATGCAGACGCCTTACCAAGCCATGACTCAGCAGGCCGTGAAGAGGTTGAAGCGTATGTATAGAAGGCATAGAAAATCAGGAGAGGATGCTGTAATCACAATTCCGATGCTTGGCCATGTTGTGGTGCAATCTGTTTTTGATCGTCTGGAGGATCCTCGACAAATGATGTGGGCAGAGGTACAATTCTATCTTAAATTACAATAATTCAAACTTATTTGTATATTATAACTAACAAAATTAAATAACAATGCAGGAGATAGAGCTCTACCTAAACTATATGAAATTCAAGGTGAGACATTTAGATAGGTTGACAGCTGATGGAGTATGTGAGGCAACCACCATTATAGTCAGCACTGGCTTCTATGTAAGTATTTCTCTTCGATTTATGTAAATCTTGATTATATTAATATTCTTTTAGATTTATGTAATTTTTGGTTGTATTACTAGAATGGTTTGCGAAATGAGTGGGATAAGTTGTTCCCTATTAATGCACGAGGAGAGAGAAAGAAAATTCCTCCAGGGCTTAGACTACATACTAATTGGCGTGTACCCGATGCTCTTATACATATGGTTGATGGCACAGAAAGTGAATTAGCAACGGCTTGGTGGCAAGCTAACCATGTAAGTTATTATATTTTAAAATAATTTCATATTTGTAGTTTACTATAATTTTTTTTTTAATGTAGTTAAATTGTTAAATTATTCCTTGTCGTGTACAGGTCATAACAGTGTGCAATGTCGGGGGATTCATTGGGTCACCATACGCATTTGTTTGAAGGATTTGACTGTCGAGCTGTATGACTCGACCATGATCCATCACAGAAAACGAACGTGCGCGAGGAGCAATTACAGTGTGTGACCGATCTCTTACCTCGACTGTTGCTTGCATCAGGATACTGAGAGCAAAATTCCCATAGACAAAGGTTAAAAAACTCTCCGCTCTTGATTAAGATGCGTGAGGAGGAGCAATTCATCCAGACCGACGGGACAAATTGTGGCCCATACTCTCTTATGTATGTTGATCGCCTCATCAATTTAACATCGACACATCGTAATGTGTCATACATTGAGAAGTATAGGTATTTTGTTGGAACTAGAATATTTTGGTTAGGAGTAGAGGGTTCGTTATGGGAGAAAAGGCATAGCTAAAATATCATTTTTTTAAATATTTGAACTTATTTTATATGATATTTGAACTTGCTTGTCATTTTTGTAAATATTTGATCTTGCTTGTTTAAGATGTGAGAATGATGTTGAAAATAGCAGGTGAAAAAGGGACTCCCTGGATACCCACGATGGGCAAACCCACGATGGTGGCCATCGTTGGCAGCCCACGATGGGCAAACCCACGATGGTGGCCATCGTTGGCATCCCACGATGGGCAAACCCACGATGGTGGCCATCGTTGGCAGCCCACGATTGTGGCCACGATGGGCAGCCCACGATGGTAGCCATCGTGAGCACGGTGGTGAGCAGCCACCGTGGGCACAAGAACATGAGTGAATTTCATTTTTTGTTCGATTCCTTCTTCGATTCTGTTGTTTAGTGCTTGTATAATAGCTTATTTTTCAATTTAAAACTACTTTACAACATAAACCTTCATCTAATTCATTAGTAAATCAGGTACTTCGTACGAACGTTGAAGTTAGTGATACATAACCATTATCTGCACATTCATTCTGTATTGTACGTATAGTATAAGTTTTTTTGCACGAAATATTACATAATTGAAATACTAATCATTGAATTAACAAATTGTATCATATAATTTATAAGGACGGGATTAATGTGCAGATAATGGTTATGTATCACTAACTTCAATGTTCGTACGAAGTACCTGATTTACTAATGAATTAGATGAAGGACACGTGTGGGTGTTTGGATTATGTTGTAGAGTAGTTTTAAATTGAAAAATAAGCTATTATACAAGCACTAAACAACAAAATCGAAGAAGGAATCGAACAAAAAATGAAATTCACTCATGTTCTTGTGCCCACGGTGGCTGCTCACCACCGTGCTCACGATGGATACCATCGTGGGCTGCCCATCAAGGGCTGTCCATCGTGGGCTGCCCATCGTGGACTTCCCACGGTGGCCACCATCGTGGGCTGCCCACGATGAGCACCATAGTGGGTTTGCCTATCGTGGGCTTCCCATCGTGGGCTAGCCATCGTGGCTGTCCATTGTGGGCTTCCCACGATGAGCACCATAGTGGGTTTTGCCCATCGTGGGCTTCCCACGATGGCCATCATCGTGAGTTTGGCCATCGTGGGTATCCAGGGACTGATGTTTTTTCACCTGCTATTTTAAACCTCATTCAAGTATCACTTACATATATAAAATAAGTTCAAATATATTAAAATTTAGTTTTGTTTTCTCTTCCAATACAAATCATAAATTCATCTTAAACAACAAAAAAAATAACATATTTACGTTTCACGATAAGGATATTTCCTCGCATCATGATCATCAAGACGACAAATGCTACACTTTTTCTTCCGCCGATGCCTTTGCCTTACCTGTTCTCCTTCGGCCTCTTCTGCATCTTCAGGGGGGTTATTCAAGTCAACACCACTGAACGGGATGGATGTTGTGCAAGTCTTTTTGTTGTGGCCCCTTCCATGACACCTACCACATACTTAGGGACTTCTCACCAAATTTTCTATTGCGGATCGTGCACGACTATCTTTTGGCCGCCCAGCCTGACGTACCTCATCCATAGGAAGACAAACAATTGCGGAGATCTCCGGAGGCACAACCCACTCATCTGGATGCGGTATTGGGTTAATATGCTCCATATAAGTCTCTCTAAATGTCTCCTATTTGAAATAACGACTTACAAAATCGTACACAGACAAACCGTTACCTGCACGCATGTTAAATAAGAAAATGACGAAAATTTCAAAATATGGATAGGCTAAGCTAAATGAAAGTTCGTGCAACCAAACAATATTTAGTAGTTGAACATGTTACCTTATAGCGGCAACAGCATGGCGACATGGAATCAAATCTAAATCCCACGCTCGACACGTACATGTCCAGGTTCTTAAATCAACGTTATAAGAAACATTTCTTTCTTCAACCCTGTAAACATGTGTGGTGGTGTTACCTCGAGCTGATGGGTACCGTGTTGCACGGATAAAGAAAGTTTTTCCAATGCGTTCTGTGTCAACTCATGATCTCTCGATGCAGCTTCTTCTTGATGCTCATCGGTCCATTTCTCTACAATGAAACAGTACATCTCAATCATCGAGTGCACTGGGAGACACCGCGCCCATAACATACGAGAGTTCAAACATTCGGCATAATTGGAGGTCAAGAAGTCATAGCGTCGGACCGGACACTTACACTTAGCCCACCTCTCCGGTCCAATGTCAGAAAGCCGTCTGTGAGCTCCGTTGGGGCTCACTTGATGCAGTTTTGAGAACAAATCTTCAAACTCTTCATGTCGATTACAATATGCTGCAGCTTGGAAGATAGTGGCTACGTGCTTTCCGTAGAGCGTGAGATTTTTTTGAAGGTGGTGGTAGCACAACCCGTGGAATGCATTCGGGTAAACGGCTCGAACTGCATTCCTAATGCTCAAATGCTGGTCACTCACAATCAGTAAATCATCTGGAGGGTTGTAGCATCTACGGAGGTTGGAGAGAAAATATACCCACGACTCATCATTCTCCTTGGGACCGAGGCCAATTGCAAGGGGGAAGACATGGTTGTTCCCATCCAGCGTGACGGCTACAAATAAAATTCCTCGGTTCTTTCCCTTAAGATGGGTCCCGTCCACTACAAGCACCGGCCGTAGACACTTATTGAACGCTCGAATACTCTGTCCGAGCGCCACAAATAAGTGACATAGCGAGCCCTCGACGGTCATCTCAAGTCATAAACAGTTCCCAGGTTATGCTGCTTCAACAAATATAGATATGACAGGATCTTCTGATACGACGAGATGTGGTCGCCATACGTATTTTCTATGGCTATGTTTCTCGTTCGGAGAGCAAAACTGTATAGAATGTTAATACCAAACACTCTACGCATCTCTTCCATCATCTCCCTTGGCTTCAACGTAACCGCCTCGCCGGTCAATCTCTTAGCAAAATAAAATGCAGCAACATCAGAAGATACTGATCGTGCAGCAGCACGATTCAAATTGTGGTGACATGTGTGATCTAGGAATAACTTAGTAATTCTCCAAATGGTGCCGCCCTCAACAACACAAATTCTAAAGCTGCAATTCTTTCTGCCAGTCTTGCATAGGAAGGTCGTACGATTGCGAGCCGAACGTTTCGATCTACACTCCAAAAAGTTCTCCAGATGATACATTCCAATAGTGATCCTCAAGTCTTTCTTCGACCTAAATAAGGCCCCCACTTCGAGTTCCCCACGCACTGGTGGTGGTTGCTCAACCCACCCTAATCTCCCTGCGCTGTCAAGATCGGGAAATGGAATGATTCAATTGCGCATTGCGCGCAAATGCTCGGTCTCGCGTTCGGACTGATGGTCCGATGTGAAGTTTCGATGACCAAAAACCCTATCCATTTGTTCCGGCTGTCGCATCCAAGCAAGAAAATCAATAGATAGCAAATCAAGCAATTCTTTGCGACTATCATCTGCTTCGTCTTCGGACGAACTCACCTCATCTTCTTCATTTTGTTGGTAGTCACCATCTTCATCCTCATCTTCCTCATCTTCATCATCTTGTTCATATTGCTCATATGAGTGGGGCATGCAGTTGTCAACGTCGTGGTGCTCAAATCCAGAGCTGTTACCACCAAACTTAACCTCGGGGGCGGATGAGCCGCCGTAATCAACGTAAACCTCCGGATCGTCTTTCTGTTCAATTAAAAGACGCAGTAACTCGATATCACTCCGCAATAGAACTTTTACTTTGTTTCCGTTGCCCATGCGTGTCAAGTACCACAACGTGTAGTCGGTCGGATTTATATTTCCCAACCCTTCTCCAATAAGTTCAACAAGGTTTGCACGGTTCACTGTGGCACTATCGATGAAGACAAAAAAGAATCCCCATCTATATAATTCGATCGATCCCAACGACCGCTGTGACGTATCAACATACGTTGCCACGACATTTGAAAAATAAAAAATAGCCAAGAAATTATAAAAATCCGATCGAACATGCCAAAAATTGAAGATCCTGTTTACCCACGATGGGTAAACCCACGATGGACCATCGTGGGTTCCACGGTGGTAACCATCGTTGGTTGCCACGATGGGGCAAACCACGGTGGGGCAACCTACGATGGCAACCCACATCGTGGGTAGGCCATCGTGGGTTGCAGAAACGGGCCCAGAAAATGCAGAAATCTCATACACACGACAGGGATATATTTTTACGGCTATTTTACTTCTAAAAATATTTCTAAACATGCAAATATACTCTCTTATAACTAAATATCAACATATAATTCATGTACATGAAAATTTTCTACCATCGTGTGAAAAAATACATCCACCGTGGGTTTGCCATCGTGTGTATATAAACACTCGTCGAAAAAAATCATATTTTACGTGGTGAATATAGTTGCATACCTTCTTTCTACCCCAGAAACACGAAAGCCTTCCGTTTGAGCTTCAACTTCGTGTGTTTGAGAATTTTACGTCGTAAATATAGTTTTTTTTTTGAAGACCCACTTCTCTCTTATTCTCTATGTCGTGAGTTTCAAGTTCGTGTGTGTGACAATTTTGCATTACACAATTACATTAGTTGTTGTGTGTTTAATGAGAGCAAACAACCTCTCTTCCAAAACATAAATGAGCATTGTTCAAATTTAATGTCATCAAGGTTGGTTGGTGATATTGTTTGGGTTTAGGGTTTATTAGAGGAAGAAGAAAGAGAAAGAGAGAGAGAGAGAGAAACCAGCGTGTATATAATAAAAACAAGAAAAAAAAGTCAATTTTTTGTCTTTTCATATTTGTTTATTAAAAGTAAGGGTATTTTAATCTTTTACATGATTTTGGTATAGAAAACTTATGTTCTTATGAATGGGTGTAAAAAACTTCTATGTTTTATAAAAAGGTATTTAAAAATACATTCTCACTTTTTCTTTTGTGTACGTGTGGGTTGAGCGAGCTTTGCATAGAGCACATTTTTTAGTAGTTGGACACTATGTACTCACTCAGTCTCGTTATTGATGTCACATTTTTATTTTATTTTTTTGGATACGAATACTAAGAAAAAACAGAATTATTATATAGTATAGCATTGTAGAGAATATTTTTTGCTACATTTTTTTGTATTTTGATTATAATTAAAAAAGGGATAATAGTCTGTAAAACCTCAACCTTTTTTCAAATTCGAGAATTGTACACGAGTTTTTTTTTTCGCTGGCCATTTTCTTCTGATTTTGCACCTTCAATTGATTTCCCCCAATTTGAATCTGACGTGGAGACTGGAAATGACATGTTGGACGCCGGAATAAGTAATACGACATCGTTTTATAAAATCATAATTTAAAATAAAAATAAAAATAATACATCATAATCCACCTCATCTTTATCAATAAAAAAATAAAAAAAATTAAGAAATACTCTCTCACATCTCTCTCACACGTTCTCATATGATTCAAAACAATTGAATCTGTGAACCTCTCCTCATCCTCTCTCTCTCTCTCCCTCTCTCTCTCGATCTGTGACCGCCGTCGCCACACAAATTTCAATTTTTTTTGGTTTATAGATTATAAAATCTTTGATTTACACATTATAGAGGTATAAATTGTGTTAGGTTCGCAAATGGGTGGTGGTGGTGGCGGTTGGAGAAGTGGGTTGTGGTGGTGGCGGTCGGAGAAGCGTGATGAGAAAAGATGAACTTAGGAGAGAGAGAGAAAACTTGTGGATTTCATTTTTATTTTTATTTTTTAATTGGGTGTAAAACGTTGTCGTTTTATGTTAAGGGGACGACATCGTTTAGTTTGTCGCCCCGGTGTGTCCAACGTGGAGTTCCGAGAAGCCAAGTCAGAAAAAAAATTTGGGGAAAATCGATCGGAAGTGCAAAATCAGAAAAGAATCTGCAATTAAAGGAGGAACAACCACTTAAACCAACAGAAACTTTACACTAGAGAACCAACTTTAGCTATTAAGGTATAATGCCTTTTTTTTTTGTCTTTTTTTTCTTTTTCTGCGAATCCAAACATCCTCCATAAGCATAAAAAATGCGCATCAAACTGGAATAAAATAGATTAACTCGAATAAAATCAACATAAAATTAATTGAGAAAAATCAATAACTCGAATACCTAGAAGATTAGTGTTTGAGCAAGCCAAAAGGATTGCTCCAATCAAACTCAGACTCCATAAGTGACTACTCATTTAGAGCCAGCCACATTGAGAAGTAAAAAAAGAAGAATTGCAAGAGTAAATGACAATGTTTGAAATACAACAAAATGAATGAAAATAAAACAAGATGGATAAAAGCAGGAGAAAATAACATGAATTGCATCCCACTTCACTCCGACTTGTGCCTGGGCCTGCATCTGTTGTCCAGCCTATTGCAAAGTAATTCATAAGAAAACAGAGAAAATTTTCAATTCGCGGGTCATATAGATCCTAGATAGCTACGTACGTTCGACAGTTTATATATTAATGCATGAATTAAAAAAAAAACAGAATTCATGACATGAATATATATGTATAATGAAAAAGCATAGCAAGGATATAGGTTGTGGATATACAGATCCATGTGAAAACTACAAAGCAATCTGAATCATTAAGAATCGAAGCATAAGCATATATAATAAGACATATGTTTTATACGATAAAGCATGAATTGAAAAATGCATTCATTACATGACTATATATATATTAAGAAAAAGCATAGCATGGTTATAGGTTGTCATTAGTTGTTGAGAAGGATGTCAACTCATGTAGTATATGAAAAGAACAAATATAGGTTGAGCTAGCTATACCTTGTGTCACTGCAGTGAGATGGAGCGAATCATGCATCATCATCATCGTCGTCGTCATCATCGTCATCATCGTCATCGTCATCGTCGTCGTCGTCGTCGTCATCATCATCATCATCATCATCATCATCATCATCATCATCATGTATACGAAGTTGGAGGGCGTAGTTGTCGTATTCAGAATGTTGCACCTCCACGATCTGCTTTGCTGATTCCACAGATGATGCGCTGCATCCTATCATCTCGATCAATTCGAGGGTTGGGATTTCTCCAATGCCGCTGGGAATTTCCTCTAGCTCTTCACACTCTTGTAGAAGCAAGTGGCGGAGTTTAGGGAAGTTGGTCTCATCAGCTCTCCAATGCACTAAATTCAAGAACTCCAGTTTTAGAAACTGCAGTGACCTGAATTCCTCTCCTTCTCTTACTTCCCAATCATTTGCATCTACTGTCGTATTTAGAAAAAAGTCGCATAACTCTATCTTGAGCACGTCGAGATTCGGTAGGCCACACAGAGTCATTGCCATGCGCGGATATATTGAGCAACGATACAAAGTTAAATTTTTAAGAGTAGGAGGAGATACCCAATCCTTACCATCAAACCATTTGCATTTTAATGTTTCGAGTTTGTGGAGATGGCTTAAATCAATTACTTGTCGGCTACATCCGCAAGAGATTCCCAAGTTTTTTACATTTGGGATGGCTTGAAGGAAACCCCTCTCAAGTAGTGATTCAGTAAGCTCCACACAAGAAAGCGTCCGCAGCTTATTCATCTCAACAACCATTTCATTGTCGTCATCCTCACTCGTAAAAAAATCTGCACGAAGCTTGAGATACATTAACCCAGACATCTTCCATATCTCAGATGGCACATATTCCCCCATTGGACAACGATTAATCAAGATTTGCAAATTCACCAATCTTGATATTCCCACACATAACCTTTCACAGTTCAAACCTAAGTAGCGTAGGTTGACAAGCTGTAATATTTCTTTCGGAAACTCTTCGAACGGGATCTCATACGTTATATCCAACACTCTAAGCAAGTTTGAGACGGAAGAGATATAACTTACAGCCGGACTCGGTTCCCACAAACTATTGATATCTGTGCATCGAAAACTTCGAGCAAGTGACATCAACTCAGCATGTGTATCTTCCATTCCATCTGAGTATCTTGGTTCGCTACTCACACGGCGCAACTTCGAGATCATGCCACGCCCACTGTCATCTGTCATGACATGTAAAAAGTTGTCCTCATCAGCCTTCTTGATGCATAGATCCCTCAACACATCATGGATCACGTAGCTCTTCACCTTTCTACTCAACTTGTTTCGTCTCACCGTAAGTAGATTTCTCTCCACCAGTCCCTTTAAGTATTCCTCTGCCACTTCCTCCAAACTCTTTTTGTCTCTACTTGATTTGATAAATCCCTCAGCTATCCAGTAACAAATGAGATTGCAACCTGTTATCTCATAATCTTCAGGGAAACCCCCCATATACAAGAAACATGGTTTCAAGTAATTAGGCAAGTGGCTATAACTTAAAGACAATATGCTAGAATATTTCTCATTTTCCTTTGATCTAGCAATTGCGCCTCTTACGTTCTCTCCAATATCTTCCCAAACATCTTTTGATCTTCCCTCCTTAGACAAGAGCCCTCCAATCACGGTGATGGCAAGTGGAAGCCCACCGCAATCACTCGCAATCTTTTCTCCGATCGATTCTAATTCCGAAGGGCAATTTTCTTCTCCAAATACAATTTTGCGGAGAAGATCCCAACTTGCATACTCGCTTAGCAACTGGACTACATGTTGCCAGCTATTTGAGTTTGCATACGTGCCCACAATTGATTCTCGGGTGGTTATCACTACTCGACTTCCGTTGTTGGGTGCCCCAGATATCATCTAGTATAATCAGGTATCTCCTACCGTATAGACTCTGGTACAATCTATGTTTCAACTCGCTAACATCTTCATCAACTACTTCTTTTCCATTGATGCAAGAAACAAGCCTTAATAGAATAGTACGCATATTGTAATCTTGGGACACAGTAGCCCAAGCACGAGCATATTGAAAGCGAGAAACAATGTCAGGATCTTCATAAAGGTTTCGAGCAAGAGTGGTCTTACCAGCGCCACCCATCCCCACGATGGGGATGATCTCCATCTTGCTCGACATCCCGACCAGTCGTTCCTTCAAATCCCACCACAGTGCTAGCTTTAGCACTCTTGGGATTCAATGAAGCAGCAGCAGCAGCACCACCACCACTCGATGAACTACTGCCTCTCCACGTCGATGATGTAATCTTCTTTCCAGATTCCAGCTCCACGAGCTTCCCAACTTGTTCCATTGCAGAATCAAGTTGTTGCGTTACTTGTTGCAGATCTTCTGAGGAAAAACTGATCAACAGTTCTTCGGTCAAACTTGTGGATCGCATTTGATCAACCATGCATGATTCTATGATATCTTCTGCTTTATGCGCTGCAGCTCGGATTTCTCTCTCCAATTTTTCTATATTTGGGGGAGCGGATTTTTCAAGAATCAGCTGCAGAGAAACAGCTTTTTCGAGGAGGGAATTGAGTTGTGGTTTGCTGTCATAATGAATTTGGCATTTTTGTTGAGGATCCAAGATTTGTTCGAGGATGGTGATGAGGGTTTGAAGATTGTAGGCCATTGATTTCTCTCTGATTTTTTCTCACTCACAAAGCTGTAATGAATAACAAATGAATTAATATCAACCGGTTATCAGCTTAAGCACAAGATTGAAGCATTGAATATTAATATTTTATTCTAACTAGTGTATAACCCGTCGAAAATCGACGGGAAATTATATTAATAAAAATTAATAAAATTATTAGATAGTAATATGTGATAGATTAAAAAAACTACTACTATTTGTTAATTATTATAGGCTTAAATCATTCGATTATGTAATTTACTAAACTCACTCAAAATTTATATGCCCTTAAACATATATCAAATTCAATTAAAAAGTAATTTTACCACATTCTTACGTCTCAAACCCATCTAGTTATTTCTGTTTAAAATTCTAATCTAATATATTCTCATTCCTTTCGATAATTTTCAAAGCTTTATTCTTCTACAAAAACGACGTGAGCAAAAATATATTTGTCTCTAAAAGAGATTATCTCACGTCAATTTTGTATGAAAATTGAGATGGATCATTTTCATTGCAAATACTCTCTGTCCCACATTGATTTAGAAAAGGAAAATAATTTTGAAGATTCTCTATAAGATGTAAGTGACCCTAAGTACCCTACATTATGAGTTCAACATAAGATTAAGAAAAAAAAAGTTGAACCACCGCGTCAATTTAATAAATAAAAATTCATATTATAGATTATAGTATTATATTGATCCGTCTACATCCATGGTTTCGGATCGGAATCGACCCATTGCCCTCTTTTTCTTGTTCACCAAAACAAGTCCTACTTACCTTTTTCCACTCACATCAAGTGGGACATACAACAACTTTCACTCTCATTTAACTTTTTTCATTCACAATATGTGGGACCCTTATTCCACTCATAAATATTTTAACTATATTTCATCTTTTTTTCACTCACAACAAGTGGGACCCTTATTCCACTCACAACAATTTTAACTTCCAATCCACTTCTTCCACTCTCAATAAGTGGGACCTTAACTCCACTCACAATAACTTTATCAGTATTTTTAATCTCCGTGTTCAGTACACAATGAGACTTGTTTTCGCGAACGGAAGGAGTATTTAACATTTAAAATTTCAAAAATCGAGATTTTAAATAAATAGGAATGGATGATTAAAAGTGATGCCACGTAGGATTTTTTCAAAGCAAGAATCATTTTCCTCCAAAGGTTGAGAAAGATATATTTACATTTTCAAGATGTGTTATTTTTGTTTTTGTTTTAGCTATATATTCATACATTAGATTCAATGTGATATGAGTATAGCAGATACTATTCAAAGATTTTAAAAAAATATGAATGAAAGATAAAGAGAATTCCACGTAGATTTCTATCACATATTACATTTAATAATTTTATTACTTTTATTAAAGAATAATTTTATTACTTTATATATTTAATATATATATAGATAGATAGAATATTATATTAAAATATGATATATATTGATTTGAAAGTTTAATTTTGTTAAGATTTTGTTTCCATGTCATATATAATATATATAGAATATAAATATGATAAATATTGATTTTAAATTCATAAAATTTGAGAATTTAAATAAATAAAAATGGAGAAATATGAGGGGTGCCACATAAGATTTTTTTTTTACGTAGAGTCATTTTCGTTTATATAATAATAATAGATAGATTGCTGGATTAATTAATAGTTATCTCCTGAAGCCAAAATTATTCGCTCCATATACAAACCCTAGTGGTGTGGGCCCCAAATTCTTTGTTGCATATTAAAAAATGCATTCAAGTCAGGTTTATTTATTTTCAAAATTAATATTTATGTTATTATAAATTAGTATTTATTATATACATTACGTGATTCTAAAGTTGTTTACTTTTACTTTTAATTTATTATTTATTACTTTTATTTATTACATAAATGGCGTAGGCCGTAAAAGAGTTGTTTAATTTGTTATATGTAAATAATTTTGAGGTAATGTTGTGAAATAGCACTTTTTTTAAAAAAAAAATTCAAAATGTCACCTTGAGTTTAAAAGTTGCAAAATAGCACTTTGAAATGTTAAATGTCTCATATACCTTTAATGAGTTTACAAGAAGGCTAACTTTCATTTGAATTATACACGAAGACTAATTTTATGTATGAACTTCCGCCAAAATTTTCCAGCGAAAATTTACCGGTGAAAAAATTCCGGTGAAAATTCGAATCATATACCAAACCTAACTTTCATGTATGCATCATACATGAAGACTAACATTTATGTATGCATCATACACAAAAAATTTCGCCGCCAAAAATTTCAAATTTGGATCATACATGACGATTAGTTTTCGTGTATGCATCATACACGAAAATTTATGCCTCCAAAAACTTCAATTTTGTATCATACATAAAGATAAGTTTTCATTTATAATATATATACGAAGATAAGATTTCGTAGATAAGTTTTCATGTATGATATATATACGAAGATAAGTTTTCGTGTACGATGTATACATGAAGTTAGGTTTCGTGTATGATTCAAATTTTCGCCGAAAAATTTCGATGGGAAATTTTTGCCGGAAAAATGCAGTGGAAAATTTTCACTGGAAATTCATACAAAAAATTAATCTTCGTAAGGGGTGAAAGTTTGGTAGAGGGAAGGGAATTGAGGTAAAGTAAGGGGTATAAAAGTCATGAAATAACTCAAAAGGCTATTCTAACACTTTTTTTTTTCTAAGAGAACATAATTCATCGTTTGACTTTCAAAAGGGCAATTTTGAGTTTTGTCTCAATAATTTTTTTAGGATAATTAGGAATAAATGTATTAATTGTTAGTAAATAGCAGTATTAAATTTCTTATAGCTATTATATTAAAACAAAAGATATTAAGAAAATCATACAAATTTTATTCCGTTAGTATAATATTTAGTCACAATCTTATTTACATATATAATAACTAGCGTATAACTCGTCGATTTTCGACGGGAAATTATTATTCTATAAATTCTTCTCAAAATCGATGTAGGATAATGAGGTAAATCATTCTGATAGAAAAAATCACTCGAACTATTGGTTAGGAATTGACCCGTCTAACGCTATTGTTCTGTGTCAGAGTTAACCCGTTCACCACGACTTTCATCAGAATTTTACCCCAAAATTTTGATCTAAGTGGGGCCGTCTACTCGACGGTTCTAAGTCAGAACCACCCGTAATATAAAAGATAAATAAATAAATTTCAAGCATGAGTCATCACAATTATTATGGCTAAGAAAATATATACTTGATGATTTTGTAAGAACTAATTTTGCTTTCATATACACACGAAGCGTGAATTGATATATATGTGATGAAATGATTGATAATTTGATATATTTTTTAAAGAATTTAAGTTGACTATGAGATAATATGATATGAGAATTAACATAGATAGCGGTGGATGTATATTAATGTTATTATATGAGAAAACATATACTATATATTTTTATACAATATATTTTTGTATATAAGAATGCTGAAAATACGAGAATTAGGATAAATAGAAATGAAGACTATAATGGATAATGTTTTCGAAGATTTGACGTTTTTATGATTTTGTTTATTAGTATTTTTAAAATTATAAATACTATGTTTAGTAGTTATATTACTTTTTTGGGAGGTAAAAATTTAAGTTTATAACTAAATTCAAGAAAATTGTTAATAATATTATATGCTTTTTTACCCATTAAACGTTTTCCAACAATTTGAAACGATGTGTTTGCAATTATACAAACCCATTTAAAAAAGTTATATACTCATACCCATCTCAAACCTGATTAAAAAGTTATTCAACTGCATGGTCCATTCTCAAAACCCATATAATCGCTAATCTTCTTGCTTAACTTTATAAAATATCAAAACTGATGATTAGAGATAAGTTATTATACAAACTTTTAATTTACTCAAATATTATCACAAAATTTACGGAATATATCAAATTGAAAAAAGGCATATTGGTGTCATTAGACACACACTGATGCAAATAAGAAAATTACAATATTTCTTCTAAAAATTCTCTTTTTTTAATCTTTCTTTTTTTTTTTGTAAATTAATAATCGAATTTAAAGACCACGCCTCAAAATTTCAAATAACTATGGTTCCTATCCTATGCTAGTTAAAAGTATTTAATTACTTTAATATACACAGGGTATAAAAGTTGGAATAAGAAAGCCTAATTATAGCTAAGATCGATACTTTCGATCTTATTGAATCCAAATCATTGAAGGGAAAACCATGCGAAGAAGTTTGGTTGAGAAAATCATTGAGGATTTGGCAATTTGTTACGAGGCATGAAAAGAAGAATCATGGTTTTTATTCAAGATCGACGCATATCAAGGTCCCATATAGTTTCATGCATAAGCAAAATGGTCCATCATATACATTGAACAATTGTGAACTGATTTTCGAATAACTAATACAATGATCCAAACATTATGGATAAATTCAAGCTTTGAATGATTAATAAAGTGTTAGGCATAGGGAAAAGGATTTAAATATCATGATGCTTAGTCATTGCTATGTACAAATAAGTACCCATCAATTTATAGTTGTAAAGCATCAAAAGTGGAGTGAGAAATAAAATTTTGAAACGAGTGTTGTGTGTGTATAAGAATTCAAGGAAAACTCAATCCTATACAAATAACAACACAACAATATAAAGTGAACTATAGTTTCAGCTAAATTTGATTTTGTATGTTAAAAGTAGAAGGGCTAACCTTTCAACTTTAAATCGAATAATCTTCCGAAGCTTGCTCCTCAAAAGCTCAAAGTCAACACTCAATTTCTGGCGATGTGAACCTTTAGTTTTCAGACAAGACAATAGAAATACAGTAATATGAGAGAGAGAGAGAGAGAGAGAGAGAGAGAGAGAGAGAGAGAGAAGGGTTAGATGGGGAATTAAATCAAGTAGTCAACGGAGAGAAAAGAGAGTGGTGGGTGGTGGGGTATCAATGAAGGGCATTATATATATTATTAACACTTGAACAATTATTGATCTTAAAAATTAGGATTAACTAAGTTTTTAATTAAGGTTAGTTAGAAAATTATTAACTTAGTTTAGGTTTTATTAGAAAATTGGAAAAGTAACTTAAATGTTGTCATAGATTTCGAGATTCCAATTGTCCACAATTATTGATTATAATACGTAACATGATTTCAGCAGAGAAGATTGTAATAAAATACGCACTTGATTAGACGACCAAGACTTTAATTTAATAACTGAATCAACTTGCATATTGCCATTCAAAATGAAGCTTTGTCAGCGCGTCACCCATGAAGAGTGAATTACACATTCATTGCTGGTTGTTGATCTCACTATCCAAATTTGGACAAAGAGCTACTTGAGTATGTGCGTTACAAAAAGTTATAGTCCTTATTTTCAAATCTCAAATAATTGATTTTGAGTCCGAAATATGAGTCAAATGCAAAAACTGAAAGTTTTTTCAAATCTCGTAACGTATAGTCTTTTTTCTGAAAACACTGAAAGTTACGGTCATGTTCAAATAATTAACTCAATAAAACAAATAGATAATTTATCCACCTTAATATTAAATATAAACCTTTTATTTGAGCAATTTAATTATTGACCAAATTAATATTTGGCAAATGAAACTACGTCATGAAAAAAGATAACTAAATACAACTATTTAATTGGCTATCAATGAATTAGACTAATTAAATTAAATTGTTACACTATACCACTAGCTGGTGTTTTGTTTTAAATTAGTTAACTCCAAGAAGAATATATGATATTCCAGAATGACTATACGTATTAGGGAGTATAAGTATTAATAATATTTACATATATAATATGAATAATTATGAATTTATTTCCTAAGATAGGATTTAGAATCCTTGATTGAGATTGACAATTTTTGTAGCTAGTTGAACATGACAAAGTATACTTTTATATAATACTAGCAGAGACTACGTGCGTTGCACGTATAATCTCATATTTAACATAATATTTTATTTTATATTAATGTATTTGAAGACAATTTTATTAAAGTTAATAAGAATATATTAATTATTGATTATTAACTTCAACAAAACGTTATCAATTAACGACATATAAATTATATCTTGTGTATTATCAAAACTTTTGCAATGACAACTTTTATAATAATATAGTAACTAATTTGCTAATTAAGCACCTTGATACTTTAGAAGAAACTAAACGAATAATTGGGAATTGCTAATTAAGCACCTATGGAACGGATATATGCATATTATGAGGCTTGCTGAGATGGATTAATCCGGGTATGTAATTCATAATTGGGAATTGGAGAAATAAATGAAGAACATTTTTAAGAACTTTTTACAATTCACTTAATGGTTTATTTGCATGCGTGAATTTCAATTGCTCATTTCGTAGTCGTTTATAGTCATCTGCATGCTCTCATCTCAAATCTCTTAATTGAGCATCATATGGAAACGTATCTCAAATTTCTTAATTGATCATCATATGGAAACGTAAAACACTTTTATTCTATGATATATGTTTAGACACATTATGATTAATTTCTCATTCACATGCCGAAAGTATTACTCTCAAGTCTTAACATGCACAACCTCATTCATCTAAAGAAAAGAAACTCCATAAATTCAAACATAAATTTCAAAAAGTATGGAGATGACGAGTTTTTTCGATTGGGCAGAAATGATGAGTTTTCTTCATTTAAAGTCCTTATTTTTTATTTTAGGCTGCAAATGTGACAATTTGATAATTTCTTTCTTCTTTTCTTTCTTTCTTTTTTTCAATAATAAGAGGGGGGAGGGAGCGAATACCAAAACTGTGACATGGCACGCCCATATCAGCAACAGGCTCTAAGTGTCACCAAAAAGTCCAAATAATTAGTTTTGTGTCCAAAATAAGAGTACAAATGCAAAACACGGAAGTTATAGTCATCATTCTCAAATTTCGTATCATATAGTCTTCTTTGTGTACTCAGTGAACGTTAGGGTACTGTTTTAACAATTAACTCCACTTTTATCTATGATATATGTTTATACACAATATCATCCATTTCTCATTCACATGTTGAAAGTATTACTCTTAAATAACATGCACAACCTCATTCATCTAAAGAAAAGAAACTCCACAAACTAATTATGTTAACCTATCTCCATAATAATTAACTTCGAAAAACAACATCACCACAAGTCACACTAATATATACTCCTTTTGATCTAGAACAATTGTCTTATTAGGGGTGAGCAAAACAAACCGAAAAACTCAACCAACCAACAAAACATACCGAAATCGTAGTGGAAATATGATAAACACCGAACCCACAGTTTCTATTTATTTTTTCAATTTTAAAAATTTGAGAATAGTGTTAGGTTTTTATTTTTATGTGTAAAAATTTACGGTTAACCTAACCGAATCAAAACTCATACAAAATTACTAATTTTACTAATTATATATTATAAATTATTATACTAACTAATCACTCCACATGGGAGTGTGTTATAAAATTATAATATTAGCTAACTTATTTTTACTACTTTGATTTAAAACATGAGAGTGTTGTTCAATTACTATTTATTCTTTTCTGAATTTAGGTTTGGAATCCACATTATAAGATATAACTTGTTTTTGCTATAAATTATGAAAAAAAAATTCAAAACTTCTCATTTTTCATGATTAACCGTTGAATAACGATTAACCGAACTGATTAAAAACCGTATGGTTGATTTTTCTGTGTGGCAAACACTTGGTTAACCGAACCGTGTTCACCCCTAATTTTAATTGTCAAATTTCTCATGTAACACTTGTTTGGTTTTTAAATTAAACAAATAATATTATGATATTGAATCCTCTACATATTCCCAACAATATAGTAATATATTAGTTTTATAGTTAAAATCATACTCCCTCCATATCTCTTCATTAAGTCAATTTTACCTTAATTGGATGTATCATTTCATTAAGCTCATTTCTTAAAATGAAAATGCACTATATGATAAGTTTCTCACTATAACTCATAAATTATCATATATGCCACTAAAAAACTACTAACTCCATTCTCTCTCCTGCTTGATGCGACAAAAATATTCCAAAAAGTTGCTTTATATATCTTTTAAATTTTAAATTAATTTATACTCCTTTGACCACTAAATTTATGCATACTTTGAGACGACATGAGTTTTTAAAAAATCCTGATAATGAAGAAAGATATAAGTAAGAGAAAAAATAGAATTAAAGTTAAAAAGTGATAGAAAGTGGTTGGTCAATGTGGTAGAAAGTGTAAATATATGAAAATTATAAGGGTAATGAGTGAGAGAGTTAATTTCTAAAATGGACTATGCATAATTTGGGAGACAGACGAAAAATGAAAACTATGCATAAAAGTAAGGGTCGGAGAAAGTATATTTTAATTTTTTGCACACATACTTTTCTTTCAATCCCCTTTTCCTATTCTCTTATATATTTATTTTTATTTCATTAAATAGTTAGTAATATCATCTTCCATTCAATTTTTAAAATTTTTATTAAACTTAAAGTAATATGCCTAAAAATCTTAACATGTACTCTGCCCCTCAGTCCCGCTCATTTTGTCTCACTTTCTTTAAATGGATGTCCCACTCAATTTGTCACATACCAAATATGAAAAGAATTTATCCTTTAAAAATAGTGGAACTTATCGACTTCATATCTTTTTACCTTTATTTTTAATCTCCGTGCCCAACAGTAAGAAAATAAAATAGGCTGGAGAGAGGAAGTATGAGCTAAACGAAACTGCACATGACGCGCCCACCATTAATTTGGTGGCGGAATGTAGACAGGAGAGACAACACATAAAAACATTCACATTTTTACTATTTCTCAAAACTTATTACACTATTTTTTCTTGAATAAATTTTACCTAATTATTAAATTATAAATGGCATCTCACCTCAAATCATTGCATTCTTAGGCCTCCAGGCCCTCCACCAATACAACTGCATTTTTTTTTAATAAAATTTTGTTTGAATTCAACGGATTGTTGAAATTATTTTAACTTTTAGATTTAAACATAATTGTTAATCTTAGTATTACGTACATTTCTTCAAAATATTATAAAATGAACAATTAATATTTATTTATGCGAAATAGATCATGCCTATCAGAAACTGACACTTATTTTTATAAAAAAAAAAAACTAAAAAAATACGCTAATACAATACTCCTTCGATATTAATATTTTAACAATATGTAATATTGAATGTGCGATTAAAGGTGGTAGAAAATGATTGATATTAGGAGGATAACTGTAAATCCAAAAACTCCAAATTAAAAATTAAGGGAATTGTCTATCCTAATAAAATTGAATCAAGTTTGATATATGCTGATTAATTGAGTTTCGAATATAATTGAAAAGATTAGCTTGAAATATGTTTGTGGAGACGTAATTAAGTACAAATATAATTTAAGGTAATTAACAATTTTAATTAGGTAAATTAATTTTCAGACTATTATTAAGTTTAAAAACACTTTATAGTGAAATAATGATTGAGAAAGTAGTAAATCAAATTGTAGTCAAAGTACCCCTCGTATAAAGAGTCCAACGTTGTTAAGAATCGTAATTGGAGCGGATTATTGTTTGTTGTTCGTTGGATTAAGATTGTTATAATAATTATAATGATATTACGGTAATGTCCTTAAATATGCTCTATAATAGGGATATAATGGGTAAATCAAATTTTGTAAACAAGGCTCTTTTATAATAAGTATAGATATATATATATATAGATATAAAGAGTAGGTATCTCGTGAGAATAAATTTTATATGAGAACGTGAAAATGATAAATTTTAATGCATTTTTATCACATCGGAAATGCATATATTGCAAAATATAATGCATACATATTCAAATGCATAAACTGCAATAATTTAATGCATTAACATCGTAATGCATAAATTACAACAACTTAATGCATCGTTAAATCTGAGCCATTGATTTAGAAAGATCAAGGGTTGAGATATATTCTCATTTCTCACCTAAGATAACATTCTCACATGATCCTCTTCTTATATATATATATATAGAGAGAGAGAGAGAGAGAGTTATGTTCATATAAAAACCCTCCTTACCCCAACCTGAAAATTTGGTGCATCTCATCACACTGTGTGGTGCATATGAATGCACGGTGTGGTGCATATGGCCTGACACTATAAAAAAAAATTCGAAAAAAAAAAAACTGAAAATTTGGTGCATCTCAATGCACTTAGTGGTGCATCTCATCACACTGTGTGGTGCATATGAATGCACGGTGTGGTGCATATGGCGTGACAGTATAAAAAAAAATCGAAAAAAAAATTCGAAAAAAAAAAGTCAACGGGTTGATCAGGTTGACCCACTTTGACCAGGATTAAATCTTGACTATCCATCATGCAAAGATGCGTGGTTAAGATTAATTCTCATTTTTTAGGATAAGGGGACTTTTCACTAGAATGCATCCCTATATATATATATATATATATATATATATATGCAGTGCAATGTTCTAAGGTAAATTTTATATTCATCAGACATGTGCATGATGACCTGATCCATATTATTAGCCACTTTCCATGTGCTGTCTATGGTATGCCTGTGAAAAAATAACACAGCACATTTTTTCTCTGATAGTTAAGTTCCATTAATGTTGTATCCTCAGAGACAATTGGAATCTCTCAAGAATTATGACTATGCAACCCCTTCGTGTTGCCTAATTAATTACTCATATTTTTTTTTTTTTCAGATTTCATAGTTATACGTAGTTTGTGCTGCCAAATTTATTATATATCCTTTGTGCTGAAAAGTTTTAACTGATTCAACTCTTTCAAGCAAATTGGAGTGTAAAAAAGGGCCAAGGATTTTTTAAATAAATAGGTAAGCTTAGAGAAGACTTAAGCATAATGAACTGCAACTCAAGCACCATATTACCACACAGCTTTAAGCACACATGAATCATAAATTGTTCTTGATTTTTACTTAAAAAAAGTTTTTGTGAAAAAATGGTTGGCAATTATATATTAGTCATTAGTGAAGCTTTTGGTAATTTTTTTTCGATTTCTTAGGAGATTTTCAATCTTTATGTGTCTATATTCAGCGGAATAAATCGCCTCAGAAGAAGACGGAGGTTGATGTCCAAACCATCTCCGATGAAGTCGCTGTGAAGTTGGTGCAGCAGATCGAACAGAAGAGGATCATCATCACCGATGATCCATGTGCATGTCTTGCCTATGGACGGAATCATTCAAACACTCAGCTGGTTGAATATTTGTATTTTTATACAAAATTCTGGGTTCACATATATTTTTTATATATACACACCTCCAACAACATTTATGATCTTGATTGAAGCGTTGAATATTTATATTTTATTCAAATTTCTGGATTAATTAATTTGCTACAAATCCGGCAGGTAAAAATTCTACACATCGATTATATAAAATTGTGAATTTACAGGCTGCCAAAATAGAACACATCGATGATATAAAATTGATCTTGAAGAACAAGTGGTCAATGTTTATGTTCTCAATCAATTATTGCATTTTGCATTTTGAAAAGTGCGTATATTGAATTAACAATAAATGTGATTTATCTAGAGCACACTCTCGGATATCAATCACGAGCTTGTATTTAGTGTGATTTAAATTTGTAATACTTGGGCACATATTTTCTTCATCATAGACCAATCTAAGGCTAAGAAGCTTCTCCTCCAACCACAAGGTTGAGGTCTAAGGCTATCTGCAACCCTTGGAGACCACTAGTGGTCTCCAAGGAGTCTCCAACACTACTTTTCCACTAGAGACCCCTTAGAGACAGTTATTCGGCCTGCAACGCAACTATATGCCAAGGTGTCTCTATCTTTAATATTAAACAATTCCCCATTTTTATTCAATTAATTCATTAAATTCCATTAATAAAAATAACATAAAACATTACATTAATTCAAATAAAATAAAATATTACATTAATTGAAATAAAAAAAATTACATTAATTAAGATATGGACTACTCCGGTAGAGGTCCAAATCTGCGCCAAAGGTGCTCGGTGAAGAAATAAGACTGAAAGATTTGAAAAGTAGAGGATGAATAATTTGAATAATGGATAATAGTGTGAAGAATGAGATGAAATTAGTGGTATTTATAATTATAAATAAAATTTATATATATATATATATATATATATATATTACATATGTAAAGAAAAAGAAAAAGAAAAGGAAAGATCTCGAGACCGGCTCGGGACTTCAACCGCTGCATCGCATGGTCTCCAAAATGCAGGGATCTCGAAGGGGTCTCAAAGTGGTCTCGAGCCCCCGCGTTGCAGGTAGTCTAAGAAGCGCTAATACCGAGACACAAAATGAATTATTTTGAAATTGATTTCAACTGAACTCATTGTCTTAAGCCCGACAAAGTCCCCAACAAATTAGAGAAAACAGGCCCAAAATAAGACAAGCCCAATATGGCCCAAAATGAAATATGCATTTGTTATAAGGGGCCCTACGCATAGGCCCAATTTTGTTAAATCTAAACAAACACTTTACGCATATAAAGATGTGTTAGTGAAAAAACTTAGCACAGTCGTATAACAGAATTAATACACTGTGCTAAAATAAAAGACACATGATATAGTAACTCAACTCGCGGTTTTGCAACCTACGTCTAGGGGTCTTTGCCCAAGAGAGAACCAATCCACTATTAGAAGAAATGACTACATAAGATCTTACACATATAGGTCGACACCTTATGCTACCCTTTCGCTCACCCTCTTCCTAACTTCACGTGGATTCGTGATTGATCCATCTACAATCGCACAACCTAAGTTCGAAGCTCCAGTCCGACCCACAGACTGAATTTATCAAAGATAAACCCTCACTAATTCATCTCTCAAGAAACTATATGGACTCAAACAATAAAACAAAGCGGCCAACCCTCACAATGTTGATGTCGAATATATATATGTTTGAAACCCTAGATCTCTTCGCCATCATGTATATATATTTTCTTAGATCTTCTTTCATTATGAGGATAAGGCTTGGGGAACACGTGTGATATCTGCTTGATAAGTATCTTGTCTACATCTATATATCATAATCATGGAAAAGATCCCGCAAAATCCGAGCAGATAAGAAAAGTCTCCCGCAAAATCTGCGCAGTTAGAAAAGTCTTTGCCAAATTGCTCAAGGTTCCCTTAGCACCAGCTGAAGCACATGTCACAGAATTTGCTCTACGCAGCGGCTTCAACACTTCAGTTGTACTTTTGGATACATAAACTTTGCCAACATCTTTGAGCAGCATCACCTCTTGAGCAGCAATGCCTCAAATCCAACAAATTTCTCTCCATTTGTAATATAAATAGCAGACATGGGCAATTTGGCAAATACAGTTTTTATTTCAAAGGAGGTGGTCCCGAAAATTTGATGTAGAGAAGCTCGCTGAATTTCTTATTCCGAAGTTTGCATTTGCTTTTGATTTCGAGGCCTCCGATCTTATGAAGAGACTGGGGTTGGTGCTTGAGGTGGTGGAGATGGTGGAAGATTCGTCTGTTCCTCTGGAAGTTTCTAGAATATTCCATAAGTCGTTAGTCGACGTGAACGAGAAAGGCACCGAGCTGCAGGTGTTTCGGTTAGTGTGGTTGTGGGAAGCTGTAGAAAGGCTCTGAAAAGAGAAATGCTTGAGTTTGTGGCTGATCATTCTTTCTTTGGCCAACTACTTAATCCCCTTGATTAGTTAATTGATTCTATCTATAGTTAATTAGTTTCAACATTAATTAATAGCACAACACAATTAGGAGCTTTAGCATTTAAATATATTATGGCATGGTGATTTATTAATGTTTGTTTCTAGTATATAATTTTGTAATTTCTTCTTCATTACGAAGAAGGGTTACATGAATAAGTTAATTATTCTTAATTTATAAATATTATGACTGCAGTGCTTGCTGACGAGTCAATTCAAATCTTCTATTGTATATTTGTGTAGTATCAGTTAAATATGTTGAATAAAGAATCCTCATATTTTCCACTTCATGTTTCCTTTTTCATTGTTTCAATAAGAAAATGACATGTGGCTAATAAAATTACTCGAATAAAATAGATTAGTATTTTGAGCTAGCTAAAAGGAAATGCTCTAATCAAGTTCACACTCATAAATTAGGACTCACGTAAAGCCATCGACATTGGATAAAAGCAGGGGAAATTTGGTTGTCATGAATGAATTGCATCCCACTTCACTGCGACTTGTGCGTGGGCTTGCATTTGTTGTCCAGCCTATTGCAAAGTAATTTGTAATAAAACGGAGAAAATAATCAATTTGCGGATCATATAGATCCTAGCTAGCTAGATCCCATGTGAAAACCACGAAGCAATCTGAATCATTAATGATCTATGTACGATTGTCAATTATCAAAGCACAACTGCAGTACATATATCAAAGCACAATCTACGTTCGATAGTTTATATAATGAAGCATGAATTGGAAAAAAAGCATTAGCATGGTTATAGGTCGTCATTAGTTGTGGAGAGAAGGATGTGATGGAGGAGTAGTATATGAAAAGCAAATAATTAATTAGTTGAAATGAGGTGGTTTACATTTTTGCAGTGCAGCGAATCATGCATCATCGATCATTCATGTTATGCGGAGTTGGAGGGTGTAGTTGTCGTATTCAGAATGTTGCTCCTCCACGATCTGCATTGCTGATTCCATAGAAGAAGCGCTGCATTTTGTCATCTCGATTAGTTCGAGGGTTGGAATTTCTCCAATGCCGCTGGGGATTTCCTCTAGCTCATCACAGTAATCTAGAAGCAAGTGGCGGAGTTTAGGGAAGTTGGTCAGCTCTCCAATGCACTAAATTCAGTTCATCCAGATGTAGAAATTGCAGTGACGTGAATTTCTCTCCTTCTTTTACTTCCCACTCCTCTGCTTCTTCTACTTCCGTATCCAGCAAAAACTTACATGCAATTATCTTGAGCACCTCGAGATTTGGTAGGCCACACAGAGTCGTCGCCATGCGCGAATATATTACACATTCGTACAAAGTTAATTTTCTAAGAGTAGGAGGAAATCCCCAATCCATACCATAAAACCATTTGCATTCCAATTTTTCGAGTTTGTGCAAATGACTGAAATCAATTACTTGTTTGGAATCCCAAACGATTGCCAATTTTTTTATATTTCGGAGGGCTTGAAGGAAACCCCTCTCAAGTAGTGATTCAGTTAGCACCACACATGATAGCGTATGCAGCTTATTCATCTCAACTAGCATTTCAATGTCATCATCTTCACTCATAAAATAATCTGCAGTGAACTTGAGATATCTTAACCCAGACATCTTCCATATCTCACATGGCACGTAACACTTATATGCACAACGATTGATCAAGATTTGCAAATTCACCAATCTTGATATTCCCACACACAACCTTTCACAGCTCAAACCTAAGTAGCGTAGGTTGACAAGCTGTAATATTTCTTTGGGGAGCTCTTCAAAATCTTCGAGATACATTATATCCAACACTCTAAGCAAGTTTGAGACTGAAGATATATAACTTACTACCACACTCAGTTGCCGCCAACCACTACTTCTGCATTCAAAACTTCGAGCAAGTGACATCAACTCAGCATGTGTATCTTTCATTTCATCCGAGTATTCTTGTTCAGTACTCACACGGCGCAACTTAGAGATCATGCCACGGCCATGATCATCTGTCATGACATGTAGAAAGTTGTCATCATCAGCCTTTCTGATACATAGATCCCTCAACACATCATGGATGACGTACCTCATCCCCTTGCTAATATTCGACTTATTTCGTCTCTCCATCACTAGATTCCTCTCCACTAGTCCCTTTAAGTATTTCTCCGCCACCTCCTCCAAACTCTTCTCATCTCTATTTGATTTGATAAATCCCTCAGCTATCCAGTAACGTATGAGTTTGGAACCTTTTATCTCATAATCTTCAGGGAAAGCTCCCATACAGGAAACATGGTTTCAAGTAATTGGGCAAGTGGTTATAACTTAAAGACAGTATGCTAGAATATTGCTCATCCTCCCCTGATCTAGCAATTGCTCCTCTTACATTCTCTCCAATATATTCCCAAACATCTTTTGATCTTCCCACCTCAGACAAGAGCCCTCCAATCACAGTGATGGCAAGTGGAAGCCCACCACAATCACTCGCAATCTTTTCTCCAATCGATTTTAATTCAGTAGGGCAGTCATCTTCTCCAAATACAATTTGGCAGAGTAGATTCCAGCTTGAAGGCTTGTCTAGAAACTGCATCGCATGTTGCTTGCTCTGTGAGTTTGCATATGTGGCCACATTTGATTCCCGAGTGGTTATCACGACTCGATTCCCATTGTTGTTGTCTGGGAAGCACATTCTCATTTCATCCCAAACTTGGGTGCTCCAAATATCATCTAGAACAATCAGGTATCTCCTACCCCACAAACTCTGGTACAAACTATGTTTCAATTCGCTAACATCTCCACCAACTACTTCTTTTCCATTTATGCAAGAAAGAAGGCTTAATAGAATACTACGCATATTATAATCTAGCGAAATAGTACCCCAAGCACGAACATCAAAGTGAGAAACAATGAGAGGATCTTCATAAAGGTTTCGAGCAAGGGTGGTCTTACCAGCGCCACCCATTCCCACGATGGGGATGATCTCTAGCGCGCTCCGCATACCCACCAGTCGTTCCTTCAACTTCATCAGATCTTCATCAAATCCCACAAATGTGCTAGCTTTAGCACTCTTGGGATTCAATGAAGCAGCAGCAGCACCAGTCGATGAACTAGTGCCTCTCGACGTCGACGATATCATCTTCTTTCCAGCTTCCACCTCCATGAGCTTCACCACTTGTTCCATTGCAGAATCAAGTTGTTGTGTTACTTGTTGCAGATCTGCCGAGGAATAACTGATCAACAGTTCTTCGGTCAAACTTGCAGATCGCATTCGATCAACCACGCGTGATTCTATGATATCTTCTGCTTTGTGCGCAGCATCTCGGATTTCTCTCTCCAAATTTTCTATATTGCAGAGTAAAGGGAATTTTTCAAGAATCTGCTGCAGAGAAACAGATTTTTCGAGGAGGGAATTGAGTTGCGGTTTGTTGTCATCATGAATTTGGCATTTTTGTTGAGGATCCAAGATTTGTTCGAGGATGGTGATGAGGGTTTGAAGATTGTAGGCCATAGATTTCTCTTTGATTTTTTCAATGAATAACAAATGAATTGATATCAACCGGTTATCAGCTTAATATCAACTTTAATTATTATAAGCTTTTAATTGGTAAGAGCGCTGAATATTTGTATTTTTATTCAAATTTATGGATTCATACTTATTTTATATATAGACACACATGGAGCAACATAACATTTATGCAATGCAACGTTCCCACCATGTGCTGATGTTGTATCCTCAGAGACAAATGGAATCTCTCTAGAATTATGACTCCGCAACCCCTTGGGCGATAAATATTTTATTAATCCAGAAATTTGAATAAATTATATAACTCTCATGGATAAATATTTTCTCCGTTTTCATGGACAGCACATGGACAGTGGCTAATAATATGGATCTAGACATCATGCACATTTCTGATGAACATTAAAAAAAAAAAAAAAGAGTAATTAATTAGGCGACACAAAGGTCGGGGTTTTTGTCTCAACATTATTGAAACTTTAGTATCAGATGAAATACACGTCCTCTTAATTACCTTGAGGGGCATTTACTAAATAGGATAGGATTGACTATTATTATCCTATGATTCCGTTATTCCAACATGTGTAGTTCCAAATATGAAGAATGATCATGTGTGATGAGATATCCTTGAATTTAATACTTAGAAGTACATGCTTGATTAGCCTATATTATTTTTATCTATCCGGCTTATCCCGCTTAGTAAATGCCCCCTGAGTAGACTGTGTTGCATAAATAGTGATAAATATTACTCCCTGTGTCCCACTACACTTGTCCCACTTTTTATTTCTGGTGTTCCATTCCAGTTGTCCTACTTTCTATTTCGGGTGTTCCATTCCAGTTGTCCTAGTTCCTTTTTTGAAAATAGTTAGTTTGGTTAATTATACTCACTTTACACCTTTAAACCTACTAGTCTTCTCATTTTCTGTGTCATTCACTATTATTTTTCTCTCTCTACTCACATTATTCCACTTTATTTCATTTTAATAACTCCACTAAATACACTTTCTACCCTTAATTGTTTTCTCCTTAATTGTTTTCAAGGCTTCAATCAAGATCATAAATGTTGCTCAATGTGTGTGTCTATATATAATATAAGTATGAATCCATAAATTTGAATAAAATAACAAATATTGTTTGGAAAAAAATTATAATCCTATTTCTAAGGGCTCGCCAAAAGAAGTCTTTTTTTGCCAGAAAATGAAAAGCTACGATTTTTTGAGGCCGATTAGCTTCGAATGTAATGTTTACAAGAATTAGATTAGGTGCATGTGTATGCAATGAAATAAGAGCCGCAAAGTTGACTTTTCCAATTTTCTAATTAAACCTAAAATAAGTTAGTAATTTTCTAACTAACCTTAATTAAAAATTTAGTTAATCCTAATTTTTAAGATCAATAATTGTTCAAGTGTTAATAATATAATGCCCTTCATTGATACCCCACCACCCACACCACTCTCTTTTCTCTCCGTTGACTACTTGATTTAATTCCCCATCTACACTCTCTCTCTCTCTCTCTCTCTCTCTCTCTCTCTCTCATACTACTGTATTTCTATTGTCTTGTCTGAAAACTAAAGGGTTCATATCGCCAGAACTTGAGAGTTGACTTTGAGCTTTTGAGGTGCAAGCTTCGGAAGATTATTCGATTTAAAGTTCAAAGGTTAGCCCTTCAATTCTACTTTTAACATACAAAATCAAATTTAGCTGAAACTATAGTTCATTTTATATTGTTGTGTTGTTAAATTTTATAGGATTGAGTTTTCCTTGAATTCTTATAGACACACAACACTCGTTTCAAAATTTTATTTCTCACTCCACTTTTGATGCTTTACAACTATAAATTGATGGGTATTTATTTGTACTAAGCATCATGATATTTAAATCCTTTTCCCTATGCCTAACAATTTTTTAATTCTTCAAAGCTTGAATGTATCCATAATGTTTGGATCATTGTATTAGTTGAAAATCAGCATCACAATTGTTGTATATGATGGACCATTTTGCTGATGCATAAAATGATATCGGACCTTGATATGCGTAGATCTTGTATAAAATTATAGCTTCATTTTGATAATACTAGCAGAAACGCACGTGCGCTGCACGTAATACCAGTCATTTGTTTCCAATTTCTTCGATATAAGGTAAAAAGATTATAATTTTTAAACATTGTCAAAGTAGTGTTTAATTATTGTTAATATAATAATATTATGAAAATGCAAATAGTATTATATATAAACGAAAAATAAAATTAAAACCTATTGTTCTTAAAAGAAACACGAGTCAAAATCTAAGGTATCGAATCTTTATTAAGTTTATATTATGTCTTGTTTGATATTGATGATTAAAGTAGATGTTTTCTTCCTTTGACTTTTTGAGATAACTTTGCCAACGACAATTGATAATCAACACTTGAAATTTCAATGCAATCTTTAATCTTCTTCTCTCTTGTGAAAAAGTAGTTCTTCATTTTTTCTTCTCTTGTACTTTGTTGGGCTGCACTCTATAGTTGATTTCTTTTTCCATCCCACTCTAGGCTTCTTACCTAGTATTTTTCACTTAATCCTTTTGGGATTTGTTTTGAGTTGAATGTGCCTCTTCAATCCATGGAACATCAATTTTATCAGAGATTCTATCCTCTCTATTCCATTCACTATAATCTTTGGATCTCCCCTACAATTTAAGTTGATAGACTTGGGAGTAGTCATAAATTGCATTTCAATTGGCGAAATACATCCGTTTTAAGTATGTAGATTCATTTTCGCCCTCGGAAAATTAATTTGTTAAAACTACATAATATTATAAAACTATTTTTTTATAATTTATAATTATTGGTTTGACATTCACTTCACTTATTGACAAAATACACTCATCTACATCTACAGTGCATCTTGCATACACAACCGTTACTTCATCAATAATGGTGACTTGTGCATTGTAGTCGTCATGTTTAATACTTAGGGTGATTTTGTATTTGAAATTGCACAAAATAATAAATATTTTTCTTGTTGGATAAATAAATTATTTCTTTAAAATTTTAATTATCACTTACATTGGGGTTGTCTCAAGAACTTCTTCATTGTATTTTCTGCATACCATAACTCCAACACTATTTTGGCATGGCCTTTTGCACTTTTTGCATAAATATATAGAATAAGAGCTCTCTAAATATATATTGTCTCCTTTTTTTTTTTTAACATGCCATGAGTACAAAATTATATATAATAAATTGTACTCTTACAATCTCTGAATAGTAGAGTTGTTTGGGGTCACTACAAATTTTAATAAAAGTTAGGTAGTTGTAAGTCGAAAAAGATATCAAAAAGTGTAGTTGTTAAGTTACTGAAGAAATGGCCACCTTTGTGAGTGGAAGAAAGAATAGAAATAATATGAAAGTCGTGGGGTCATGTCCCAAAATGGAATGATTACTATTCAGGGACGACCTTTTAAAGGAAATATGGCTCTACTTTTCAGGTACAAAAGAAGTACTATATAACCTTATTAATTACCATCGTGAATGTTTACATACTACTAATTAATCAAAAGTATATATAATTAAATTATATAGAAGAATTTACCTCATGAATGCTTACAATAAACCCATATTATCAAAATAACAAAAAAATTTAAAGAAAGCGAAATGAGAAAAATGTCATAAATTTAACGCTCAAATTTTAAAATGAGACAATTATTGAGTAATAAGGAAAAACGAAAATATGACAAATAAAAAAAAACATAGGAATGTAAAAAAATTACATGATTCATTCAAATTAAATATAATTAAAATAAAATAATTATAAGGAAGGGCAAAATGGAGAAACTGTTATAATTTTACTCAAATTCTAGAATCAGACATTTATTGCAAAATAAGAAAAATAAATAGAAATATGACAAACAAAAACAATGAAGGGAGTAAATTTAGTGATTCATAATTAATTATTAAATATTTAAACTTATTGGCACTAAATGCCCTTAAGACTTCATTGTGATTATTCTACTCTTGGAAATCATTATTTTAACATTTAAACACTTAAATTTATTAATTATACAATTACGAGTTAGGGAAGAAAACAAATACTATCTCATAAGTCATCGTCGTCGTACCCCCTCATTCATTGTAAATTTGTTTAATTTAATCGGGATGGAGACGTAACACTTTAGCTTGTACACGGAAGTACATGTCATGAATTTTCTGTCTATCAATAACTGCATGTATTGCACGGTGAATGTGAAGAAGTAAGCCATTATCTCAGCAATAATGAGACTAACTGGTATTTGCGGTGCCAAACCTTCCCGTCGATGTGACATCTTGGGGAAGATGAGCCTGTAATCCCTCGTCTTGGTCTCTATCCAATTTTATACTGAGTGAAGTAAATGATAATATGCCAATGTGGGAGGGAATATTTTTTGGGAAACAATTGCTTCTTATATTGAGATGTAAATAATTCAAACTACCCATCTGGAACTTTGGAAAATGCAATTTCAATTTTTCCATTACCACAACAAAATGTAGGAGGTTCATATTAAAATTTAGAAGCACCACAGTGAATGCAATTAGGCATCGTTTTTAATTCATGTAAAATTGAACCTACAAATATAAACAATAATATATCTAAATTAGCTTGTAACATAATAAATATAAAATATACTAATAACAATTATTCTTGTGATTATTTTAGTGAAAATTTTACCAAGAGATGATGAGCTTGACTTTAATCTTTCTAAAGTCAGAAAGTTGTTTAATAATGTCAAAAGAAACAATATATATATTTTTTTGTTAATTAGGTTGTTTTGTTTTCATAGTTATAGTTTTCCATGAGCTTTGTTCATTATCTTTAAAAGATTTGATTTAAATTATGATAGATAATCTGCAATTTTTTTATTGTTTAATATAGGTATTCTCTTATTTTAAATTCATCCTAATCTAGGCGAGGGACCTTTCTGTTAGGATGATCATGTTCTTTTTACAATGAAAATATATATACAATTACATTATATATCTAATGATAATAAAATATATTGACGAACAATTCTCCGTAAATTCAATATTTTAACAAGGGTATTGAGAATGTGCTTCAAGTTTTAGTCAGACATAATATTCTTCAACTACGTACTTTAGAAGAAAAGTTTCAAATTTGTGTTAACTTTTTAATAATATTTAGCAACAATTAATATTTGTTTATTAAATTATTTATCATCATTTCTTCAAGGTTTTCAGTTTGATCGGTTTTTATAAACATTAATATGTTTGGCCTAATCCAACTATTTCCTTGCGTGGATTTGGTTTAATATCGATAACCATATTTGTTTAGAAGATATACGTGTTGTTTGGAAGTACAGTATTTTTACAATATTTTAAATTTAAAGATAACTATTATAGTTATTAAAAATATTACTCCAGCATAAGGAAAATTATTACCAATTAACTTTTTATTATCCCATCACCAACAATATTTGTATATTCACTTTTCTACTGTGACCTTACGATGATATAATTTCCTAAATTCCATCCGTATTTGCATTTGTATGAATCACTCCAGCAATTGTTGCAATTGCTTTTAATCTTATTTTCCTCTTCTAAATAAATAACTGACAAATTCATTCATCTTTTTTTTTTCCTTCTACAAACATGTTGTCTGGAAAAGTGAAAACAATATATCTTTATTTTAAGTTTTTATTATTGTATAAATCGTACAGATTTTGTCTATTATCAAGAATATATATAATTATAATATATATATCTAACCTAGAATATTAACAATTATCTCCAATTATAATATATATATCTAATCTAGAATATAAATAATTAACTCCAATTATAATATATATCTAATGATGATAAAATCGTATATATTAATAGGGGTATTATAGGCAAACCAATTTTTTTCAACAAGACACTTTTTATATAGGTATAGATAGATTTATATATGTAAATATTAAGATTGTGACTACAATACTAACGGAATAAAGTTTGTATGATTTTCTTAATATCTTTTGTTTTAATATAATACCTATAAGAAGTTTAATACTGCTATTTACTAACAATTAATATATTTTTTTCCTAATTTTCCTAAAAATAATTATTTATATTTATATTTACTGCTATAAAAAATTATAGTGATGTAAATAGTGCTATACACAATGGCGTAGCCAGGATTTCGAATCAGGGGGCCCAATTTTCGGAAGTCCAATAATATGTGCCATTTTTTAAATCTTCGTGAAAAAGTCGACTTTAGATTTATGAGTCAATTTCTTCTCCAATAATATGAAAACTCAAGTATGAACTAGAATTATTGAAGCCATCAAATGTGAACAAGCAACATTTAGGTTTCATGCATGGTTTCAGCAAATGAAAATTCGCGGGGTTAATGATATCTGTTGGAAATATTAGATATATATAAGTGGGAGAATAATATATTGAATATTGGAGGATTTATATAAAGTGCTCAGTGTGTGTGGACGTGTATGTATGAGAGAGTGGGTGACAAGTTTTTTAATTCACTTCAATTCTACAATTCATTAATTAAGCATACATCATCATATATATAGATACATATGTGGTTAGGAATAGTTTATCTAGATAATTCTTTTTCTAGATTTTTCTAATCTTTTCTCCCTAATTCTTTACAATTCTAGAATATTCTCTACTTTTCTTTTAATTATTGTATGTAGATATTTCTTAACAAAATATCTACTACAAAATCAAGTTTAATTATTTTTAATATTTTCCAACACCCCCCCCCCCCCTTAAACTTGATTTGTCATTCTGAGCAAATTTCTGAGCCTGATAAAATCTTCGTACTTGAGTGGCTTCGTGAAGATGTCGGTAACTTGATCTTGTGATTTCACATACTCCACTTAAACCTCCTTCTTTGCGATGCATTCTCTGACGTAGTGGAAGCGAGTGTCTGCGCCTTATTTCACTCCGGAATATTGAATCTTTTCCGGATGCAGTGCCTTCTTCTTATTCATATAATCCCTTCTCTGGCTATATGGATTCACTTTGTCATATACGACAGTTTCGCTTGGTCGGATCTTAGTTTTCTTCACCCACATGCGGATCTTCTTGTTGGTCTTCAATTCTGCATCTCGTGAACTTCTCCATTTTGCTTTTGGCGTATCTTTCTCAGAAGTTAATGGCTCATAAGCAAAAAAACAAAATAGCATGAGATCTTCTAACCTTTCAGTCTTAGCGTAGATCTCATTTAAGGTCCTTGTGCGTGGCGTTTCTCTTTCATTTAAGAAAGAAGGCGGTGACTCTTGAACAACCTGCAAAGATGAAGTCGGTGGAGTCGCCGGTTCTTATTGAGTTTCTTCCACTTGCTCAACCACTTCCGGTTCCTTGAATTGAGGAACGAATTTGAAGTCACTGTCGTTGTTGCAGCCGAAATCCCATACTCCTTCTTCATCGAACTCCACGTCTCGACTTATCACAGTTTTCTTCGTAGTTGGATCGTAAAGCTTGTAGCCCTTAGAGTTAGAGTCGTACCCGATGAAGATGAATGGCTTGTTTTTATCGTCGAGCTTGCTCCTTGTCTGATCTAGTACATGTGCATATGCTTTGCTCTCGAACACTCTCAAGTGGGCGATCCATGGCTTTTTTCCACTCCAAACTTCTTGAGGAGTCTTTCCCCACACGCTCCTCGTTGGACACCGATTTGACAGGTACACAGCGCACTCTTCAACATGCTTCTCGCCATCTCAACGATGGTTCTGTTCTTTCTTTCTGTCACTTCATTTTGTTGGGGGACCTGGGAACTATTAGTAGCCACCGAATTCCTCTTGCTTTGCAAAACTCTAGATGTGAACTCTCCACCTCGATCAGTCCTTAAAGCTTTGATTTCTAACCCACTCTCTTTCTCGACGGCAACCTTGAACTTCTTGAAAACTCCAAATGCTTCTGATTTCTGCTTCAAGAAGTATACCCACGTCTTTCTAGAAAAATCATCAATAAAAAGAAGAAAATAATTATTTTTATCGAGGGAGCTTGGCTTGATTGGCCCGCACACGTCAACATGAATTAACTCCAGTGGTCTCTGAGCTCTTGAATGTGACTCCTTTGGGAACGACTTTCTGAAGTGCTTCCCGAGTAGACAGCCTTCGTAGAGTTGATCGGGATGCTTGATTGGTGGTAGTCCTCTCACCATTTCTTTTCTCGATAATAATTTTAAACCACCAAAATTCAAGTGCCCAAAACGGAGGTGTCATAACCAGGATTTATCTTTATAGCAGTTTTGAAGGCATTTAACCACATCATTTTGAATATTCAATAAAAACATTCTATTTTTGGACATTGGCACCTTGGCAATTAGATTATTTTGCCATCTCTTATTGAAAGGCTATAATCTTTCATATGAATATCATAACCTTTCTCTAAGAGTTGTCCCAAACTTAATATATTATTTTTCATATTGGGCACATAGTATACGTTAGATATAAAATCATGAGCTCCATTCTTCAACCGAATTAAAATCTTTCCTTTTCCTTTTACGAGAATTCTAGATTTATCACCAAAGGAGACATTACCACTTACCGACTCATCGAGCTCCACAAACATGTTTTTTTTTTCCACACTGTGGTTGCTTGCGCCTGTGTCGAGGTACCACTTGTCATCTTGCCTTCCATCTTCTTCTTTATATGCTAGAAGTACACTCACATTTCCTTCACTGGTATTCTCGGCATAATTAGCCTTCTCCTCAATCTTCGATTTCGTATCTCTGCACTCGGAAGCATAGTGCTCAAATTTATGACAATTTATAACAATTTATTGAAGATTTATTGTACCTCGACTGAGGGTTGCTCCTCCCTCGTCCGCTACTTGGGAACTCCTTTCTTTCGTCATTGTTAGCGAAATAGCCTCGTCCACGTCCACGTCCACGTCCATATCCACGACCACGACCTCGATCTTGTCATTGTCCACGGCCTCTTCCTTGTCGGCCACCTTCATTGCTCGAACTATCTTCTTTCTCTTTCGGACTCACTTGCAACTTTAAAAGTTGCTCGACAATTTCTTGTTTCTTTTTCTGTTTCTCCTCTCATATGCTTGTAACGATCCCAACAAGTGATCCATAGTCATCTTCTCTAAATCTTTAGTTTCTTCTATTGTCACAACAATATGCTCAAAATTTAGAGTTAGCGAACGCAATATTTTTTCCATGATTCTAACATCCTCCAGTTTTTCGCCATTTCTCTTCATTTGATTAGTAACCGCCAAAATTCTTGAAAAATAATCCGACACTAATTCGGACTCCTTCATATGTAAATACTCAAATTCTCCTCTTAGAGTTTGGAGACGTCCTTCTTCACTTGCTCTGCTTCTTTGCATGAGATCTGGAGCTTCTCCCACGCTTCTTTGGCGGTGCTCGCACTCGAGATCTTCTCGAAATCATCGTCCTCTAGCGCTTGATAAATGAGATTGAGAGCTTTCTTGTCTCTCTTTCTCGCATCTCGCAGTCTATCCCTTTGTTGTTGGGATAGTGCGGCCTCGTCTTGCGGCTCCTCATAGCCACTCTCCACGATCTCCCCGACGTCGTGGGCTCCCAATAGCACCTTCATCTTGATAATCCAATTGCCAAAGTTGCTCTTATTGAGCATGGGGACTTGGAACGACGACAAATTTCTCATCCCACAGGTAGGATTTTATGGCTCGGATACCACTTTGTTGGAAATATTAAATATATATTAGTAGGAGAATTATATATTGAATATTGGAGGATTTATATAAAGTGCTCAGTGTGTGTGGACGTGTATGTATGAGAGAGTGCGTGCCAAGTTTTTAATTCACTTCAATTCTACAATTCATTTCATCTACATAATTAAGCATACATCATCATATTTATAGATACATATGTGGTTAGCAATAGTTTATCTAGATAATTCTCTTTCTAGATTTTTCTACCACCTTTCCTTAATTTCTCATTTCCAGATTTTTCTAATCTTTTCTCCCTAATTCTTTACAATTCTAGAATATTCTCTACTTTTCTTTTAATTATTGTATCTAGATATTTCTTAACAAAATATCTACTAGAAAATCAAGTTTAATTATTTTTTATATTTTCCAACAATATCTACTTTGGAAGAATTCTAAGCCTTTGGAAGTTACCAATAGGAGTAGAAGAAGAATAAGATTTAGCAACATGAAAGACGTGAGACTCAATCTTTCACTGCTCAACTAAACTATTCAAAACGAATAAAATCCCCCTAGCTACGCCCCTGGCTATACATACTACTCCCTTCAGTCGCGCTCCGGTTGTCCTAGTTTCTCTGGGCACGGGAATTAAGGAGGACACAATTAAAGGTTGAAAGTGTATTTAGTGGAGTTATTAAAGTCAAATAAAGTAGGTAGAGAGAGAGTGAATAGTGAAATAAAGTGAATAAAGTAAATAGAGAGAGAGTGAATAGTGAAATAAAGTGGAATAAAATGAGTAGAGAGAGAGTGAATACTAGGTTGAAAGGTGTAAAGTGAATGTAATTAACCAACTAATTATTTCTAGAAAATGAAATAGGACAGCTGTAATGGGACACTCGAAATAGAAAGTAGGACAATTGGAGCGGAACGGAGGGATTACTATACATACTTATGATCATATTTAAATATATATTGCTGTTATAAAAAGTTTTATACTGCTAATTTTTTTTCCCTATGTAGTAATATTGTTGATTTATATTTGTAATAACACAAATTAAACAACTCTTTTACGTTCCACGCCATTTATATAATAAATAATCTTTTAAAAGTAAAAGTAAACAACAACTTTAGAATCACGTAATGTATATAATAACTACTCCGTGTATTCCGTTCAATAAGTCTCATTTTGCCATTTCAAGTGTCTCACTCAATAAGTCTCATTTTATTATTTCGCAAAGATTAATACACTAAAACTCATTTTATGTTACAATCAAACATGAATAGTGTTGTTTAGTTTATTATACAGTGTTTCCACTTAACCCACTTTAACATTAACAATAAAATACTACCTTAATCACATTCTTTATCATCTAACTCTCTTTTTTTTAACCTCCGTGTCCATCCCAAATAGGATTTATTGAACACGACGAAGGGAGTAACAATTTATAATAATAAACCTGAATTGAATGCATTTTTTAATATGCAAACAAAGAATTTGGGGCCCAGTATTTGATTGCTCATCTTCAACACGATATCCCTTTGGCGATAACTATTAATTAATCCAAAAATTTGAATAAATTATAAATATTCAATGCTTCAATCAAGATCATAAATGTTGCTCCATGTGTGTATATATTTATAATAAATATGAATCCAAAAATTTGAATAAAAATACAAATATTCAGCGCTCCTACCAATATCATAAATGTTGCTCTGTCACCATGTTAGTTGTTAATCTCAATTTTATATAATAAGTTGGCATTTCTTTATTATAGCTTACAGCCTGTGAATGAAGAATTCTTTTGCTTAAGCTTATGACAATTAAGTTAATATTAATTCATTTGTTATTCATTACATGCTTTCCAGTTTTCATTTGTGAGTGAAAAAAAAATAGAGAGAAATCAATGGCCTACAATCTTCAAACCCTCATCACCATCCTCGAACAAATCTTGGATCCTCAACAAATATGCCAGATCCATGATGAAAGCAAACCACAACTCAATTCCCTCCTCGGAAAAGCTGTGTCTCTGCAGCTGATTCTTGAAAAATCCCCTTCACTCTCCAATATAGAAAATTTGGAGAGAGAAATCCAAGATGCAGCACATAAAGCAGAAGATGTCATAGAATCATGCATGGTTGATCGAATGCTATCCGCAAGTTTGACCAAAGAACTGTTGATCAGTTTTTCCTGGGCAGATCTGCAACAAGTAACGCAACAACTTGATTCTGCTATGGAACAAGTGGTGAAGCTCGTGCAGGTGGAAGATGGAAAGAAGATGATATCACCGACGTTGAGAGCCACTAGTTCTTCTGCTGCTGGTGCTGAAGCTTCATTGAATCCCAAGACTGCTAAAGCTAGCACTGTAGTGGGATTTGATGAAGATCTGATGGAGTTGAAGGAACGACTGGTCGGGATGTCGAGCAAGCTGGAGATCATCCCCATCGTAGGGATGGGCGGCGCTGGTAAGACCACTCTTGCTCGAAAGCTTTATGAAGATCCCGACATTGTTTCTCGCTTTCAATATGCTCGTGCTTGGGCTATTGTGTCCCAAGATTACAATATGCGTAGTATTCTATTAAGCCTTCTTTCTTGCATAAATGGAAAAGAAGTAGTTGATGGAGATGTTAGGGAATTGAAAGATAGTTTGCACCAGAGTTTGTTCGGTAGGAGATACTTTATTGTGCTAGATGATATCTGGAGCAACCAAGTTTGGGATGAAATGAGGATGTACTTCCCAGACAACAACAACGGGAGTCGAGTCGTGATAACTACTCGGGAATCAAAGGTGGCCACGCATCCAAACCCAAACAGCAAGCAACATGCGATGCAGTTTCTAGACAAGTCTTGAAGCTGGAATCTACTCTGCCAAATTGTATTTGGAAAAGGTGACTGCCCTTCTGAATTAAAATCGATCGGAGAAAAGATTGCAAGTGATTGCGGTGGGCTTCCACTTGCCATCACCGTGATTGGAGGGCTCTTGTCTAACTCGGGAAGATCCAAAGATGTTTGGGTGGATATCGGAGAGAACATAAGAGGCGCGATTGCTAGATCACAGGACGAGGATCGATATTCTAGCATATTGTCTTTAAGTTATAACAACTTGCCCAATTACTTGAAACCGTGTTTCTTGTATATGGGAAGTTTCCCTGAAGATTATGAGATGAAGGGTTCCACACTCATATGTTACTGGATAGCCGAGGGATTTATCAAATCAAATGGAGACGAGAAGAGTTTGGAGGAGGTGGCGGAGGAATACTTAAAGGGACTGGTGGAGAGGAATCTACTTATGGTGAGACAACACAAGTCAAATAGAATGGCGATGAGCTACGTCATCCATGATGTGTTGAGGGATCTATGCCTAATGAAGGCTGATGAGGACAACTTTCTACATGTCATAACAGCTGATTGTGGTCGTCAATGTGGCAGCAGCATGATCTCTAAGTTGCGCCGTGCGAGTAGTAAACTAAAATATGAAATGAAAGATATGCATACGCATGCTGAGTTGATGTCATTTGCTCGAAGTTTTCGATGCACAGATAGTGATCAGTGGAAACCGAGTCCAGTAGTGAATTATATCTCTTCCGTCTCAAACTTGCTTAGAGTGTTGGATATAATGTATGGCAATTGGTTCAAAAAGTTCCCCAAAGAAATATTACAACTTGTCAACCTACGCTACTTAGGTTTGAGCTGTGCAAAGTTTTGTGTGGGAATATCAAGATTGGTGAATTTGCAAATCTTGATTAATCGTTATCTATACCCGGTTTATGTTCCATCTGAGATATGGAAGATGTCTGGGTTAAGACATATCAAGTTCACAGCATGGTTTACGAATGAAGATGACCACATTAAAATGGTTGTTGAGATGAATAAGCTGCACACGATTGAATACGTGGAGCTAAGTGAATCACTACTTGAGAGGGGATTCCTTCAATCCATCCCAAATATAAAAAACTTGGGAGTCAAATGGAAATCCGGACAAGTAATTGATTTCAGCCATCTGCACAAACTCGAAACATTAAGATGCAAATGGTTTGAGGGTGTGGATTGGGGATTTCCTCCTACTCTTAGAAATTTAACTTTGTTGGTATGTTCAATATTTCCGGGCATGGCTACAACTCTGTGTGGCCTACCAAATCTTGAGGTGCTCAAGATCAGGTTTAGTGGCTTTTACCAAGATGGGGAAATAGAAGCAAATGAGTGGGAAGTAAAAGAAGGAGAGGAATTCAGGTCACTGCAGTTTCTAGAACTTTCTGACTGTAAACTAGTGCGTTGGAGAGCTGATGAGACCAACTTCCCTAAACTCCGCCACTTGCTTCTACGTGAGTGCCGTGAGCTAGAAGAAATCCCCAGCGCCATTGGAGAAATCCCAACCCTCGAATTGATCGAGTTGGTTGATTGCAGCGCTTCATCTATGGAATCAGCAAAGAAGATTGTGGAGGAGCAACATTCTGAATACGACAACTACGCCCTCCAACTTCATATACAGGATAAATGGTGATGCATGATTAACTCGATCTCACTGCATTGCAAAAAGGTAAACCACCTCTATATTCACGTACCGAATGACCGTTTTTAATTCATGCTTTATTGTGTAAACATATGCCTTTTTATATGTGTACTGCACTTATGCTTCGATAAATGGCAATCGTACGTACGTCGTTATTTTATTTTCATTCGTTTTGTTGTATTTCAAACATTGTCATTTACTCTTCCAATTCTTCTTTTTTTACTTCTCAATGTGGCTGGCTCTAAGAGTACTCATTTATGGAGTGTTAGTTTCATTGAAGCAATCCCTTCTCGCTAGCTCAAAATACTAATCTCATTTGTTCGAGTCATTGATTTTTCTCAATTCCAGTTTGTAATGTTTTGCTGATATTGTTGTTAATTAGGATTTACTACTGAGCTTTTAATTAATCAACCGTTAGACTCGGACGATGCGAAACCGTCCTCGTAGGAATCATGGTTAAGCACAAAAGGTGTCAACACTTGAGCCACTAAGGTGCACCATAGGTAGCACACTTGGATATACTCCCTTATAGTGTTGCTCCTTATATATAGCACAAAACATCCTTGAATTTTCGATATGGGACAAATAAGGTAGAATACACACAATTTCTAGTTCCAAATAGCCATGTTTATGTATTAATTGCTCATTCATTCCTTAATGGAATTGAACAAATAAATACATTAAATCATAGTGCTCGAAACGTAGATTTCGTTTCTACCATTAGTTTCCACATACTTCTCACGGATTTAATGCTATAAAGAACCAAAATTCCAACATATACTTGTACATGATATAATACATACTTGTTTTATCTTCTTTATCTTTTTCTAAATTCTCTCACTACATCAAGAAAATTACCAAAAACTTCACTAATGACTGATATAATCGCCGACCATGTTTTCACAATGTATTTTATTATTAAAAATCATGAACATTTTATGATTCTTGTGTCCTTATAGCTGTGTCATAAAATGGTGCTTGAGTTGCAGTTCATTATGCTTAAATCTTCTCTAAGTTTACCTATTTTTTTACCCTCTAATTTGCTTGAAAGAGTTGAATTAGTTAAAACTTTTCAAATCGCAAAAGGATATATAATAAATTTGGCAGCACAAACTATATATAATTATCAAATCTGAAAAAAAAATAAGAGTAATTAATTAGGCGACACAAAGGTCGGGGTTTTTGTCTCAACATTATTGAAACTTTAGTATCAGATAATAGGCTTAAAAAAATGTGCTATGTTATTTTTTCAAAGGCATACCACAGACAGCACATGTACAGTGGCTAATAATATGGATCTGGTCATCATGCACATTTTTAAGATCAATAAATGTTAATAATGTAATGCCCTTCATTGATACCCACCACCCACCACTCTCTTTTCTCTCCGTTGACTACATGTAATGCCGCCACTCTCTCTCTCTCTCTCTCTCTCTCTCTCTCTCTCTCTCTCTCATATTTCTGTGTTTCTATTGTCTTGTCTGAAAACTAAAGGTTCATATATCGCCAGAACTTGAGAGTTGACTTTGAGCTTTTGAGGTGCAAGCTTCGGAAGATTATTCGATTTAAAGTTCAAAGGTTAGCCCTTCTACTTTTAACATACAAAATCAAATTTAGCTGAAACTATAGTCCACTTTATATTGTTGTGTTGTTATATTTTATAGGATTGAGTTTTCCTTGAATTCTTATACTCACGCAACACTCGTTTCAAAATTTTATCTCTCACTCCACTTTTGATGCTTTACAACTATAAATTGATGGGTATTTATTTGTACTAAGCATCATGATATTTAAATCCTTTTCCCTATGCCTAACATTTTTTTAATTCCTCAAAGATTGAATTTATCCATAATGTTTGGATATATCATTGTATTAGTTATTCGAAAATCAGCATCACAATTGTTTAATCTTTATGATGGACCATTTTGCTGATGCATGTAACGATATGGGACCTTGATATGCGTCGATATTGAATAAATCATGATTTTTTTCATGCCTACAGCCAACTAATATGAATCCAATAATTTTGGCTTGGTTCCGTATTTAATTCATTTGTTATTCATTACAGCTTTGTGAGTGAGAAAAAAACCGAGAGAAATCAATGGCCTACAATCTTCAAACCCTCATCACCATCCTCGAACAAATCTTGGATCCTCAACAAATATGCCGGATTCATGATGACAGCAAACCACAACTCAATTCCCTCCTCGAAAAAGCTGTTTCTCTGCAGCAGATTCTTGAAAAAATCCCTTCACTCCCCAAATTAGAAAATTTGGAGAGAGAAATCCGAGATGCAGCACATAAAGCAGAAGATATCATAGAATCACGCATGGTTGATCAAATGCGATCCTCAAGTTCAACCGAAGAACTGTTGATCAGTTATTCCTCGGCAGATCTGCAACAAGTAACGCAAGAACTTGATTCTGCAATGGAACAAGTTGGGAAGCTCGTGGAGGTGGAAGCTGGAAAGAAGATGATATTGTCGACGTCGAGAGGCACTAGTTCATCGACTGGTTCTGCTGCTTCACTAAATCGCAAGAGTGCTAAAGCTAGCACTCTGGTGGGATTTGATGAAGATCTGAAGGTGTTGAAGGAACGACTGCTCGGGATGCCAAGCAAGCTTGAAATCATCCCCATCGTGGGAATGGGTGGCGCTGGTAAGGCCACTCTTGCTCGAAACCTTTATGAAGATCCTCTCATTGTTCCTCGCTTTATAGCTCGTGCTTGGACTACCATTTCGCAAGAATACAATATGTGTACTATTCTATTAAGCCTTCTTTATTGCATAATTGGAAAAGACAAACTTGATGAACTAACTGAGCGAAACGATAAACTTAGCGAATTGAAAGATATTTTGTACCAAAGTTTGTGCGGTAGGAGATACTTGATTGTGTTAGATGATATTTGGAGCACCTAAGTATGGGATGAAATGAGGATGTACTTCCCAGACACCAACAACGGGAGTCGAATCTTGATAACCACTAGATTATTACAAAAATAAATATAGATTATTACATCACTCTTAATTTGATTATTTTTGTGTATGTTACGTAAAAAGTATTAACATATTGTCCTTAAATAAAATAAGTCAATACAACTCTTCTAAAGTATTCTTAATAGTTAGAATTGAGATTGAAATATCAATAGATTTCGATATGATTTTTTTCTTTATATATACTAATAATCATTTGTTTGTAAAAATATTAAATATATATTCAATTTGAACAAAAAAAGCTTTATATGCTGAAGTTTTGAAACAACAAAGTTAAATGATGCAGTAAAGATTATTATTTATCTTACTTTGTAAACGAAAGAAGTCCTTATATTGAAGTCTAGGTGCTTAGTAGATTTTATATATACTAATGTTAGACATGCACTCAAAATTTTTCCGAAGTCTCTTCTCCATAATTAATGCCATTTAATTTCCTTGAGGCACATTGAAAATATGCAATCTAAAAGATTAATTTGTTGGTGTATCATAATAATGTTGTCCATAAAAATAAAAGAAAAGAAAGCTAGTTAAATCTCACTTCAATTCCATGAATTCCCCTAAAAAAATGATGTATTCCATAAAATATAAGACCCTCAAATTCGTCATCCTATGACCCCAAATGTAATAACGTTACTATTAATATTCACCACTCAATAGCTACTCCAAAATTAAAATGAAAAAGAAAATATTTCAGTAATTAAAGCAACAAAGAAAAATATGCTCGTATGAAGTTTGAAAGATGGCAGAGACAAAGAGTTACCCAGTAAAAGATATATTGACGAAGGAGAATTTTTTTTAAAAATAGTACATTATCATAACAATAAAACAATAAAATTAGGTATACACAAAATCGATATAGGGTATAAGTTTCACGTTCCCTATAAATAGTTTTTTTAAAAAACTATGATATGTCACATTACGCATAAATCTGAAAAGAGAACATGCCTTGTCATCATAGTATAAAATCAACTAAATTAGGTAAAAGATGGATTATTGTAAGTAAAAAATATTATATTACGTTATTGCCCTTAATTTTGATATGCAATAAAGATATTTTAGGCAAAGCAAATTTTGTAAAACAACAATCTTTTTATATTAGTATAGAATAGATATAGATATAGACAGATATAGATTAAAACAATAATTTTAGATATTCAATTGATGTCTATCAAATGTCTCGTACTTACTTAAAGCATACTGTCTAAAACATAGAAAAAATATGGTATTGACGCCGCAGTTTGTTTTGATATTTCTATTTAATGAATTTTTCGTACATGTATGCTTACCACCGTAATATATTCAAGTTGCTTACTAAAAATATGTAGTGCATGCAATCTTGCTTTGTTAGTTTAAAAATATTTTATTCGAGAATAAGTTTGTTTTTGGCGTAACATATTGCATAAATACTAGTAGTTGTAATGCCCCGTAAATTCCTTACGTTCTTAAAATTTAAAGTTAATTAAATAAATGGCTTTGCACGCCTAAGTTTATAATTTTTTTTTGAATTCTAAGGCTAACGGTCGAATCCGTTATTAAAAATAAATTACAGAAGTCAGCTAGACGACTACTGTATTTAGGGTTAGCGCGTACGAAAAGTTCTTAGCTCGTAAACTAAGAACGGAAAACCGTCTAATTTTTACGTTTACAAAATTGCGATACGAACACGCCGAGAAAGTTTGTTTTTATGTTTTTTCGGACGAAACTCGGACTATGTCGTCCCGAGTTTTTGTCAAAATAAATTTTGTAAATTTATTTTCCAGTTAAGTTCATACGTTAGAATTTTTAAGTCAAATCGAATCGCGACGATTTTTGTACCGAACAACGTTTTTCGTAACCCTCTTAATTATATGCATGCAGCCGCCACATCATCCTCATTAGGTGTAAACATGCATGTTGACTTGCTTAATTAAATGACACCTACACTACACTTTACACAATTTCAACAAGTTCATCATTTCAAACATTTAGACAAAACCAATTTTTCCTCTCATCTCTCTCTATCTCTCGGCAGCACACACATACACACTCTCAATCTTCATCTTCTCCACTTCTCTATCCACCATTGAAGCCTTCTCCAAGAACAAGAAGAACTCACACAAGTCATCAATCCATCCATTCAACCTCTTAAGTTCTTCATTAAATCTTAAGGTATTTCCATCCTCCACAATTCTATCCATTTAGATTTCTTTTCTTTTTATTTTCCTTCTTGATCGAAAGATTTGAGTAATAGAATGGATGTTTTGATCTTAGAATAATGAAATTGGGTGTGTTAGATAGATTAATTATGGATTAAAGTGAAACAAAAACAAGAACCCTAAAACCTTGCATGAATGCCGAAATTTTTAGCATTTTTGTAGGATTTTTGTTTTTCTTCTTTTGATGATGGATTCATGCTTAGTAGATGTTTAATTAGTGTTTGGAATGAAAAAGAATTGAAAGCCCTAATTTTTTGTAAAAATCAATTAGGGTTTGAACTATGAATTTAGGGATTTTATGCATGATAATTGATAATTGATTTGCAAGTGATTAATGGTTGTTATAATAGGTTGATTAGTGAATATATGTTGTTAATTGGAGAAGAAAATCATCCCCTTAACATCTATATAAAACCAGAAATTTATTAAGTGATTAGGGGTTTTCATGTATTGATGTTAAGTAATGATTTGTTAGTTGATTTATGTTGCAAATAGTGTTAGTTGATAATAGAAATTAAATGAGAATTTTCTAAAAATGGTTAATGAAACATAAGAGGCAAAGATCACTTTATAAACTGAGTTATAATGATGTTAAGATGTGTTTGCATGCATGAAAATGATTCACGTTAGACGTAGTTCAACGTCGTAAAATTTGAATGAAATCCGACAACGTTGAAAAATCGCGTAAGAGACAAACATTTAGTTGTAACTAATAATCGAGAAGTTGGATGAGAATTCTAATATGATATTATTGTTTATGATGAAATTTAGAACATCTTTCTAGTTGACGTCATAAGCTTTCGAGTTGATATAATATGGGCTATAGTTGTAATCGAGAACTAGAACGTGTTTTGAAGTTTTTGTTGGTATAGTACTTGTTAGTTGAAATCCGACGTATAGAACGTCGTGCTTTTGAGCTAGTTTTGAGAAGGAGTTTGTCACGTACGGGAGTACGTGATGACTGCCTTAAGAGTCCAGTTTCTAAAAAAAATGAATACGAGAGTTTAGAACGAACCTAAGACGTTATACGTCGAACCTATCAAGCAATTAGGGTTTTCACGGCAGTTTTGCGACCCTTGCCGGAAACTGTAATATCTTCCGGCTCTTTTATCGTTTATCCTAAGCTTTCTAGTGGTACAGGGCTCACCTCCTGTTTCCAAATCCTCTGTTCTGGACAGCCTCCAGAGTTACTAGACTGTGCAGTGAAATTTTCAGTTTATTGTTTTCTAAGTTATTTAGTTCACAACTTAGTTTCTTTCGATCTTTTAAGCCGTTTTATCTAACGAACATCTCTCTACTGACCCTAGAGTCAAGTACAGGACCTTGAGTGATGAAAACCAGTCGAGATCATATATCTTATCCTTTCTTTAAAGAAGTAATAAACGAGAAATTTCATAAAGCGTTTAATGAACTAAAATGTAAACCGCCTAAGTTGATTCTTTCCAACTTAGTTTCTTTTAATCTTTAAAGTCGTATTAAGATATCGACTACCTTCTCTTCTAACCCGAGAGTCGAGTATGAGATCTTCCGAGTTCTAAACGAGATTGGTACGAGTCTCGTTTCCCATTTAAGTAAAACGAATCTAGTAAGCATGCAAATGCCTAAAGAATGAAACAACTAAATCTTGCTTCGATTCTCTTTCTTCGATTATCTTCTACGACCCGTTTTTAAGTATGTTTATTTTACGATGAAGGAGGAAGCCAACAGTAAAGAAAGGACGAAAGATCCGAAGTTGGAAGCTTTTGCTTATAAGTTCTGTATTTACAAGGTGGACTTTTATATACAAATAAAACGAGCAATGCTCGGAAAATCTTTCTTTATCGCTTTGATATCTGTGTTTTCAAAGTGATATTATGGCATGAACTGTTTTATGTTTTTATGTGAGTTCTCTTGCACCTATTTGAGTCAACATTCGTGTTTTCCAGATTTAGAGTTAGTCTTTTTAGATTAACTAACGATCGGCTCTGAGTTAGCTGCTAAGTGCTTTCCAGAGTTAGTGCACTTTGTAACCTGTAGTGTATGTGATATCCTGTTGAGGGGTACCAGCCATGGTGAATTAGAATTGGTCAAGATTGAACGTAACATTAGTCAGAAAATGCTCGCGCGAGTGATTTATGAGAAAAAGTCAGAAAATGTTTAGTAGACACGGATTCTTTCAATAAAACTCCGATGTGCTACGTTTATAAAATGCCATATTTATCTATATTTATGATTATGATTTCGGCATTGTGCCCACTAAGTACGTTTGTACTTAGCCTTGCATTGTTTTCTAAATGTGCAGGTTGAAGCGACGGTGAGCGGCGACGGTTGATGTTGAGTTAAAGGATAGATGCCAACTTTAAATTTTCTTTTGAGATGTACTTTTTGAACAATACTTTGTAGTCTAAGTCTGTAATATGAACTTAGTTTCTATTTGTACTTTTGTCGAGTAATCCTTAGGGATTAACTCTTCCTTATTTATATTCGAGTCTTATTCATGGTTTAATGATGTCTTTTTCATGTATGTTTAGTCAATTAGCCCCCTTCTTCCCCGCTTCTTTAATCCAACCCCAGTCGCACCCCGGCTTCTGCCGTCCCTCGGGATTTGGGGCTGTGACAGAGTGGTATCAGAGCAGTGTTCGTTTTTTGCTCTGCTTCTGAGTCAATCTTCTAGTATGAGTTAGTGTGAGTCATTCTTTCAAGTACGAGTCATTCTTTTAAGTAATATCATAAAGTGGTATTTGTATACAAGTCTTTCTCCGAGAAATAATATAGAGTTTTCGTTTGTACTCTATATCGAGTCTTCTTTCAAGTTATGAGACATGGTATTTGTATATACTCTGGATCAGAGTCGTCTTTCTAAGTATGAGATAAGAGTTAGACTATGATGCTAAGATTGTGAATGTAGAAGTCAACTCAACCGCCCGCTACGTCGACTCAACGAGGAAAAATGAAAGAATTTTATAATGAGATTTCTTTTAAATAAGGAATTTATGAGCAAGTATTCAGTAGAAATTTGAAAATGAGAATGAGTTGTGTTTTAAAAATGAGAATTTTACAGAAGTATAATTTTTATACTTACATGATTATACGATAGTACAAGTACTATCTTATGTGAAAATATGTGCGCAATGATTCTTTTTTTATGAAAAAGTATGCGGATACGAGAATATAGACGGATTTTAAGGGAATTTTCCCGGTTCAATGAGAACGTAGACATAAAACCTAAGAACTTTCCGGTTCTTCGAGAACTTAGACGTTTTTAAGAAACGTTGTTTTGAAATGATTTCGAAAGGAGATCCTTAACGCGAGAAGGACTTCCTCTGATGAATGTCACGTGCGTTTAGTAACATGAATAAAGATTCGGCAAAGTCGAACTTGCCGTCTAAGAATTTCCTACGAGGGAAAAGAAATAAAATAAATAAAAATAATTCAATAAATCGTGTTAGTAAAAGAAGGGAGTGATTAGACGTTCGAGAAGTTTTCGACTTCGAGTTAAGAAAGATATGAACGAGACGACAACTGGAGCTTAGTTTTCCAGGAAATTATTCTTAAGTTAGATTTCTTTTTCTTTTTATGGAATTAAATTCCATATTTTCGTCTTGAGCGACGACTACAATTACTACGAATATCAAGAATCGTAAACGACAAACTCTTTTGAAAATGGATGTTACTTTTGAATAAGTAACATGAACGAAGTGAAAATACTTTGTTTTAATAAGTGAAAATCGTTAGAAGTTAGTGAGTTAAGAAATAAAAGAAATAGAAGAATTAAAATGAATAATAATATAGTGAAAGGAAAAGAATGAAAATAAAATCTTTAATTTTATGAATGTATAATTATATATATATATATATATATATATATATATATATATATATATATATATGTTGTTGAGTGCAATTTCTTGGCAATTTTCGGCGACGACACGGAGCCGACCGGCAACTACGCCGGGTTCGCCCTGTGTGTGCATAGACGTTTCTTTGAGAGCAGGCATATGCTTTCCCTTCCTCTAGAGCCACACATCCCCTACAGTCACTTTCCAGCCAGGACGGAGATTGAGGAGCTTGACTTAGACCCGGAGTTCTTAGAGTTGTTAGAGTTGCCACCAGACGGCGTACTAGAGGAGGAGCCTGAGGCTGAGTTAGAGCAGCCAGAGGAGGACGAGGAGACGGTAGTTGCACCAGAGTCACCACCGGCTGCACAACAGATTGAGGAGTTGATCCCAGGCCCGGGTTTTGTAGAGGTTGACGCTAAGACAGCCGCAGTGTTGGGGTTGTCTTCACCTTTTGTGCCAGACGTTTGTGTTAGGGTCAGGGGACCGTTGGAGACGAGACTGTACAGAGAGGGGCAGACTACCGAGACTACCGACAGATCGACGCGGAGTATGTCGCCATGTTAGAGTTGCCTTCTCCACTTACGCCACTCGAGGAGATCTGCACGAGGTGGGGAGTAGCCTGGAGGCACACAGAGGTAGGACCGTCCAGGGTCCGTTCTAGAGAAAAGTTCGAGTCGGGTTCAGGTTCAGTTCCCGAGCACCTTCTTCCCCTGAAAAAGCGTGCGAGGAGGATCAGTGAGGACTACTTAGTCTCCGACTTGGAGGAGACTGTTTCTGAGGCACCTTCACCCGCTCTGCTTACACTTGACGACGGTTCTACTCTGAGGGTGGACCAGGCACTCGAGTTGGTTTTTGGTTCGGAGTCCGAGGAGGAGGACCCGGAGGAGGATCCGGAGAAGGATCCGGAAGAGGATCCGGAGGAGGATCTGGAGGAGGACCCTGAGGAGGACCCAGTGGAGGGTTGTTAGAATTTTTTGCAGACTTCGGAGTAGTTTTGGTTTCTTCTGCAGTTTAGTTAGGCAGTGCTTTATAGATATGGGTAAATATCAGTAGTAGTGATAGCTTTTTGTCCTGTATAGAGTCGGATCAGTAACTAGTTAATTTTTGTAGTACTCTAGCAGATACGAAATTTTATGAATCGTTTCCGTTCTAGTACTCTAGTAGATACGGAGTGCAGTTTGTTAGTGCACCCAGTAAATAGTAGGCAGTCAATCTAGTTTAGACTAATAGTAGTCTAACCCCTTTTTGTATAAGTCCTCGTTAGAGGCAAAAGTAATATTCTTTTTGAATGTATATATATATATGACCCGTAAAGAGGGTTTTTAATCAAGTAAAATTTCTTATGAATCGAGTAATTAAAAATTTGAATGTTAAATGAACTCGTGTGACAAGGAAATGAGTTTAACTCGAAAGTTAAAAGATTAATGAAATGATGTTGAAGCTATGTTCGATATGTTGTTCCATGAATTTAATTAAGTTAAGAACAAGCTAGTAAGTGCTATGTGTAATTAATAAAGGAAGCTAATGAGAATTTTCAATTCTTCTCTAGACTAAAGAAAATGCCGCCGAGAAACGTTAACAACAGAAGAGGTCGAAGACCTGGAAGGCCAAGAGGACGTGGTGGACGTCAGCCAGAAAATAATCAAGAACAAGAATATGAGCGGAATATCACTCCATCCCCATCTCCACCCCCATCACCAACACCACCACCTTCACCACCGCCCCGTAGAGATATTGAGGATCTTTTCCTCAAAAGGAACCCTCCGATGTTCAATGGAACTGGAAGCTCTAGCGATGCTGAGCTATGGGTGAGGTCGACCGAGAAAATTTTCAAACTCCTCAGATGCACTTATGAGAAGAGAATGCTGTGTGTTGCTTTCCAACTGACGAGATCGGCAGATTATTGGTGGGAGGCAAGACACAAGGTGATACCTGCTGAGCATCTGGCTCGTTTTTCGTGGGAATAGTTTAAGGAGATTTTCTTTGACAAATACGTTCCCAAGTTCTGCGAGTTGATGAGGTATGCACCGACATTGGTCGACACTGAGGAGAAGTTATCAAAGAAATTTCAGGGAGGTTTATGTCATGAGTTGGGAATCGCTTTGGCTAGTCATGGAGGACTAGGTTATTCAGACATACTGGGAAGAGCACTGGAAATGGAGGCCGTCGTGCCTGATGAGAAGAAGATTGTACCAACTGTGCCAGCACCAGCGCAGAGTCATAATCGAGGCTACTACAACAACAGCAGCAACTACCAAGGGAAGAGAAAATGGAACGGAGGAGGTAGCGGAGGATACAGTCAAGGCTACAACAATCAGGGAGGACAGAAAAGAGGCTATCAGCAACCTCCCAACAACAACAACAGTGGCAAGAGGCCGTGGCAGGGAAACAACCAATCGGGGTTGTTCATTCAAGGGAACAGGCAGAACTTGCCGTGGAAGGGCAATAATCAGTTAAACCAGCCGCAAGGGCAATAGAGAAATTTTAACCAGTGAGCGAATAACCCAGGGAGGGTTACCATCCCTGTCTGTACGAAATGCAACCGAGCCCATCCTGGAGTCTGCCAAATAGGCACCCCTAAATGTTTCAACTGTGGACAGAAGGGGCACATAAAAAAGGACTGCCCTAAACCGCTTCAAGCAGTACCCCTCCGAGCCATCCAAGCACAGCCACAGCAGTCGCCTATGAACCAGCAGCAGTTTCAGCAGCATGCACAGCAGCAACAAAATGCGAGGGCATGCGCTATCAAACCAAGCGGTCAGCGCAAAGGAAAAGGCAATCTAGCAGGTATGGGAAAACTCCACAACACCCCCATTAAGATACTGTTTGATACTGGCGCATCGCATTCTTTCATTGCTGGCTCATGTGCCGATAACTTAGATATCAGACCTGTAAGAGCTGCACAATCTATGAGAGTAGCCACACCTTCAGGAGAGATCACTACTTCCACGCATGTTTGTTCTAACCTAGAATTAGAAATCGGAACTCATAAGGTTATAGCGAACAGCCTAAATGTTATGATAATGTGGGACGTAGATATAATCATAGGTATGGATTGGTTGTCAGAGAATTACGCCACGATTCTCTGCAACGAGAGAAAAAATTCTTTTCAGCCGCCGGGTAAAGAACCGACCGAATTCCACAGAATTTCAATGGGTAGAGGCGTACCAATCATATCAGCCCTTCAAGCCACGAAACTCATGAAAAAGAAAGGTACTACAGCCTATCTTGTGTACCTAGTTGGAGAACCAGGAGCCGAGAAGACCATTCAGGACGTAAAAGTCGTGAACGAATACGAAGATGTTTTTCCAGAAGTACTACCAGGATTGCCACCAGATCGTCATGTGGACTTCACGATCGATTTAGAACCAGGAGCAGCTCCTAAATCTAAAGCCCCTTACAGAATCACCGAAGGAATTGGAAGAGCTCAAAATCCAGTTACAGGAATTACTAGATCTTGGTTTTATCAGGCCAAGCGTTTCACCTTGGGGAGCACCCGTGCTGTTTGTTAGAAAAAAGGACGGATCGATGAGAATGTGCATCGATTACCGAGAACTGAACAAGATCACTCTCAAGAACAAATATCCTTTGCCAAGGATCGAGGATCTGTTTGATCAGCTTAAGGGTGCAGGAGTCTTCTCCAAGATAGATTTGAGGTCACGGTATCATCAGCTCAAGATCAAACCTGAGGATGTACCGAACATCGCTTTTAGAACTCGATATGGCCATTACGAATTTTTAGTGATGCCATTTGGTTTAACCAACGCTCCAGCCGTATTCATGGATCTTATGAACAGAGTCTTCCACCCCTACTTGGACAAATTTGTTCTAGTATTCATCGACGACATCCTAATTTATTCTAAGAATGAGACGGAGCACGAGGAACATCTACGGATAGTGTTGGAGACACTAAGAGCTGAGAAACTCTATGCCAAGTTCAGTAAATGCGAATTTTGGCTGAAAGAAGTAATGTTCCTTGGACACATAGTATCGACAGAAGGAATCAAGGTGGATCCAGCCAAAGTAGAAGCAGTGCAAAACTGGAAGACACCAACAAGTCAGAATGAGATCAGAAGTTTCTTGGGATTAGCTGGTTATTACAGAAGATTTATCGATGGATTTTCTACAATCGCTCGCCCGATGACACAGCTACTCAAGAAGGATACCAAGTTTAAATGGTCAGATGAGTGTGAGAAGAGTTTCCAAACTCTTAAGGAAAAGTTAACTACAGCGCCAGTACTAGCACTTCCAGACGCAAACAAGGAATATGTGGTTTATACTGACGCATCGAAAAATGGATTAGGTTGTGTCTTGATGCAAGACGGACGAGTGATAGCTTATGCTTCGCGACAACTTCGACCCCACGAAGTTGAGTACCCAACCCATGATTTAGAACTTGCAGCCGTAGTGCACGCGCTAAAGATTTGGAGACACCATCTCTATGGTGTAAGAGTTGAAATATTTACCGATCACAAAAGCCTGAAGTGCTTTTTCGAGCAAAAAGAACTGAACATGAGACAAAGACGATGGCTCGAATTAGTCAAAGATTATGACTGTGGAATTAACTACCATCCAGGAAAGGCTAATGTGGTAGCAGACGCATTGAGTCGCAAGGCTCCAACGAAGTTAGGATGCCTTTTCGTAGAAGAAGAAACTTTAGTTCGAGAATTCGAGAAGATGGATATCAGAGTGCTTGACACGCCAGCAAAACGATAACAAGTCAAATAGCAACATTAGAAGCTACACCAGATTTGAGAGAAAGGATCATTAGTGCTCAAAGAAAAGACGAGTCAATGGAAAAGTTACGAGTAAGGATAAGGACAGATAAGCCAGAAGGATATTCTGAGGCTCCAGACAATGCAATACTTTACGAAGGCAGAATTTGTATTCCCGACAATGACAACGAATTGAAGAACGAAATCTTGAGTGAGGCTCACGATACGCCTTATACAGCACATCCAGGGAGTACAAAAATGTACCAAGATTTGAGGAGAAACTTTTGGTGGAATGGAATGAAACAATATGTTGCCTCGTTTATAGAAAGATGCCTAGCATGTCAACAAGTTAAGGCTTTACACCGACGACCGTATGGATTGCTACAACCGTTGGATGTCCCAGATTGGAAATGGGAAGGCATAGCTATGGACTTTGTCACAGGCTTGCCTAAGTCGAGAAGAGGAAACACAGCGATTTGGGTGATAATTGATAGACTTACGAAGTCAGCTCACTTCTTACCAATTAAGACAATATATGGATCAGAGAGACTAGCTCAGTTGTATGTCAGAGAGATTGTACGTCTGCATGGAATACCGAAGGTCATAATATCAGACAGAGATGCTAAGTTTACCTCGAGATTTTGGATTACGATGCAGAAAGAGTTGGGAACAGAGCTTAATTTCAGTACGGCTTTTCACCCACAGACAGATGGACAGTCAGAGAGAACGATTCAGATTTTGGTCGATATGTTAAGAACAGTGGTTTTGGACCGAGGCGCGAATTGGGAAGAAATTCTACACCTAGTTGAATTCGCCTACAACAACAGCTATCAGGCCACGATAAGAATGGCACCGTTTGAGGCTTTGTATGGGAGAAAGTGTAGATCACCGCTTTATTGGGACGAAGTAGGTGAAAGAAAGAACCTAGGCCCAGATGCAATCAATGAGATGATTGAGATAGTTCGACAGATTCAAGATAGAATGAAGGAGGCCCAGAGCTGACAGAAGTCGTATGCCGACGATCGTCGAACCAACCTTGAGTTTGAAATAGGAGATAAAGTTTTTCTTAAGATATCCCCCACCAAAGGAATCCTTAGGTTCGGAGTTAAGGGTAAGTTAAGACCCAGGTTTATAGGACCTTATGAAATCCTCGAGAGAATAGGATCGGTCGCGTATAGATTGGCTTTACCGCCAAGTCTAGGAAGCGTTCATAACGTTTTTCACGTTTCTCAGTTGAGAAAATATGTTTATGATCCTAAGCACGTCATTAGTCAGCAAGACGTAGTTCTTGAATTTGACCTAAGCTATGAAGAAAAGCCGATATCGATCTTGGATAGAAAAGTTCAAGAATTAAGAACCAAATCGATACCAATAGTTAAGGTGCTATGGAACCATCACGGGCAAGAAGAAGCCACGTGGGAACTCGAGGAGAAGATGAAGGAGTGGTATCCTCATCTTTTTGCTGAAGGTATGCAAATTTCGGGACGAAATTTTTCGTAAGGGGGGTAGGATGTAATGCCCCGTAAATTCCTTACGTTCTTAAATTTAAAGTTAATTAAATAAATGGCTTTGCACGCCTAAGTTTATAATTTTTTTTTTTGAATTCTTAGGCTAACGGTCGAATCCGTTATTAAAAATAAATTACAGAAGTCAGCTAGACGACTACTGTATTTAGGGTTAGCGCGTACGAAAAGTTCTTAGCTCGTAAACTAAGAACGGAAAACCGTCTAATTTTTACGTTTACAAAATTGCAATACGAACACGCCGAGAAAGTTTGTTTTTATATTTTTCCGGACGAAACTCGGACTATGTCGTCCCGAGTTTTTGTCAAAATAAATTTTTTAAATTTATTTTCCAATTAAGTTCATACGTTAGAATTTTTAAGTCAAATCGAATCGCGACGATTTTTATACCGAACAACGTTTTTCGTCGTTCGTTTTTCCGTAACCCTCTTAATTATATGCATGCAGCCGCCACATCATCCTCATTAGGTGTAAACATGCATGTTGACTTGCTTAATTAAATGACACCTACACTACACTTTACACAATTTCAACAAGTTCATCATTTCAAACATTTAGACAAAACCAATTTTTCCTCTCATCTCTCTCTATCTCTCGGCAGCACACACATACACACTCTCAATCTTCATCTTCTCCACTTCTCTATCCACCATTGAAGCCTTCTCCAAGAACCAGAAGAACTCACACAAGTCATCAATCCATCCATTCAACCTCTTAAGTTCTTCATTAAATCTTAAGGTATTTCCATCCTCCACAATTCTATCCATTTAGATTTCTTTTCTTTTTATTTTCCTTCTTGATCGAAAGATTTGAGTAATAGAATGGATGTTTTGATCTTAGAATAATGAAATTGGGTGTGTTAGATAGATTAAATATGGATTAAAGTGAAACAAAAACAAGAACCCTAAAACCTTGCATGAATGCCGAAATTTTTAGCATTTTTGTAGGATTTTTGTTTTTCTTCTTTTGATGATGGATTCATGCTTAGGTGTTTGGAATGAAAAAGAATTGAAAGCCCTAATTTTTTGGAAAAATCAATTAGGGTTTGAACTATGAATTTAGGAATTTTATGCATGATAATTGATAATTGATTTGCAAGTGATTAATGGTTGTTATAATAGGTTGATTAGTGAATATATGTTGTTAATTGGAGAAGAAAATCATCCCCTTAACATCTATATAAAACCAGAAATCTATTAAGTGATTAGGGGTTTTCATGTATTGATGTTAAGTAATGATTTGTTAGTTGATTTATGTTGCATATAGTGTTAGTTGATAATAGAAATTAAATGAGAATTTTCTAAAAATGGTTAATGAAACATAAGAGGCAAAGATCACTTTATAAACTGAGTTATAATGATGTTAAGATGTGTTTGCATGCATGAAAATGATTCACGTTAGACGTAGTTCAACGTCGTAAAATTTGAATGAAATCCGACAACGTTGAAAAATCGCGTAAGAGACAAACATTTAGTTGTAACTAATAATCGAGAAGTTGGATGAGAATTCTAATATGATATTATTGTTTATGATGAAATTTAGAACATCTTTCTAGTTGACGTCATAAGCTTTCGAGTTGATATAATATGGGCTATAGTTGTAATCGAGAACTAGAACGTGTTTTGAAGTTTTTGTTGGTATAGTACTTGTTAGTTGAAATCCGACGTATAGAACGTCATGCTTTTGAGCTAGTTTTGAGAAGGAGTTTGTCACGTACGGGAGTACGTGATGACTGCCTTAAGAGTCCAGTTTCTAAAAAAAATGAATACGAGAGCTTAGAACGAACCTAAGACGTTATACGTCGAACCTATCAAGCAATTAGGGTTTCCACGGCAGTTTTGCGACCCTTGCCGGAAACTGTAATATCTTCCGGCTCTTTTATCGTTTATCCTAAGCTTTCTAGTGGTACAGGGCTCACCTCCTGTTTCCAAATCCTCTGTTCTGGACAGCCTCCAGAGTTACTAGACTGTGCAGTGAAATTTTCAGTTTATTGTTTTCTAAGTTGTTTAGTTCACAACTTAGTTTCTTTCGATCTTTTAAGCCGTTTTATCTAACGAACATCTCTCTACTGACCCTAGAGTCAAGTACAGGACCTTGAGTGATGAAAACCAGTCGAGATCATATATCTTATCCTTTCTTTAAAGAAGTAATAAACGAGAAATTTCATAAAGCGTTTAATGAACTAAAATGTAAACCGCCTTAGTTGATTCTTTCCAACTTAGTTTCTTTTAATCTTTAAAGTCGTATTAAGATATCGACTACCTTCTCTTCTAACCCGAGAGTCGAGTATGAGATTTTCCGAGTTCTAAACGAGATTGGTACGAGTCTCGTTTCCCATTTAAAGTAAAACGAATCTAGTAAGCGTGCAAATGCCTAAAGAATGAAACAACTAAATCTTGCTTCGATTCTCTTTCTTCGATTATCTTCTACGACCCGTTTTTAAGTATGTTTATTTTACGATGAAGGAGGAAGCCAACTGTAAAGAAAAGAAGAAAGATCCGAAGTTGGAAGCTTTTGCTTATAAGTTCTGTATTTACAAGGTGGGCTTTTATATACAAATAAAACGAGCAATGCTCGGAAAATCTTTCTTTATCGCTTTGATATCTGTGTTTTCAAAGTGATATTATGGTATGAACTGTTTTATGTTTTTATGTGAGTTCTCTTGCACCTATCTGAGTCAACATTCGTGTTTTCCAGATTTAGAGTTAGTCTTTTTAGATTAACTAACGATCGGCTCTGAGTTAGCTGCTAAGTGCTTTCCAGAGTTAGTGCACTTTGTAACCTGTGGTGTATGTAATATCCTGTTGAGGGGTACCAGCCACGGTGAATTAGAATTGGTCAAGATTGAACTTTTTAGATTCTACCATTTTCAGATAACAAAGACTCCATTTTGGATAAATTACCATACACTAGACCTCAAGACTAGATGTGTTTTGCCTAATTAAAAAAAATAATATGCAAAATGCAATAATTGATTGAGAACATAAACATTGACGACTTGTTCTTCAAGATCAATTTTATATCATCGATGTGTTGAAATTTTCGCTGCCGGATTTGTAGCAAGCGCCGTTGGGCGATACTCCCTCCGTTGGCTTATAAGATGCTAATATATTCCATGTTTCATAATCATACAACCTCCTTTGGATCATACTCCCGTTCAATAAGTCCTATTTGGAATGGGCACGGAGATTAAAAAAAAAGAAAGTTAGATGATAAAGAGTGTGATTAAGGTAGTATTTTATTTTTGTGGAAAAATAATGTACAATAAAGTAAACAACACTATTCACGTTTGAGTGTGACATAAAGTGAGTTTGAGTGTATTAATCTTTTTCAAATAAGGAAATAGGACTTATTGAGTGAAACACTTGAAATGGCAAAATGAGACTTATTGAATGAGACAAATGGATTGAGGGAGTACATATTAATTAATCCAGAAATTTGAATAAAATTTAAATATTCAACGCTTCAATCAAGATCATAAATGTTGTTGGAGGTGTGATTATAGTTGTGTGATCAAATGGTGCTTGAGTTGCAGGACATTATGCTTAAGTCTTCTCTAAGTTTACCTATTTATTTAAAAAATCCTTGTCCCTTTTTACCCTCCAATTTGCTTGAAAGAGTTGAATCAGTTAAAACTTTTCAGCACAAACGATATATAATAAATTTCGCAGCACAAACTACACAAAAGTTGCATAGTCATAATTCCTGAGAGATTCCAATTGTCTGTGAGGATATAACATTATTGAAACTTTATTATCAGAGAAAAGGCTTAAAAAATGTGCTTTGTTATTTTTTCAAAGGCATACCACAGACAGCACATGTACAGTGGCTAATAATATTATGGATCAGATGATATTTCTTCAAAGGCCTACCACAGAATGTATCAGTGGGTCGGAGAGAGTATATCTTTTGTGAAATTAATTAGTAAAATGAATTACCTGAAAGTCCTTGGTTATGATTGAGCGATATCCATTTTGTCGAGTAATTTTGTCGAAACCGAGGGCAACATATATGATGAAACACTTATACTCTTTTACAGATTTCTATTTTCATTAGTAATTTATTAGTGGTAAGTTTGGCACATTGAATCCATGGATATTTGAAGCCTTCTTCACGGTGGCGAAAAATTGTTGCCCTTTTTTCTTACCGTCCAAACATCTATGATGCGGCAAAAATTGTTTATTCGACATGTACACATCACATCCGAGTCCAGATGTTTAATCACGTGTCAAAAGGCTCATATATCTGACTTCGGGCCCAAAATTGGTGTGCGTTCGTGGAAAAAAGTTATAGTCCTATTTCTTAGGGCTCATCAAAATAAGTTTTTTTGCTAGAAAGTGAAAAGTTAGGGCCTTTTGGGGCGAGTTAGTTTTGAATTTAATGTTTTCAAGAATTGGATTAGGTCCATGTGTGTGCAAGGAAATAAGAGCCGCAATTAAAGTTGACTTTTCCAATTTTCTAATTAAACCTAAAATAAGTTAATAATTTTATAACTAACCTTAATTAAAAACTTAGTTAATCCTAATTTTTAAGATCAATAATTGTTCAATTGTTAATAATGTAATGCCCTTCATTGATACCCCACCACCCACCACTCTCTTTTCTCTCCGTTGACTACTTGATTTAATTCCCCATCTAACCCTTCTCTCTCTCTCTCTCTCTCTCTCTCATATTACTGTATTTCTATTGTCTTGTCTGAAAACTAAAGGTTCACATCGCAAGAACTTGAGAGTTGACTTTGAGCTTTTGAGGAGCAAGCTTCGGAAGATTATTCGATTTAAAGTTGAAAGGTTAGCCCTTCTACTTTTAACATACAAAATCAAATTTAGCTGAAACTATAGTTCACTTTATATTGTTGTGTTGTTATATTTTATAGGATTGAGTTTTCCTTCAATTCTTATACACGCACAACACTCGTTTCAAAATTTTATCTCTCACTCCACTTTTGATGCTTTACAACTATGAATTGATGGGTACTTATTTGTACATAGCAATGACTAAGCATCATGATATTTAAATCCTGTGCAAGCTTCGGAAGATTATTCAATTTGAAAGTTAAAGGTTAGCCTTTCCACTTCTAAACTCTAGCAATTATGAATTATATAGTTGCGTTATGTTAATTTTATAGGATTCAGTTTTCCTTGAAAACTCATTTTACAATCTTATTTTCTCACTCCAATTTTGATGATTCACAATCATAAAGTGATGGGTACTTCATTGTACATAGCAGCGACTTAGCACTTTAATTCGATCAAATCTATTTCCCTATGCCTGACACTTTAATTCTCCAAAGCTTCTGTTGAATTCATCCATAATTTTTGGATCATTGTAACGGCTTCTTTCGAAAGTCTTTTTTTTTTTTTTTAATCTTCATAATTGTGATTTTATCCAAATCCTCAACGGTTTTCTCAGCCAAACTTCTTCGCATTGTTTTCCCTTCAATGATTTGGATTCAATAAGATCGAAAGTATCGATCTTAGCTATAATTAGCCTTTCTTATTCCAACTTTTATACCATGTGCATAAATTAAAGTAATTAAATACATTTTAATATACTAGCAGAGACTACGTGCAAGGCACGTATAATCTCATATTTAACATAATATTTTATTTTATATTAATGTATTTGAAGACAATTTTATTAAAGTTAATAAGAATATATTAATTATTGATTATTAACTTCAACAAAATGTTATCAATTAACGACATATAAATTATATCTTGTGTATTATCAAAACTTTTGCAATGACAACTTTTATAATAATATAGTAACTAATTTGCTAATTAAGCACCTTGATACTTTAGAAGAAACTAAATGAATAATTGGGAATTGCTAATTAAGCACCTATGGAACGGATATATGCATATTATGAGGCTTGCTGAGATGGATTAATCCGGGTATGTAATTCATAATTGGGAATTGGAGAAATAAATGAAGAACATTTTTAAGAACTTTTTACAATTCACTTAATGGTTCATTTGCATGCGTGAATTTCAATTGCTCATTTCGTAGTCGTTTATAGTCATCTGCATGCTCTCATCTCAAATCTCTTAATTGAGCATCATATGGAAACATATCTCAAATTTCTTAATTGATCATCATATGGAAACGTAAAACACTTTTATTCTATGATATATGTTTAGACACAATATGATTAATTTCTCATTCACATGCCGAAAGTATTACTCTCAAGTCTTAACATGCACAACCTCATTCATCTAAAGAAAAGAAACTCCACAAATTCAAACATAAATTTCAAAAAGTATGGAGATGACGAGTTTTTTCAGTTGGGCAGAAATGATGAGTTTTCTTCATTTAAAGTCCTTATTTTTTATTTTAGGCTGCAAATGTGACAATTTGATAATTTCTTTCTTTCTTCTTTTCTTTCTTTCTTCTTTTCTTTCTTTCTTTTTTTCAATAATAAGAGGGCGGGGGGAGGGAGGAGAATGCCAAAACTGTGACATGGCACGCTCATGTCAGCAACAGGCTCTAAGTGTCACCAAAAAGTCCAAATAATTAGTTTTGTGTCCGAAATAAGAGTACAAATGCAAAACATGGAAGTTATAGTCATCATTCTCAAATTTCGTATCATATAGTCTTCTTTGTGTACTCATTGAACGTTAGGGTACTGTTTTAACAATTAACTCCACTTTTATCTATGATATATGTTTATACACAATATCATCCATTTCTCATTCACATGTCGAAAGTATTACTCTTAAATAACATGCACAACCTCATTCATCTAAAGAAAAGAAACTCCTCAAACTAATTATGTTAACCTATCTCCATAATAATTAACTTCGAAAAACAACATCACCACAAGTCACACTAATATATACTCATTTTGATCTAGAACAATTGTCTTATTAGGGGTGAGCAAAACAAACCGAAAAACTCAACCAACCAACAAAACATACCGAAATCGTCGTGGAAATATGATTAACACCGAACCCACAGTTTCTATTTATTTTTTCAATTTTAAAAATTCGAGAATAGTGTTAGGTTTTTATTTTTATGTGTAAAAATTTACGGTTAACCTAACCGAATCAAAACTCATATAAAATTACTAATTTTACTAATTATATATTATAAATTATTATACTAACTAATCACTCCACATGGGAGTGTGTTATAAAATTATAATATTAGCTAACTTATTTTTACTACTTTGATTTAAAACATGAGAGTGTTGTTCAATTACTATTTATTCTTTTCTGAATTTAGGTTTGGAATCCACATTATAAGATATAACTTGTTTTTGCTATGAATTATGAAAAAAAAAATCAAAACTTCTCATTTTTCATGATTAACCGTTGAATAACGATTAACCGAACTGATTAAAAACCGTATGGTTGAT